>OX457026.1:10272280-10537280 GCA_949752745.1 Protula sp. h YS-2021 | reverse complement strand
ATTCTAGTTAAACTGATGGCTTGAAGATATGGGGAGCAGGGTACTGAGGATATCAAATCACGATTTTAGCCAAAACTGATGGCTTGACGATATGAGGAGCAGAATACTGAGTACTGAGGACATCAAATCATGATTCTAGTCAAACAGATGGCCTGAAGATATGGGTAGCAGGGTATTGAGTACTGAGGATATCAAATCATGATTCTAGTCAAACAGATGGCCTGAAGATATGGGGAGCAGGGTATTGAGTACTGAGGATATCAAATCATGATTCTAGTCAAACAGATGGCCTGAAGATATTGGGAGCAGGGTACTGAGTACTGGGGATATCAAATCATGATTCTAGTCAAACAGATGGCCTGAAAATATGAAGAGCAGGGTACTGAGTACTGAGGACATCAAATCATGATTCTAGCCAAACTGGTGGCCTGAAGATATTGGGAGCAGAGTACTGAGGATATCAAATCATAATTCTAGTCAAACAGATGGCCTGAAGATATAGGGAGCACAGTGCTGAGTACTGAGGACATTTGATCATGATTCGAGTCAAACAGATGGCCTGAAGATATGGAGAGCAGAGTATTGAGTACTGAGGATATCAAATCATGATTCTAGCCAAAGAGACGACCTGAAGATATGGAGAGCAGAGCACTGAGTACTGAGGATATCAAATCATGATTCTAGTCAACAGATGGCCTGAAGATATGGGGAGTAGAGTACTGAGGATATCAAATCATGGTATTAGTCAAACAAGATAGCCTGAAGATATAGGGAGCACAGTACTGAGTACTGAGGACATTTGATCATGATTCTAGTCAAACAGATGGCCTGAAGATATGGAGAGCAGAGTACTGAGTTCTGAGGATATCAAATCATGATTCTAGCCAAAGAAATGACCTGAAGATATGGAGAGCAGAGCACTGAGTACTGAGGACATCAAATCATGATTCTAGTCAAACAGATGGCCTGAAGATATGGGGAGCAGGGTACTGAGTTCTGAGGATATCAAATCATGATTCTAGCGAAAGAGATGGCCTGAGGATATGGAGCGATTCTAGTCAAACAGATGGCCTGAAGATATGGGGAGCAGGGTGCTGAGTAATGAGGATATCAAATCATAGTTCTAGCCAAACTGATGGTTTGAAGATATGGTGAGCAGAGTACTAGTACTGAGGACATCAAATCAGGATTCCAGCCAAACAGATTTTAGTCCGACGAGGTAAAAAGGACAGAAATGATAAAAATACACACAATGTTTACGACTGACTTTCCTAGCAACAGAAATGGCTACACACTGTAATGGTGGCGAAGATCCGAATAAACACTATTTCCTGTTGAAACATGTGAATTTCCAATACATGATGCAATTCTAAGATTTTGTTATTGGTAAAATTGTTTACGTGGTTGTCTTTTTTTAAGTTAACATATTCTCGTGTTTCAGAAGTCAGTGAGTTACGAAGAAGTGAACGATTATATGACTCACGCATCTCCCATCTAGAGGCTGCAATGATTAAAGCGGAAAAACACCAGCAAATTTGTTAGAATATGTTACGATAAAAAAAACAATACAAAAAAAAAAAAAAAGAAAAAAAACAGGAAGAACACAACAGTTTAAAAACTAATTTTTAGACACACTCAATAGAGAATTGTAAATAAATATACAAAAAATCAATAATAGTTATTTTGGAACTATAATACAATTTTTCGTATCGAGATAATATTTGTGACATATGCTGAATAGAGCTTCGATGAAAAAATGTTTGTATTATATTTCCCCAAGCTAAATATCCTCTCCGTGCAGTAAAATAAGACATGAACAATAGTATTTAATACCAGATTCTTTGATGCATATTAGACAAACGATTTTAAACGGCTTTTACTAATTTATGACATGCCAAAAGGTACCGCTTCATTTACTACAAAATCTTAATAGAAGAGTTCTCTTAAATGAACGCGTTTTGTATCCATTGAACAGATGGAATGTTCACTGCATTTGGCTGCACTTTGGACATCATCAGCCTTTCGTGTACAAACGGTAAAACCATCAACGTGACGAGTGCATACCTCGGCCAGTACAGCGATGGCTGCTCTGACGAATGCTGCGCCCCGCACCCAACCAATGACTGCGTAGAATCCGTTGAAGATGATGCGCCGTTCTTCTGGGATGCTTTGAAAGAGACCTGTGACGGACAAATAAGCTGTGATTTTGAAAACCCCGGAAGTACAATACCGTCCTGTGCCGACCCTTACATAGCCGATTATTTAAACATCTTTTATGATTGTATACCAGGTACTTATACACCTTTTGCTGATTTTATCTATTTTACATGTTGCGCATTTTTGAGAAACGATGAATCAACAAGTCAACTATTTTCAATTTAAATTTTAATATTATTCTTTTTCTTTCAATTGAAGTGGATGCACCGGAGATCATAGGGTTTACTGCATATGCAACAGGAGACATGCTTTATGACAACGAAGACCTTGTCAAGTTTGACGGAATCACTACGAATGTGGGCGGTCATTATAACCCGAACTCTAATATATTTATTTGCCCGTACAACGGATTATACGTGTTTTCTGTTAGTGTTCGGGCACAAAATGTGTATCAAATGCATGCATTTATAATCCATGAAGGGTACACACTTTTAGATTCATATGGTGCTTCGGGAGGTGGTTCTGCTGTAGAAAGTGGTCAAGGCTGTGCAATGGCAATTATTCAGTGTATGAAGGGAGATAGGGTGTGGGTTGAATGTGGGTATGACGGCAATGGCATTTACGGAACCAGCCAATTCAAATATACTTCGTTCTCTGGCTTTATGCTGACTCCAAACTGAAGACATACATACGTTTCAAGTCTTAGTAGGTTTTAAGTATTCGATGAAATCATCATGCCACAATGTCATGGAAAATAATAAATAAAAAAAAAACAAAACAAAAAACAAAAATGAAAACGTATTTTTTTCTCTGCATTTTTCGGTTCTTCTGTACAGCAAATACATAAATATCCCAGCCAAGTTGTTACAGTTTAAGATGTTTTAATTTCACCATCTGTATATAAAATCAGAAAAACCGTGTCATTTCGAAAAATTAGTAAGGTATCGGAAATACAATGTTTCCCCATGTACTGGATCATTTAAATGCGGGCAATGTTAGTCAAGCATTTAGTGAAGCATAATATACATTAGTTATGGCATTAATGTCGGCATTAATGAGGAATAATAAATATTCGTGGGACAAATATAATGTCATATTGCAAGCTGCATCTCTATATTTCTGGTTGCATTCAGGGTTGCCACGGGGAGTTGGACAAAAAAAGTACAAAAAAGTACACTGAAAGCCTTAAAAAAAGTACAAAAAAAAAGTACGTTCAGTAAAAAAGTAAAAAAAAAGTACAAAAAAGTACCAAAAAAAAGTACACTGAAAGCGTAAAAAAGTACGTTCTGTAAAAAATTTAAAAAAAGTACAAAAAAGTACAAAGAACATACGCATCGGAGATGCAGAGCCTTCAGCCAATAGCGGTTACCTACTGTGGTCCAGTTACTCTTGTAATGTCAATAGTGTTTTATGCTTTGTGAGTGTGTTTCAACGGAATTCTGCATATGCTACTTCACAACTTATCTTTCACTACTGTTTTGCATAATTCCCAGTTGCAAACCTCAGAGGACTGTTATATATGGCACACTTATAGACAGTCATCAGGTATCGGTAAAACCGAAAATATTTTTCATCTTGACATCAAAGGTCAAGGTCAAATTGAGGAAAAAATATTTTTCAAAACGTCTATTAATCACGAAAAGTGGCTAAAATATGTGTTTAAATCCCAGTTTGAATATATAAAACGTACTTCGTAGGAGGTAAGGCTGAGACTTAAATCTTGACCTTGAGGGTCAAGGTCAAAGGCCACGTGACCTCCTGTACCGTGAACGATAGGTAAACTTTTTTTCAAAACGTGAGACAGAGCCATTTTGAGCTCATTTTCGACCCTTTCGGCCTAAACAACGTTACATAAGTGGTCCTCGTCGACCTTGACCTCCTCCGTCATGGTCAAGGTCCAAAACCGGAAGTTGACCATTATCTCGAAAACGGTTAGAAAACTGAATTTGATTATTTGTACCCAAAAGTGATAACATTATATTTACTTCGATGTCCTCGTTCAAGATAATAATTCGGAAGCTGATAATTATGTCGAAACACTGAAAAATGTCTTTGACCAGATAGATAACACCATTGCCAGTGGGTGCCATTTCGCTACGTGTAGCGAAATTCGGTCTAGTTTTCTAAAAAATTCCGAAAAAAAATCCAAAAATTTCAAGTCACTCAAGCCGTAGGCGTTACCCCCTACAGACGGCTCAAACCAAAAATAAATAATATCTGATAAAATCTGTAGGAGGAAATGTATTTTGAATTTTTCTTTTTTTAAAAAAAGTCCCCGATCGACTTAAAGCACAAGCGATATTCACGACCTCCTAATCGTGCCTCACACCCAAGGTAAATGATATCCGATCAAAACTGTACGAGAAGATGCACTTCGAGGTATTTTCTTCAAAAATTCCCCCAAAATAAAAAAATTCCCAAATCGGGTCAAAAAGCCGTATGCCCAACCCACCCAGGGATGCCTCAAACCAAAAAGAAATGAAATCGGATGAAAACGGTAGGAGGAAATGCATTTTGAAGGTTTTTCTTTAAAAATTTCCTAAAAATACAAAAATTGTCCGATCGACTAAAAAGGCACAAGCCGTATGCACGACCCCTTAGGGATAACTCACACCAAAAATAAACACGTTATCAGTGAAACTAATGTCCTCCACCACGAATTATGGTCGAATCGAAAAACAATGCGACGTCGCACAACTTCAATATATATATTTTTTCACTGCAGCAAACCAATGGGCCGACATGGCTCATTGACAATACCGACCTTTGTTGGTTCCAATACTTCCTATATGTACAAGATTTCAACAATCGATCGAGAAAAGTAGACTTTAGTGTGTTAACAAACTCATTCAACTGAGTAAGGATTGGGAAAATTTGTGAAGTTCAGTTGGGCCAATGTCCTTGGGCCGACAGGGCTCATTTACAATACCGATCCTTGTTCGTTCCAGTACTACCCATATATAGAATATCTTAACAATCGGTCGAAAAATGTAGGCTTGAGTGTGTTAAAAAAAGGTGTCAACAGACGGACAGACAGGCCCGAAAACTAAAGTCCCCCGGCGGGGGACTAATGACATCGCATCAAAATTGTAGGAGCAGATGCATTTTGAAACGAAATTTTACTAAATAAACAACTAACTGACGCCGTCTGCAAACCGATGGGGAAACCCCAGCTTACGTGTAACGTAAGCCGGGCTAAAGATCACGCAAGTGACGGATGTACCGAAAATCTATCACATAACATAATCATTGTGGGCACGGACGACAGACAGACCGATAGCAATAGCCTTCATCCAAATCGGCTGAGGGCTAAAAAGTATCTAAAATCAGCTTATAAGCCTTGAATTAAATGAAGAAAACATTAAAAGCGAAGAAAGGTATACATCTTTTTTAAAAGTACGGTCTGGTAACCTTGTAACAAATTTTGCTTATAACAAAGCTAAAACTGTGCGTTTTGAAAAATGAACAGAAAAATGAAAATGCAAAAAAAAAAAAAGTATTAAAAAATACGCTGGTCAAAAAAAAGTACGTTTTTTTTTTGGAAAAAAAAGTACAAGGCCAAAAAAAAGTACAAATCTTTTTTAAAACTACGGTGTGGCAACCCTGTAAATGTAAGTTGAAAAAATTACCTATTTATGCAGATTTTACTAGCTATTAATTAAGGTCAACGATGCCATTGAATCTACAATTTTCTTTTTAAATTTGTTTTATAAAGTATCGCCTGGTCATGCGTTTAAGTTCCACCTTTTCAACTGTTTTTGTTGTAACCGTCGATCCCAAAGGCACCAGACGAAAATTAAACTGGGTTTTGGTACAAACGTCTTGCCTCTACCGGCCGATCCATTTTCATATGCAATACCCTAGATCCCACTAAGTCAATTTTTCTATCCTGCAGATAGTGGGTCATAATCCGTTTTCTTGTCCGGCCTTCATTATTTTTTCCGCCCTGAAGATTAAAGGTTTCACAGCTTGGATTCTAGAATGGATATTTTTCATAAACCTTTTTTTTTTCAAATTTGACTTTTGCCTTTGTTTTCACTTCTTCATCCATGGTCGAAAACATTAATTTAATCGTTATTATTAGGCGAGAAAATTTTAACCTAGTTTCTCATCACCCCGGGTCGTATTTTTATGCAAGAAACACTTTGAAACCTTTACAAAACTACCTAAAAATCGCTTTGATCTGAGACATTTTGTTCGCGCATATCTCCGGAACCACTCGTTCAACTGAAAAAAAAAACAATATTCTGTGACCAACCTGGTGACGGACAAGATTCACTGGTTTACTTGTTAATATTTTTATTAAAACTTTGCTAAGAATCTCTCACAGTAACCCAATTTTTGTCGCTTTTTACCATTCGAACCATATTTTTCACTTGTAAATGTTCAACACCCCCGGCAAATGTTTGGTTTTAATCGATTCACCTTTTTTATTTGCAATATTAGTAACCTGACCAGGGGAAGAAAAACAAAGATAATTATTTTACTGGTCTAAGAGTACAGAAAAATTGTGCTTGACCGAGCCAATAATTGAAAAAAAACCACATTATCGCAAGTGTTTGCGACAAATAGCCTCGTCAGAGGTTAATGAAACCGGCACGGCTGTTCCTTGGTCCCAGGATTGAAGCAGGTTGCCTGGGATGTGTCGCTTTATGGATTACTACAAATTGAAATCGATAAAAACATTCTTTTCTGCATTTTTTAAGTCACTAACGGGGAGAATACTGTGAAGGCTAAAACTGTTCATTCAATAAAACTGCCAGTCTGCTGAAAGACTGTTAATTTAACACTTGATGCAACACAATAGTTCTCGAGTTATCTTCAACAGTGACGTCAGCCGGCTTTCGTAATACAGATACATTCGAGTCGGTTTTCTATAACCAGGCAAAATGAACAAATAAATGTGAAACAGAAGTACGTGGGCAGACTTCTCAACAGTATAAATCCCAGTCCGCAACATCAGACTCATCCTATGCCCACCTGCACCCCCTCCCCCCCCCCCCCATCCTTAGAGACAGACTTCTCGACGCCGGTCCCACAAAGTCATTCACTACAATATAAACCCCGTCTATAACATTAGACTCATCCACCAGCGCCTCGTCACCCACCCCCACCCATCCTTAGAGATGTGCCCTTGAACAAGTAACTAACTACCAGGTCAGGAAGAAAAAAAGTCTCATTTTCATCCCATTTTTTAAATTTGACGGCCGATAGGCAATCATTTTTTTTTCTTGAAAAAAATTAGACTAGGTCGAACTTTTTTATTTCTGAAATTTGCGGTGACCTGTCACTGACTTTCAACATTAATTTATAAATTGCTAATAGCATTCCTTGAGTTTCTTGTAAGAAAATGCGAGCGCCGGATGATAATTTTCAGGAAATAATTATTATGAAGTACTGAATGTTTTAAATTAAAAATATTGTTTAGAATGAAAGATAGATGGAAACCTTCCTTAATCCGGTCAGTGCAAAAGTAAAACCATTTTATTCTTCAAAGCAAGCAGCGGGAATCTGAGAAACAGGCAAGTGATTAGGAGTCACATCTCGGCTTCTGAGATGAATCACGTACACTTGATTGGTCCACTCGCACACACATGAACTTGATTGGTCAACTCGCACACACATGAACTTGATTGGTCCACTCGCACACACATGAACTTGATTGGTCCACTCGTACACACTCGAACCTGAGTAGTCCACTCGCACACACATGAACTTGATTGGTCCACTCGTACACACATGAACTTGACTCGTCAACTCGCACACACATGAACTTGACTGGTCCACTCGTACACACATGAACTTGATTGGTCCACTCGCACACACATGAACTTGACTCGTCAACTCTCACACACATGAACTTGATTGGTCCACTCGCACACACATGAACTTGATTGGTCCACTCGCACATACATGAACTTGACTGGTCCACTCGCACACACATGAACTTGACTCGTCAACTCGCACACATATGCACTTGATTGGTCCACTCGTACACACATGAACCAGATTGGTCCACTCGCACACATATGAACTTGACTGGTCCACTCGCACACACATGAATTTGACTCGTCAACTCGCACACACATGAACTTGATTGGTCCATTCGTAGACATATGAACTTGACTGGTTCAATCGTGCAAACATGAACACATACGACATACATGCACTGTTTCAGTAACTGAGTAATTATTTCATTTTATGATTACTGATTTTTTTATTCTACTTTGGAAGAATCAGGCATTCTCGTGAAACCTCCAAATCGTGAAACTCCTAAAATAAGTCCGCAAACAACACATTTACGCTGCCGATACATCTTGTTCAGATTACATAAACATAATTTATAATCTTCTTTATTACGCAAAATCTGAATGGCTCATGCCAAATGCCTCAGTATCTGAGCCTCACAACAAGTCACCCTGGCATCTTAAATCCAGATCCAGCACTGCCCTGACTCCTTTGAATGAGAAGAAAGATTTTCTGCCCAAAAGCACTGATAAATGCTGATGAGACCATGCCGTATATCTGTTTTTGGAAGGGTGACGTCACTTACGTAGCCATATATTTCGAGCTTGTGTCCATTCCTTTTTTTCCCTACTCATTCCAGTTTTTTATACCCCCTTTTTTGTCTGTTCAAATCCTTTCTCTATGCAGCTTTCGGTTTCACTTTGACTTTCGCTTTCGTTTTCGCGTGATCCATTGAGCACCTCCCACACCTCGCTGGCTGCCCTCTTACCGCTTACACTGTGCAGTATCCTCCTCTGGACTACTTTCAGTTTACCGCACCTCAACATTCCTACGCCTTTTTTTCCCATTCTTTCAGTTTCGTTTTTCACAATCTGGTTTCGTTTCTCACTCTTTTCGTTTGCCCACCACGTCTTCAGTGAGAACTTGCATCATCCTGTCAAGCTTCACGTGACCTCCATCCACACGCCTCTCGACCAATGGAATGCAGGGATGGGATTGGATAGGGCGTGGTCGGAGGCAGGGGGGGGGGGGAGGGAGGCGGTGTTGTTGGATAGCTATTGCTTCTTTGCCTTTTTCCACACAGGCTGTATGTCGTCATCAGCGTCATGACTGTCGTCATCGTCGTCAGGGTCCTGGAACACCGACTTGGGCTGTGTGCTTCACCACATGAAAGCAAACAAAAAATAGAACTTCAGAGAAACAGCATCCCCCGAATCAGACCACGGCGCAGTGAAATCTGATTTAATCGACAGAGCCCAGACCATAATTTAACTTAAATAATGCTTCATTGCACTGGATTCCTTTACCATGGGACCGCTGAATGACAATGTGTCGGATTTACTGCTTTAAGTGGGATACTGTACAAGCATCTTGGCATGCTTTAATATTTAGAATACAATAACGTAAGATTCCAAGTTTTTAGTAGAGACTTAAATTGTGTCGACAAAAGATAGTGAACAAGGATTTTCGTAACATTAATTTATCTGCCTCACTTTTTCAGGTGTCGCTTGACTTACTCTGAATATGCAGGTGCTATATAAAATGGGTTCTTTGCCGCTTCTTCGGCATGTCGTAAAATGGCGGCCCTGGGATCCTTGTCTCGCTCGTCGGGCTTCGTGAGGACGATCTGCTGCACGATGTACTGTGACAGCGTCGCCCCCTTCTCGCTCAACCGCCCACCCATGCCTGAAATAAACATGATCGAACGAAAACAAACAATGCCTGAATAAATAACAAATAACCCACTGAAATTAACACAATAAACTGCCCGTTTATGCCTGAAACAACAATAAATTATCCGCACAAATAAAGAACAGGATTGTTCGCCCATGCCTGAAATAAACAACAATTAAACCCTTGAAAATACGTCAAATAAACAAAATTAGCCACTTGCTCATGTCTTCGCCCGCAAGTACTCACCCAACCTACACATCACTACCCCCCTCAAACATGCCTGAAACACCGCATATGCCAATACCCCCAAACATGCCTAAAACACCGCATATGCCAACACACCCCCAAAGATGCCTGAAACAACGCACATGTCACTCCCCTCTTCAAACATGCCTCATTAACCTGCCCCCCCCCCCCCTCAAACAACGCCGCATCTCACAATTGGCCTGAACCATGCTGAAACATTGCACATGTCACTACATTCAAAGCATGCCTGAAACAACGCACATGTCACTCCCCCCTTCAAACATGCGTCATTAACCTGCCCCCTCCCCCCTCCAAACAACGCTGCATGTCACAATTGGCCTTTTAACCATGCTGAAACATTGCCCATGTCACTACCTTCAAAACATGCCTGAAACACCGCACATGTCACTCCCTCCCCCTCAAACATGCCTCATTAACCTGCCCCCTAACAACGCCGCATGTCACAATTGCCCATCTAACCATGCTGAAACAACGCATATGTCACTCCCCCCCCCCCCCCCCCCCCTCCAACATGCCTAAAACACCGCATATGGCAACACCACCACCACCCCACAACATGCCTGAAACACCGCACATTGCAGTTAACCCATGCCTGACAACTCACCAGGTCCCGTGTGCGGCAGTTCCGGTTTCTTGGACGCCACGGGATCAGCTCGGGCTTTCTCCAGACGTCTCCGTGTGCCCTGAGGTCTCAGGCGACCCTCGCGATACATGGGCAAGGCATACGCTGCAACACACCCCCATGGCCACGCGTTAACGTGTCATTGTCATGTAAAGTGTCGGGCATGTCTATGAAAAACTCGAATTAGGCACGGAGAGCTGTGCCCTGGGGGGAAAGAAATGAACGAAGGTGTTATATTTCTTCGGCAAACCATTTAACGCAAACTTGCAAGCCCTAACATGACCAGAATGATTAACGGACCCACGTGCTATGATGGTTTGATTGACCGCAATGATGTACGGACTCACATGCTATGATGGTTTGATTGGCCGCAATGACATACGGACTCACGTGCTCTGATGGTTTGATTGACCGCAATGATGTACGGACTCACGTGTTAGGATGGTTTGATTGACCGCAATGATGTACGGACTCATGTGTTAGGATGGTTTGATTGACCGAGATGATGTACGGACTCACGTGCTATGATGGTTTGATTGACTGCATTAACTTACGGACTCACGAGCTATGATGGTTTGATTGACCGCAATGGTGTACGGACTCACGTGTATGATGATTTGATTGATCGCAATGATGTACGGACTCACGTGTATGATGGTTTGATTGACCGCAATGATGTACGGATTCATGGGGTATGATGGTTTGATTGACTGCAATGATGTACGGACTCACGTGTATGATGGTTTGATTGACCGCAATGATGTATGGACTCACGTGCTATGATGGTTTGATTGACCGCAATGATGTACGGATTAACGTGCGATGATGGTTTGATTGACCGCAATGATGTACGGATTAACGTGCGATGATGGTTTGATTGATCGCAATGATTTACGGACTCACGTGCTACGATGGTTTGATTGACCGCAATGATGTACAAACTCACGTGCTATGATGGTTTGATTGACTGCATTAAATTACGGACTCACGAGCTATGATGGTTTGATTGACCGCAATGGTGTACGGACTCACGTGTTAAGATGATTTGATTGATCGCAATGATGTACGGACTCACGTGTATGATGGTTTGATTGACCGCAATGATGTACGGACTCACATGCTATGATGGTTTGAATAACTGCAATAGTTTACGGACTCACGTGCGATGATGGTTTGATTGACCACAATGATTTACGGACTTACGTGCTATGATGGTTTGATTGACCGCAATGATGAACGGACTCACGTGTTAGGATGGTTTGATTGACCGCAATGATGTATGGACTCACGTGCTATGATGGTTTGATTGACTGCAATAACTTACGGACTCACGTGCTATGATGGTTTGATTGATCGCAATGATGTACAAACTCACGTGCTATGATGGTTTGATTGACTGCAATAGCTTACGGACTCACGTGCTATGATGGTTTGATTGACTGCAATGATGTACGGACTCACGCTCTATGATGGTTTGATTGACTGCAACGATGTACGGACTCACGTGTTATGATGGTTTGATTGACTGCAATGATTTACGGACTCATGTGCTAGGATGGTTTGATTGACCGCAATGATGTACGGACTCACGTGTTAGGATGATTTGATTTATCGCAATGATGCACGGATTCACGTGTATGATGGTTTGATTGACCGCAATGATGTACGGACTCAAGTGCTATGATGGTTTGATTGACTGCAATGATGTACGGACTCACGTGTATGACGGTTTGATTGACCGCAATGATGTAGGGACTCACGTGCTATGATGGTTTGATTTATCGCAATGATGCACGGACTCACGTGTATGATGGTTTGATTGACCGCAATGATGTACGGACTCAAGTGCTATGATGGTTTGATTGACTGCAATGATGTACGGACTCACGTGTATGACGGTTTGATTGACCGCAATGATGTATGGACTCACGTGCTATGATGGTTTGATTGACTGCAATAACTTACGGACTCACGTGCTATGATGGTTTGATTGACCGCAATGATGTACGGATTAACGTGAGATGATGGTTTGATTGATCGCAATGATTTACGGACTCACGTGCTACGATGGTTTGAATGACCGCAATGATGTAAAAACTCACGTGCTATGATGGTTTGATTGACCGCAATGATGTACGGACCCACGTGCTACGATGGTTTGATTCACCGCAATGATGTACGGACTCACGTGCTATGATGGTTTGATTGACTGCAATAACTTACGGACTCACGTGCTATGATGGTTTGATTGACCGCAATGATGTACGGATTAACGTGAGATGATGGTTTGATTGATCGCAATGATTTACGGACTCACGTGCTACGATGGTTTGAATGACCGCAATGATGTACAAACTCACGTGCTATGATGGTTTGATTGACCGCAATGATGTACGGACCCACGTGCTACGATGGTTTGATTCACCGCAATGATGTACAAACTCACGTGCTATGATGGTTTGATTGACTGCAATAATTTACGGACTCACGTGCGATGATGGTTTGATTGACCACAATGATTTACGTACTTACTTGCTATGATGGTTTGATTGATCGCAATGATGTACGGACTCACGTGTTAGGATGGTTTGATTGACCGCAATGATGTACGGACTCACGTGTTAGGATGGTTTGATTGACCGCAATGATGTAGGGACTCACGTGCTATGATGGTTTGATTTACTGCATTAACTTACGGACTCACGTGCTATGATGGTCTGATTGACTGCATTAACTTACGGACTCACGAGCTATGATGGTTTGATTGATCGCAATGATGTACGGACTCACGTGTATGATGGTTTGATTGACCGCAATGATGTACGGACTCACGTGCTATGATGGTTTGATTGACTGCATTAACTTACGGACTCACGAGCTATGATGGTTTGATTGACCGCACTGATGTACGGACTCACGCGCTATGATGCTTTGATTGACCGCAATGATGTACGGACTTACGTGCTATGATGGTTTGATTGACCGCAATGATATACGGACTCACGTGCTATGATGGTTTGATTGACCGCAATGATGTACGGACTTACGTGCTATGATGGTTTGATTGACGACCATCTCCACCTGTTTCTTCTTCTTCTGCTGCTTGACAACACACAACATGGCGCCCCTAGAACAACCAACGCATACCTTATATTTGACAAAGTAATTAAATGGAAATTTTCACAATTTAGCCTCGTAGCTGTCTTTTGTTCTGTTAATGACACCGTGAGAAACACTGGTAGAAAAGAGTATTGTTCTATTCCCCCTCTTGATAAATTTATGGCCAAGAAACAATCCTCAAAATAAATCACTGCTCTTTATTTGTTTAATTTCGACTACTGGTGTGACTTTACCGGTGGCTTTTCTCCGGATCGTAGTAGAGTCTGGATTTGCCGTCGCCGCAGCCCACCACCATCTGGTTGAGCTTCGGGTGCCACATGCAGCGCACAACGCTCTGTATCGAAAGACAACAAGCTGAGTTCATGAAAAATAGTTCCGAGAAAACTGGATGTGTGCGTTCATGTATCAAGTTGTAAGGACTGTGCATTCGACGGCCCTCGCACTGCGATGACAATAAATAAACTTGATATTTTATGGTCAGGATAGAGAAATGACTGCGCTCCTCCGTCGACATCTATTGACACATAAATGAACGCACCGCCCCGTCGACGTTTACGGACACATACAGGAACGCACCTGCCCGTCGACGTCTACGGACACATACATGAACGCACCTGCCCGTCGACATCTACTGACACATAAATGAACGCACCTCCCTGTCGACATCTACTGACACATAAATGAACGCACCTCCCCGTCGACGTCCGCTGACACATAAAGGAACGCATCTCCCTGTCGACATACACTGACACATAAATGAACGCACCTCCCCGTCGACGTCTCCGGACACATACATGAACGCACCTCCCTGTCGACGTACACTGACACATAAATTAACGCACCTCCCCGTCGACATCTCCGGACACATACATGAACGCACCTCCCTGTCGACGTACACTGACACATAAATGAACGCATGGCCCGTCGACGTACACTGACCCATAAATGAACGCCCCTCCCTGTCGACGTACACTGACCCATAAATGAACGCACCTCCCCGTCGACGTACACTGACCCATAAATGAACGCACCTCCCCGTCGACGTTCACTGGCCCATAAATGCACGCACCTCCCCGTCGACGCACACTGACCCATAAATGAACGCACCTCCCTGTCGACGTACACTGACACATAAATGAACGCACCTCCCCGTCGACGACAGGCATGTGCTGCACGCGCTGTAAGGTCTGCCTGTCCAGGAATACGAGCTCGCCCACGCCCTTGCCCTTCTCCACCGACGTGCCTGTGATGACGAGCTGATCGTCAGGGCTGAATGTCACATCAGACCTGTGTCACGCCATGACAGTTAGAACGCGCTTAAATTGATTTAATTTCAATAGTTGCTGCTAATAAAGAGAAGAAATTGGTCACCGTTGTTTAACAGTTTTGTTATCATTGTCATTGTTGTTGTTATTATTATCAAACTAAACCAACTGCAACCAACTTTACATTATGCATTACTTGCAAAAAGGTACAAAAAGCAACATCTTCGGATTCTCTACAAAATGTTGTTACTCGCAGGGCTGTACCTTAAAGGGCGCGCGGGCGCGTACGCGCCTAAGATTTTGGCCATGCGCCTAAGAAAAAAAAGTTAGGCGCGCGCTGCGCGCCCAACTTTTTGGCCCATTTAATATGATTATAATAATATTGTGATACATTTTTTGGAAAAAAATCATCAAAAAAATGTTTCTTGTGAATTTCAAGAGCTGCGAAACAGCCACAGGTTACTCTGCATTTTACACATCATTATGCTCATGTATGAGTAGTTAGATGTTACATAAATCAATCCATGACAGGAATAGCGTCTTGTTAAGGGATCCTCTTTCAAGTTTTATTGTGACTCAAAACCCTTATGAAGACTACGACCCACGCGCTTAAGATTTCGCCCACCCGCCTAACTTTTTGAAGCGAGGCGCGCGCGCGCGCCTAGCTTTTTTTCCTAAGGTACAGGCCTGTACTCGTATGAAAAATATTTATTTATTGGATCCAGACACGCGTAGATATTTTTTTACTTACATTGGAAATAAATTTTCTAAATGCTCTGAAACACACAGTGGCTTTTTGAAATTTCTGATATCCCATAATTTGACAACGTCATCTCCTGCAAAAATTTACAGCCAAATGAATTATGTCCAAACAATCAGAATGCATTTCATTAGCCTCAGCTTGCAAATATTTGGTTTTGGCTTGTCGCTGAAAAACATTAAGAAGTGTTTTTTTTTGTTTTCGTCTCGTTCTGAACGTGAGTCTTACTGTTGTTTAGAATAAAACACGGGAGCACTGGCTCATTGAAGGAACGACTTATTGCGCACAACAAAATAGTCCCTGTAGTCACAATACAACTCAAATCTATATTTGTATTTAAATATATATATCCACAGTAGGCCTGGTTGCTCGATGGATAATTTCAAAACAAAGAGGGCTCTCACCACATCCGCCCCTGGACGCCAGGGTTTTGCCGTCGTAAGAAAAACACAGACACGACACCTCAGTGCCCGATTTATGCGCGGAGCGATTTAGCATCGCAACATTCACCTACAAAATAGATCCAACCCATTTCTGACATATGTCACGTGGTTTTGCAACTGTCTACTTTATCCTATAATATTCAGCATTATCAGTATTTACAAGTCTTATCATTTATTTTGATACGGTTAAGACATGTTTAAAACCTTGAGGCCAAAAACGAAACTGCGGCTGTTGCTATTTCGCAGACTGTTTATCTTTTTATTTAACTTTCATAATTAATGCTCCCCAAATCCGTCTTAAGTTTTAAAAATGCAACCATCCCTCTGAGCAGAAAAGGGCGCAACGAAATAGTGCTACTAAATGCAGACTATACGCGGTAATGTAGGTAAATGGAAAACATAAAAAAATAATAAATAAAAAGTAAATAGAAGCGCTAGTGTGCATACAAAACTGTGTTTATTGTGGTCCCAGATCTGTATGGAGCCGTCCTGACAGGCGCAGGCAAGCCACCGTCCGTCCCTGCTGTAGGTGCACGTGGTCGGAAACGTCCTCCGCCCACCCACGCTCTTCGTCTTCATGATGCCCTTGTGCTTACGTCCGTTCTGGTTCAAGTCCCACAGGCGCACGGAACTGTCCAGGAATAAACACTGACTTACAGCCCAGGAATAAACACTGATTTATATCACAGGAACCTTGAAATCCCAGGAATAAACACTGTTTTAATTCCAGGAATAACCACTTCTTTAATTTTTATTTTGTTTTAATTTTGCTTTCTACTGGCGTTGTTTTGTATTAATGCTATTTTTTCATTTTTAGTAATATTTTGCCAAACTTCTGCAAAATCGTTTATGCGACGGTTCGCAATCGGTAACCGAAAACCGACACACTGGGAACAGTCCTGTGTGTTCATGAGCGACAAAGAGCGATCGACAAGGAAACTGGTGGATCAGCGCATTCATGAATAAGCCTCGCCAAGCTAACACACGAGACAGCTGGTGGACCTATACCAGCTCTACAGTCGAGAGGGCCCGCTGATGGAGCACTGGGTCGTTGCCATTAATGCTAGGGTATTCGCAGCCCTCTTAACCACTCTTCACTGAATACACAGCGGCTCCGCACTTTGAGCACGGCTAAACAATCCGGAGATCGAAAATGACGTTTGTGAGATGTTAAGTTTGTTATATTAACTGAGATGTAAGGTGTTATGTTAGATGCGATGCTGGGTGTGATGTTAGATGTGATGTTAACTGCGATGTTATGTGTGATGCTAGGTGTGGTGTAAAATGTGATGTTCGGTGTTATGTTTGCTGTGATGTTAGGTGTTATGTTAGGTGTGACTGTAGGCGCTATGTTATCTGTGATGTTAACAGCGATGTTAGATGTTATGTTAGATGTGATTTGCAGGTGAGATGTTAGATGTTATGTTAGATGTGATTTGCAGGTGTGATGTTAGATGTTATGTTAGGTGCTATGTTAAGTGTGTGATGATGACTGCGGTGTAATGTTAGGTGTGATGTTAGATGTGATGTTAGGTGTCATGTTAGGTGTTACGTTAGATGTGATGTTGGGTGTTTTGTCAGATGTGATGCTAGATGTGATTTGTAGGTGTGATGTTAGAGTTATGTTAGATGTGATGTTAGATGTTACGTTCAATGAGACGCTCACCCGTCAATAGAGCACGTCATGAACTCGGCCTTGTCCTTGGGATGCCAGCATCCGCTGTTCAGCATGCCTATGTGCCCCTGCAACAAAATCAACACTGTTCAACATGCTTATTTAGTGGCGGGATGGTGGGAGTTCGGAGGCGTGATTTTCCTCGGTGCTTGCCGTGTCCACGATGTACTGATAGCCCTTGACGCACGTCATCACCTCGTGCCCGGAAGGGGGGGGGGGTGGGAGGGAGGCGGGGTGGTGGGAGTTCGGAGGCGTGATTTACCTCGGTGCTTGCCGTGTCCACGATGTACTGATAGCCCTTGACGCACGTCATCACCTCGTGCCCGTCCCTATCGAGCACCTTCGCCTGGGCGTTGCCAGCCACCACCAGAATGTTCTCCCCCGTACAGCTGTAGTCCAGCGACCGTATCGTATGACTGGAAACATAAACCATGCGCGTTTATGGCTACTATGCTGTGCTGTAGTCAGCTATAATCTGACCTTGTTGTAGTCAGCTATAATCTGGATATTCGATCAACTCATTAAGATCCCATATTGATTTATTTCGAGTCAATATGAAGCGAATACTGACCAGTAAGAAAATGCTGACCTTCCCGTTGACTTAAAATGAGTAAATAATTGCAAATGGTTTTTCCGCAACCAATAAATTCACTCACTCAACTATTCCACGCCACCAACAGATCCCCAAACGACAAATTCGAAATCCCCATCACAGACTAACACTTGCTTACCGCGTCCCCCCCCCCACCCCCCTCCTCTCCTGAGTACCGATTCCCGCTAACCTTTCACAAGGAGTGATTGTTCTGAAGGACCTTAGGCTGGCGTCCATGCCGGCAAAATCCCAGAACTTCACCTGATAATCATAGCCGCCGGAAACCAGCCTAGCCCCAGACGGGTCGAGAGCCAGGGCAGACACCTGCAAACATCAGGCAAGCTACAGCAAACACCATGCTATGAAAATAAATATGCAACGTTAATACAGGCATGTCCAAGGACATAACCCAGTCGAGTTACCAAACAAGGAAACAGAGAAAAACTCTGAAACGAATACTGTTAGACCAAAAAACTTTGTTTCTGAACGTATCTTTTTCTTAATTTCAATACACAAAAACGAGTTTTCCCGGGTGGAAGCTACCCGAAAAGGGATGTTGGAGAGGTTGGGTTTTGACGATTCACGTATTTACCGACATTTACACAACTTTACAAAATTTTTAAAATTCCACCATTTCGGCATTTTTTTTTTTTTTGTCATTTGCGAAAAAAGCAAAGTCCAGGTGGAGAAGCACCTAAGAAACTTTCGATTAAAATTTTACAACTATTTGAAAAAGACTGAGAGAAATGAATGGTTTGACAATTCAGTTATTTACTACCATTTATTCCAGTTTTTGCCAAACTTCAAAGTTCCACCATTTCGGCAGTTTTTTTTGGTGAACCGCAAAAAAAAACAAAAAAACACCAGCCTGGTAGGTGAACCCCTGGGGAATATCCCTGTGTAACATCTAAACGATTGGAGTAAAACTGTAGGAGGAGTAGCATTTTAAAAATGGGTCAAAACGGGCACAAAAAGTGCCGCCATTTTGTCAGTTTTTCGTAAATCGTTAAAAAATTTGTTAGCCAGGTGGGGGACCACCCAGGGGACATTCCTGCGCAATATCAAAACAATTGGAGCAAAACTGCAGGAGGAGTAGCATAATTAAAGAAAAGTTTAACATACGCACACACATTCAAGCCCCCTATAGTGATACGACTAACCCAGTCCGACAAAGTCGGCTGGGTTAAAAAGCCGAGTGCCATAGTCAAAACTAAATTAATACTAGTCAAAAAAGAAATTTTCTCATTCTCTTTTCTTTTTTGTTTTCCCGCGCTGCATTTTCAGTCAAACTCTAAAAACTTTTATTCTGCATACACGAAATTAATATTTCTTAAATACTACCCAAAAGTCAGAACCACTAATCAACATAAATCTGTGCTGTTCTGATCGATATCAGCAGTATCAGAAAGCGTGGAATCTGAGGAGCAAGCGAGTGACTGGCTTACAGTTTTGGCGCCATGGTCCAGAGTGATCTCGTGACTTGTGGGAATTTTCTTCAACGGATTCTGAAATCAAATCACCGTTTCAAGATTCTTTTTAAAAACAAAACGTACAAAACTGACAAGCAGAAAAAGTGACTCGAAGAAACATTCACTATGAAGAGATAGCAAATCAATCTGATTTTGTTTTGCCAAGGACGTCCCGTTTAACAAGTGGCACGAAATTCAATCCAACATTCTCCCAAGTCCCGTGCTTTGTCATGGCAAAACCCCTCACCACCGGCTCCCCTCCCACTCCCCTCACCCCGAGAAAACCCGCGAAAGTCCGTATCTTACGTCATCCTCGTCGTCACTGACGTCACCATCTTCGTCGTCTTTGCTGACGTCAGCAAGTCCTGGCGGAAGTGGCGGACCTGCAACCAATCGCAGACCTTAGTGAAGTCACATGTTCTTACAGTTGTTCACCAGTTCGCTTTTCAAGGCCACTTATTGTTAAATAACTGAACAATCGCGTACGCTCAGGACAATACGCGTGAAACATTTCCATTTTATAAAATCTCTTCTAAGCGAAACTTCTCCCCTATAATCATGTTAATAAACAGTGCATACACCTCTTTTCCACGCAAAACAACATAATCTCCGCTGATTTCCGTTAAAACTATCTGACAAAGACCTTGACATTGTGAGCAGCGCATCATAAACTGAGATCAAAGAACCACAGAGAATCCGCCTCAGACATTTCCTCTCTGCACGGAGAATCTCACAGTAACTCACAACAAATGTTTTCCCATACCAATAGAGTCGTCTTTTCGCTCGGTTTTGACGTCTTCCTGTTTGGAGGTTGATGCGGGTTGCGGAGGCCCGGCCACCCCTGCCCCGTCTTGTACAGGCAGTGGGGGTCCGATCACCCCTTCCTCGTCCGAATCATCCTCCTCCTTCGTTTTGATTTCTCTTGCTTCTCATACATGCACATGTTTTCTTCAATTTCACTATTTTTATACTTATCACTTTTGTTACACTTGAATGCTGTACGTTATCATTTATATGCATATATGGAGCCACCAATCAAAATAAAACCAAATACGACACCAGCATTACATCCTAACAGACAGGTGCACTAATATGTACTGCAAGGTGACTTCAAGGACGCGGTGAACTTTCGTATGGCGAATTTACAAAACGTTTTATCCCAACAAGCACAGGCATATTCACAAAAGTAGCCCGCCCACCCAGATTTTATCAGAACTGTTCATTATAACGCAGCCTCGAGTGCACACGCCTTACCCAGATTTTTGCGACTGTGTTCTATGGCGGTTTTCCGCGTAGCTTCAAACATCTGCATGAAATCAAACTGCTGGGCTTTCTTCTTACCTAAATAATAAGTAGACGGACCACATGATTTGTAAATGCAGAGTTTATCACGTTAAATGGATTTTGCTATCTTTTTAAACAAGGCAGATCGGGTATGGCGTGTTTCAGATAACTATTCTGTACCCCAACTTTTCTGTTGGCTTTGTTAGTGCGAGAGAGAGAGAGAGAGAGAGAGAGAGAGAGAGAGAGAGAGAGAGAGAACTGGAGTGGATGGGGCAACATCACACAGAAACAGGCATCAAGTGATTACATGTTGTGCAAAACACGTGTCGCCTAACCCTACGACAAGACACGAAGACATTACACGTGCCATCTAACACTACGACAGGCACGTATGACAATAAACGTACCATGTGACACTACGACAGGACACATGTGGCACTACACGTGCCGTTTGACACTACAATAGGACACGTATGACACTACACGTGCCATGTAACATTACCCCATGACACGCATGGCATCACGCATGCAGTGTCACATTATGACAGGGATCTCATTTGGTCACCTTTTTTTTTGATAGAAGGTTCATATTATTATCCTATACTTGCGCAGTCCTGTACTGTTGAATTCTGCTAAGTTAAAAATGACGAGGGGGGATTGTTTTTACAGGACGAATTCCTACTTACCGCCGAATCCAGCAAAGCCCATCACTTTGCTGACGTCATCATTATCTCCCATTCTTCAAATCTGAAGCAGAAATTGAGTATTAAATTACTGTTCAGGAAAGAACTCAAGCATTCTTTATATGAACTACTATATAGCAACTTTTACACTTGTCACACGATTTCTTAACTACGGTTGATATGAGATGAGACGAATTGGAGAAGACCCCGCAAATTAGTTGGTAATAGCTGATATCTGGCCCGCGCGAAACGTCCGTACAAAGGCGTATAAGATCGTATAAGATCTTGCATGCTTTTGTACAAAATTTTCGTATAAAATAGTATAAGATCGTATACGATGTTAAACGAAATTTGCATGCAAATTAAGTTAACTGCAAACTATTGCGTACTGTTGCATACTATTGCATGCACGAAAGTTTTTGCCTTTATATGGCTTAGTTTGCTTTTTTGCGCTTTTGTACGTTTTTGTCTTCTCAAACTTACGTTTATAGCAAACTTAAACATATAAAAGCACACAAAACATACTGAGTCATAACTCGTCTTCCATGATTTCAGCCCGTTTTCCGATCTGTCATGACTCTGTCACATGAACCATTGTTTTCAGCGGCTCAGAACTGATAAACACTAGTGTATCAATTGCAGTTGCCATGGCCGATTGCCACATGCACTTGCATTAACTAGGAAGAGCCATAGGAGCACAACAAAACGTTTTGTTTCTGGGACTTTTAGGACCCCCCCCCCCCCCTCCACCATTTATACGTTCACACAGTATTGCGGGTTTCATGCCTAAGAAGAGAAATAATAGACCCCTACTGCTCCCACAATGGAACGCGTTGCAGCTCATCAGAGTCATAAAGAATTGGATGCCTGAATCTATCTACATCTGAAAAAACCCGAAGGAAAGAATGTGCTTACACTTGGGGGGGATTTGTCTTACATACACCAATGTGTTTCTAAGAAAAATAAAGAAACGCATTTTGATATGTGTGCAATATATAGTTGTAGCATTTAAAAGATACATTTTGTTCCTAACATCACTGGTGCGAATAGTTTTTTTCCGAGTGAAATATACAAGTAAACCAATTCGTGCCTTTGGACTTTCACGAAGGACGTGTCGTTTGGACTGCATATTTATTTGGGTAAATTGTAAAGAATGACAAAGAAAAAAAACATGAAAAATCTCATTTTCTTTCAACATGCAACATTCAGTAAAGGCCTGCACGCACTCATTAAGGCCTGCACGCACACCTTATGGTAAAAAATCTTGTACGTACGGGAGGAATGCAAATTTATGACCAGAATTGTGTAGTTTGGACATTACAGAGGACGAAAGATGCACCATTCACCATTCTGAGAAGAAAACCATCCAGTATCGCGAAAGAATATAAAGATAGTTACATCTTCAATTTTTCCCTTTCTAACCTACCTCGTTCATGATTGGTATTTTTTCTTTTAAATTTGTAATTATTTGTCTATAAATTTTGTAAATGAAACTGCATGCATGTACACGAAGAAGTTAAAATAAATAAATAAAAGACTGTAGTAACCGATCCAATTCGAGTTTGGTGCAGATCAAGCCTCACAACATTAAAACTTGACGATAACTGTGGAGGTGTATTTTAAAATCAGGCAAAAATCAAAGAATTTTAAATCAATGTAAGGCTGCAATCCAAAAGTATTACTAAAGAATTACGAGACAATACAGTAACGTTTAAGAATACTCGTAAAATGGCCATGGACCACAATTACATTTCCTGGTAGAACATAAACACGCAAGGAGTAAAAACAAAAGCAGTGCCGCGGTAAATGTATTATTATTTAACACATGTGCAGTCAATAAATAAAAGTTATTGTTGTAAAATATTCACAATAGGCTGGATTGTTCTAGGAAAAAATATTGCTGTGAAATATTTATTGGTTTATGCGTAACATTTTTTTAAAAATCAGCAAAATAAAGGTGGAAATCGGCCAAAACTTGGGACTCGCACGGTTGCTATTTTCCAATCAGCATAGCAAAAAATCGAATCGAACGACCCCCATTTTTCTGGCTATTTCTGTTCTTCTAAAGGTCCAGTACATCTGATTTTGTGGTTGTTTTAGATTGTGCAATGTTGTGGAGAGTGCCAGATTTCAAAATGTTATACAGAAAGTCTATGTAAAATTAATTGTGATCCAAGGCCTGATATGGGGTATCGCAAAATAGTAAAAAACTATAAGATCTCAAGTTCTTATGGTCAGAAAGCCCCAAGAAACTTCACATGAACAAGAATAACCTGTAAAAATCTACTTTAACTGCGGTTTTCGTATAATAATAAAATTTTGCTCCTTTCACGCGGTCAAAAGCCCCCTCCCCCTATCAGGTAACCGGGGTAGCTACGCCAGTAACCGTAATTATACTTTAATTCCAGGCTCAAAATCTGCTATTGTTCATCACGAAGTTATTATACCGCCATATGTATGCATTTAGGCAGTCTTTTGTGAAAAAAATATAAAAAATTGTAAAATGAAAACATTTTTTCAGTTTGTATTCCAGCGGAACCATGGGTTGTTTATATGAGCCGAAGCGCTAGATGAACCTTTTGTGTGGCCACAGTTAGTTTTTTTATTATATAATCTGATCTGATGAGTGGTTTTTAAGCAGTTTTTAGACAAACAATTTTCAATTTTTTCCTAAAAAGTCTTATTATTTGGGGCACATTTACTAAATAGTGATGTCACCAGCATATTGTTATCCCTTTCGAGTCATTTCTTTAGCCCGAGAAACCAATTTATTTTGCTAAATTGATACGTTTACCTCTGTGTTTTTTACTTTTGGTCTTTTCATCATCAAAATCCACAGTTTTCATTCAAGTTTAAGAAGAAAAGCTCTTCATTTGGTTTTGGTGTTGGTTTCTTTTAAAAATCTTCAAAATTAGAATAACTATGATTTAAAAAACTACTTTACGACTATTTAAGCATTCATAATAAGTTTTATGGGCGTGGATTATGTTTGCTAGCCGTAATATGAATCAAAAAACTATTTTTTGAACAAAAATGATGTTACATTAACTGTTAAGCGGAAAATATTTAAAAAATTATATGACATGTATTTGAATTTTGCTGCATGTTGCCAGAAATGCAAATTTTTGTCATAAATTGAGTTTGGTATTTATACAAACCAATTAGAACATGACATTCTCTTTGTTTTTAAGATAAAACAATACTTAGAACAAAGTTAGGTCTCTAATAAATTGCTCAATTTCATAACGTAGTGTCTGTTAGTAAAATAGCGGTGAAAAGGGTATTTTAAAGGAACCGAGCCCTATAATAAAAGGCATTTAAACATTTCTGTCATCCATGCTGCCAGTATTTTTAACTGTTTAGCACATGTAAGTACAAGATCTCAATGAAACCAGTTATTTTTATTGCCACAGACTGTAAGAGAGGTAAAAAAAATTGATCAGAAATACGGATAAAGATAAAAAATAATTAAAAATAACATTTTTTGCTATTTTTTCACACAATTTAAAATCAAAGCATGTTTTTCTTTAAGCAGCTTTATTAAAAGACTAAGATTATACCCTGTAAAGAATAAAAACTGTTTGGAGTGCATAATTTATGTAAAATAGGTTCAAAATAATAATTTGTTTAACTTATTAGATTGCAATTTCCTTGAAAATATGGTGGGGGTACCCATAATAAATTGATTTCCAGAGAACTCATGTGCGAGTTATCCCTAATATACTGATTATTTTGGATAGTAGGGATAGTAAACTATACAGCAGCATTACTTTTGACACCTTGAGATTTCATTCCAGTGCGCAAAATTAAAAGCAACCCCCAAAAATCCAGTAAAAATATGTCATTTCACAAATTTCCTTTAAAATTCAGTTAGCTGCCGGAATGGGCACTAAGTCTTCTGTTGTTGATAGCATGCAGTATATACTCTTAAGTGATGATTATCAAAATAACTTATCTTTCTAAACTATAATAAGGAACAGGATGAAAGTTTTAAAATTTTATTTTTTAAAAATCGAGTATTGAGCAATTTTATGTTTTGGGGAGGGTAACTTAAACGCCTCTAGTTCTCTAACCAATGAAGCGATTGGCGTCATTTTTGACTATGTGTTGTGTAACATGCTAGACATTGTTGTGCTAGAGTATTTATTTCGAATTCGAATGTTTCCGTCCCTGATAGGCCATGGACCACAATTACATTTCCTGGTAGAACATAAACACGCAAGGAGTAAAAACAAAAGCAGTGCCGCGGTAAATGTATTATTATTTAACACATGTGCAGTCAATAAATAAAAGTTATTGTTGTAAAATATTCACAATAGGCTGGATTGTTCTAGGAAAAAATATTGCTGTGAAATATTTATTGGTTTATGCGTAACATTTTTTTAAAAATCAGCAAAATAAAGGTGGAAATCGGCCAAAACTTGGGACTCGCACGGTTGCTATTTTCCAATCAGCATAGCAAAAAATCGAATCGAAAGACCCCCATTTTTCTGGCTATTTCTGTTCTTCTAAAGGTCCAGTACATCTGATTTTGTGGTTGTTTTAGATTGTGCAATGTTGTGGAGAGTGCCAGATTTCAAAATGTTATACAGAAAGTCTATGTAACATTAATTGTGATCCAAGGCCAAATGCCTGAACAACAGACCCTAGGTATATATACCAGCTAACACCGAATGAGCACATGAGTGCGTCTAGAGTATATAAGTGGTACACTAATAATATCACCGAAACGAATAAAAACCCAAGTCGTCAGTAAAATTCTAGGTACGAATCCGCTCGTGTCGTTTGCGTACGAAATCCACGCAATTATCGCCCATGTAAGTGCAAATAATTAAATTACAAACTAGATTTATTTACTCTGTGTCTCCAAACTAACAGAATATTAAAGGTCGGTAATGTATGACAATGAATCTCAGTTTAGTTTTCTAGTTTATTGGTGGAAAAGGAAACCCAAAACGGCTACAAACGTTTGTTTACACTCGAATTAAATGCTAACTGCTGAATTGTACTACCCTTACCCCGTTTTCACTAAACGCGTATTAATTTAAAATTCAATATGCCAATTTAAATATCAAATGAATATATCATAACTAGAATCTCTATAGTAAATCAATAAGCTTGATATTTATGTCGTGAGTCAATTTGAAATGGTCACATAACAACGTATCTAAGGAAACATTTTTAGGCGGATATTGTTTCCTAAATGGGTTATGGGGCAACTTCCGTGTTTTGATTTTAGTTGTGAAGTTGACATATTTTGGTGCAGAAAAAAAACAAACACTTTTTTAACTCCGAAACAATGGCAACTATGTTTCCTAACGTGCCTGATTACATAGAACGGAAAGGATCTCTGTTTTTGAGATCTGATCATATGAATTACAGTAGAGCCACTTTAAATTCAAACTGGTAAGACGGTGCCTATGTTTGTACGTACGAGGGAAGCGAAACATTTTTTTTTTTTTTGCGGTATTTCATTGAAATCGAAGCTCTACCAGTACATCCACCTGGATGCTGGAAACATGCCATACACATCATTTATGGATTGGACTCATTATGTCCCCACAGTTTACGGCAGGAATACTGCAGGATTTTATCGGAACAGACTCATGAATCTTACTCGCATTGAAAAACATAAAAGTTGTATTGTCGTTGGTGTGCGTTGGTCTGTTCCGAGATGGGATTCACCCTATCTGTAATGCTTTATTTCGTTCGAAACGAAAATATCTGAATATTTTTGCTTGATAACTAATAGAGTGTTCAAGTAAAATCATGCAAGCAGGCATCACAAGCGAAAAAATTGCTACATAAAAGGAGAAATTACATAACAGTAAATGTAACTAATAAATTCAATGAAGGTATGTTCATTTGAAATAATTTAACTTGAATTTGAAACAAAACTTGCTATGACACAACATAAATCTCATTCGCAGTCCCAATTTCTATGAACAAAATGCTTTTTATGAACCGCACGGCTGGTAAAATTCTGATTTAAAAAAAAATCGTAATTTATTTTTGTTTGTTTTATTTTTTCAGTAGATTTTTATTATTTAAACCACCAAAGAAATCAATGTCGTCGTCAGTTATGCGAAACATGATTGCCTCCACCGATCAGTACACGCAGTGTTATCTCTTGGAATAAAAAACATTCACATCGACTGGTTGCGTGGCTGACAGAAAACGCAACTGTTAATTTGATTTAAAGGAAAGATCAGAAAAGTATGCGATGAGCCAGGACAAAATTACAAAAAGTCATAAAAATTCGAATATGTAAATTTGCCTTTTTTCAAATTTTAATGTTGGTGTCACTGTGTT
This sequence comes from Protula sp. h YS-2021, assembly GCA_949752745.1. Classification (NCBI taxonomy): domain Eukaryota; kingdom Metazoa; phylum Annelida; class Polychaeta; order Sabellida; family Serpulidae; genus Protula; species Protula sp. h YS-2021. Next base: position 10,508,990 of record OX457026.1, on the reverse strand, counting down.
TTTGGTCTTCTAACTGGTTAGTTTGTTTCACTAGATTTGCGCTCCCGCCGGTTCAAAGCGATAACCTCAACAACCTGAATACTTGATATACTTTGTCTTCTTTCGAGCATTTCGAGAGAAACAGGTTTGACTTCTTTTACGGTGTGACTTTCGGATTTTACACACCAGTTTTGCCATTTGAATGCGCATTGGATGACTGTCTGTCGGGTGTGTTATCCATCAGGCTTGCGAAAGGTCTGGTTTAGTTGTGTGCAGAATCGTAAAACCTGGTGCTGACGTTGCCCGGTGTAGTTTTTTTTTTCTTTTTTGTTGCCATATTTCAGTTTGAATAACGGAAACTTTTAATGAGACTTTAACTGGAATGAAATGTGGTATTATTTGTGTTTCAAAATAAATAAGCACGGGACTCGAGTGGTAAGTACTGCCTTACAATCACACTTTCTATAGAAGAGCTTCTTGCGATTCACTTCCTGCATGATTTTTTGTGGTTGACATAAGAAGTCATAACCGAACGTTTGTGAGTAAAGCAAAACAGCACAATTTTTAACTTTTTCATTTTGTACTTGTGAGAATATAAATGGAGCTGGCTATAGGGGGTGGGGGGGGGGGGGGGGAGTCACTCAAATTGGTTACCAGGCGTATTCAAGGCTTCTTAAATTATGCCTCAATGCACAGCGCCAAGTTTGAAAAACACCCTCTTTTTCAGCCAAATACAAATACCCTTAAATTTTACTCCTAAACATGGAGTGTCAAATAAAAAATGATAAAATAAACAACCATAACTTCAAAATGAAAGCTATACAGACACTTTACTTGACACTGTCTGTACTGTTTTTGGGTCCCCATTTTGATTGAGCCTGGAATGCAGCTTAATTTGGCACACGTGGTGACTTATGCCAACAGGGGAGGACGTATAAAGGTCAAGGAAAATTTGCATGATACCTTAGTTCATGTTGTTGCGCGAGTGATTGTTTGCCGTTTATTTGTTCTTGTGTTTGCATGTTTGTCTGTATACTGTCTGTCACAGTTTTCCACAGTTCGCATGTGGTAAACACTGCTTAAAGCGAAATCGATTAATCTAAAACACTGGTTAAACGGTAGACCCGGAAGAATCTCATGTAATAAATAGCATTTAAATCTCTTAATTCGACATGTTTTTCGCGATGCCAATTATAAGATGTTTTGCTGCATTACATATTTTTTTCACTTTCTGTTCAAGCTAAAGCGAGTTTGCACTTGAGATTCTGACTTACAGTGAGCACTGTCTTCCTCGCTAGTCTTCCATTCTGACATTGTAACGTATGAAATTCTCAGGCATCTACAGTGCCATCATCATCAGTTGAAGATCACGCGTTTTTAGCCGTTTCCTCCCTTTCATCTGAAGAGAGCTTCCGCATACGATGAAAGTGACCCATCGCATTGTTGAACTATAGGGCACTTTCAGTATGGTGACAAGCCCTTCTTACTTCGTCCAAACCATAACCACGCCGCCAGATTCCCGCTAAGCTGTTTCTGTGTAGCCTTTTACCAAACAGAAGCGGTTTGTAGCAGATATTTCGAATTCTTTGCCAGACAGATTTGCCAGCGAATCCTCTACTTGCCGGCGTCTGTTGGAAAGGTTCTCATTTTCCTTCCAGTTGCTTCCTCATAAAAGGTCATCGTGCTCTGTCGTTTTCCTATCATATGCATGCTCCCATGCGTGTGTCCCGTGGGATAGCCAGTTCAATCATCAGTACTTGTTTGGTGTCTAATCACCACGGCACAATATCTGGCAGTAAATTGATGTGTAAAGTTTTCTTTGGAAACCTCCCCCAACACTTCCCTTAGATCTTCCCTCTTCTACAACCCTACGCCGCCGTGGTGGTTAAAGCATTACACTGCTCACTTTCGGTGCTTGACACGTGACTGGGCTTGGTCTGTTTGCCCTGTATTTGTTTACAGTCTGTTGTTTACATTGGTTACAGAGTAGCTTATTGTACCGTCCAAGATACCAAACTTGTTCGGATGTAATAAATATACATCTGTGCTTTCATTCATGGCTCATTGCACCTGTTGATACTATATCCCAGTGTCCTCCGTTTATTATTTTCCGTTGTAGCCACCAGCTATTCTAGTTTGTTTCTTTTGAGATTTCCCTTGCCTTTTGTAACTTGGAATAACCACAGTGTCATATGCTGTTACGCTCACTCGTGGATATTTCTATTTATAGTGTGCTGACGAACGTTGTAGTAAAGAATTACCTTATCTGAGAGGGGGTGGGGTTGGGGGCTGATTGACAATCGCGCCGTTTCGGCGCCACTCACCACCCCCCCCCCCCCCCCCCGGTATCTCGCGTTGCAGCCACAATGCACTCTTTTACTGCATGAACAACGTTCTCACACATCTGCGAAGTCTTGATAATTAAAACGCCACAGAAATATGTTTAGCAGTAAACTTTCTGATCTTATTCGTTGTGACGTTTGGATGTTGAAATTTGCCCAAAGAATTTTAATTTTTTTCCAGACAAGTTTGGTAAGAAAAAGTCGGCTATGTAAAGTATTGAGTAAAAAGTTTCCATAAAGGCTTACTTTCATTACCCACCAGGGCACTTGATTACCAGAATAAAGGTTAAGTATGGACAACTGTGAATAAAACAAATCAAACGAATGCAACAATTAAGTTAAAGAACAAAAGTGGTGATTCGGAAGGTTAAATAATGCCAAAATTTTGGGTTAATTCAATTTTGCGAAATCAAAATCGAGTCTTCAGTTCTTCAGGAGACATAAAATCGTTTTTCCTTTTCATAATTGAAGCAACCCTGCTGTCTTCTTGGTTAATCTCCAACAAATTTGTTTCTTAGAAATTTTTCCGGTCAGTATTCAAAATTCCCTTGATGTAATGAGTTGATTGCAGTGTGTTTCCTGCTTGTGTGGAATATCGGTCTAGTTATGTGGTCGAAAACAATATATGTATATATGCAGTATATTCTACTCACAGTTCAGCATTGCGTTCACTAATGTGCCTTGGCTTTGTCTTAACATGGTGGGCTTTTTTTTATTATGGGTCATTCTTTGGCAAAGTTATTATTTAAGTGTTGTGATTGATGCAGGCACCAGGCGAGGGAGGCGGAACCACGTGACTATGACATGAGCAAGGGCGACGTGCGTGACTTATGCACAGCCACGTACAACCGCATAGGCAACGTGACGGATGGCTCGCTTCCAGAAACGACGTACCAGCACATGGCGTCACAGGTGAGCGAGAACACGACAAGCAGCGACGTAGGCGAGTCACAGAAATACCGACGTATGTGAGTCACAGAAACACCGACGTATGCGAGTCACAGAAACACCGACGTATGCGAGCCACAGAAACACCGACGTGCGTGAGTCACAGAAACACCGACGTGTGTGAGTCACAGAAACACCGACGTGCGTGAGTCAAAGAAACACCGACGTATGTGAGTCACAGAAACACCGACGCATGTGAGTCATCACAGAAAAAACGTGAGGGAGTGAAGACACCCTAATCACGGCCATATTGTGCCGTGAATATCAGAGTGAGCTCGCGGGTTGGGGTTGGGGGGGGGGTGTGTTTAAAGCTTGAACCGGATAATGTTGAATGTCAGTCCATTTATGCTTCCATATTGCTTCCATGCGCTGATTCCTCACATGTCTGCTCACATCCAGGTGGAACTGAAGGGCGACTGGACGGAGAAGGACGTCTGTAAAGCCATGATTAATGGCGACACCGTAGCGCATGTTGACCTTGAAAGGTGAGCAGAATCATGTCGTTTAGTGGTTTGTGAACGTTGTGGGATTATGGCAATATATTTATCACAAATCGAAGTGGTATTTTAAGGATTTCTTTTACTGGATATTGTGTAAAAACGGTGCCGTGTCTAACAGCAGGCACTATGTATAAAAGTAGTGCGGTTGTTAAGCAAAAAGTAGTAGGAGTAGTAGTGGTAGTAGTAAAATAAAGCAACAGCAATGATAATAATAATAATAATAATAATAACAATAATAAAAAATAAAGAATAAAATAAGAAAATAAAATAAAAAGAGACAGAGGAACTGAGAGCAGCTTAACAGCAGTTAAACAGTGACAAGATCAGTGCGTTGTTTATGTTCTCATTACAAACAGGGACACAGGAAAGCCAAAGAGTGGCTATGGGGCGGTGCTACCGCGACACAATCCCGACTACAACAAGGCGCATTTTGAGAGCACGCACCGCGCGGACTACACACCTCCCTACCCATACACCCCTGCCGAGGTATCCCCAACTATATTCTTCCCCTGTCTATTCTTATTATAATTTAAATGACAAAAAAAAAATAAAAATAAAATAAAGAAAATAAACGGGTGTTACAGTGAGTGTTCTGCAGTGTATGAACTACTGTGGCGATTGCTTTTATGTAGGAGGCGTTAGAGCCGTGACAACGTCTTTTTTGTTTTAATGCGCTTTTTATTTAAGAAACACGTACTACGCTGAGAACACAAGATGTGATAAAACCTCTCTCAGGTAAAACCTCACGTTAAGCAGCATTCTCTGATATCTGAACGCGCTTTTTCGTCCCATTTCATATTAGTTCGTAATATTCCCGTGGAGGGAATACCTGCATAGCTAACATTTGTCAAAAGCATTTCTTTATATGGGATGCGTTAATGCAGTCAGGCTGCTCGTGACGTCATAAAGAAAGAAAGAGAGAACCTAATTGTGTGATTGCAGGAGAAACCGAAGGATTTCCCGGACGATTCACTGGCAAAAAAGCACTGTCATTCGCAGTTCACGGACACGGCGGACTACCGGCGGCCGGGCCGAAACACGTGGCAGGACGAGAGCGGACACTACGCTAACTCCCACCTCAAGAGACAGTGCCCCGTGTACAATGGTAAAAATCCCATCACGGCCGCCTTCCAGTGACGGTCAGCCGTCACGTGGGCTCTGTCGCGGCGTGTCATTGGATGGGACTATCTCATAACGCACTCAGTGGGGGGGGGGGGGGGGGGGGAATCAATGTAAACAAATATTTGAAATGAAGAAATGCACACACACATAAAAATAGACTGTGGGCTCTTGCTGTATTTTAGGCATTTTGCGAGTCCCAAAAAAAAATCGAAATATAAAACACAGGTCATAATTAAACCGTTAATAAATAATTAGAAGCTATTTTTAGATGCGTACATGTGATATGAACACAAACAGTTATTTTTAATTTTGTTTTATTTAAATTTTCCAAAACATATGACATTGCCAGTGTCCCGGAAATAATTTATGTGTTCTTCGTTGTAAGCAAGTACCTTTTATGATCGGAAAATAGACGAGAAAGGAAAGGAATTAAGTACTCAGTATTTTCCTTCGCAGTATTCAGTGCATAATACTTTCAAACTTTGAATTCAAGGTATTTTCAATTTGATCAAACACATAGCGTAATGTCAAATCTGTGATACAAAAAGAAACTGTGCATATTTATTGCGGCTGTATATTATTTTGTTTTATTTTAATAAACAATTTTCAAGAATGTAAACTTTAGTGTATTTTTATTTATGAAATGAGTTTGTAACACAGGTGCCCATTTGCTACATGTGCTGTAGCCATCGCGTGGGGCCTCTGACCGTCAATGAACTTTTGTTTTCTGTTAATCCTCTTTCAGTTTTCATTGGATCGCAGTAGAGCTTTGTTGGGACATGGTCCCCGTATGAGGTACAACTGCCCATTATTTTCGCAATTCACCGGTCTTTGTCAAATTGGTGAACTGATCACCATCTTTGCGAAAAAAAGCCTGCTCCTCCCACAAATTTTGTTGAATTTGCTCGAAATTTTGTATGAAGGTAGTGTGGGTTGGGGATAAAAAAGGCACTGGATCCGATTTTTTGTTTTCTTCAATACGGCAAAATTCCAAAGTTGACCAAGTTTACGCCAAAAATATATTTTCTCTAATTATTGTATTCGCTATGAATTTTTTAACACTGGTCCTTCCAGTGCAATTTCTGTCAAATTTTGGCGCTTTTCTTTTTTTCAACATTTTAAGTTCTGCGTTTTTGATTGATTTGAGAACTGTGGATTGAGTTGAAAGTTGCACGTGCATATATGCAAATTAGATTGTAGCGAGGCAAGCCATTGGCTTAAAACAGGCATGTACTATACAACTGAGAGAAAAAATACAGTGCAGATAGCGTAATGAATTTATTCGGTTTTTCTTGACTTGAGGTTTTATTGGCTGATCAGGCACATGCCGTGTTATCTATTTACGCAGTGAGAACTCGCACAAAGCTTAGCAACTCTGTGTTCTGTGCTGTGCGGGAAATGCTCCACATTTACTTGCAAAAATACACTCTTTTCACATGGCGTTTTAAACAAGAAAACGAAATCGAAGGCGAACATAAAAAGTGTCATGCAACGTTCATATCAAGTTCTACCCAAGTCCCAAGTTTCGTGGCCCTAGGACCCGTAGTGCCAGTGGAGGAGATGACACAAGAAATCCGATCACTGTCAAGAACAAAACATACCAACGGCTGCTCGCACAAATTCAAAAACCCCTTGCAAGCCAAAGGCTTGTCAAGTGTTAAAAAACAAACACACACACTGGTCCAAAATATAAACTGCGCATCACCTCAAGTTAAATAAACATGCACAGTGGTCCGAAATAATAACCGCACATCAACTCAAGCTGAATTAACATACGCAATGGTATGTCCGACCAACAGTACATGTGTGTGGATACAATTCGACACGTTGTTCGAAGGCATCTCTTGTAGACTATCCAGTCTACCAGAGATACACATGATCTGTTTCCCATTTTTCTGGGAAACAAGTCTTTGTGTGTATTTATCGGTCTATTATTTAGCTAGCTCTTTGCCATCTCGTCTTTTGAAGCTCAATTTTTCTGGAAAATTCCCTTGGTCATGCACGCTGGAATGGGTCTTATCGCTTTTTGTAAGCTGGGAATTTGTCCTTGGACAAACTTGTTTAAACTTTACACAGTGGCAATATTTATATGGCAGTTGCGCAGTGTCTTGTAATTTATAAATTGACGGATCTGAACTTGGTCACAATCGACCGATTTCTCAGCAGTGTTCAGAAACTATAAAGTCCACATATATGTTTGAATTAATATGTGTGCGTTAAAGTGATCTGTGGCTCAAAGAACTGTAAGACGGCGTCATGAGAAATACCACATTTCAAATAATATGTCGTTTTCTCAGGATACTTATTTAGCAATACCCTCTTGATGACCCGCACATAAATAACTCCACATTTCCATTCTTGTAATCCCCCCACCCACCCTATACATTTCCCAGATACCATACAAAAATGCCAGAAAGGAACGCTATTTCCTGAAGTTAAATTTTATTTGGGTGACTGCCGTGTGTTTTTAACTTGCATCATTTTCCAATGGCTTTTTCCTAGAAACTCACCGTTCGAACTGCAATAAATCTTGCAAGTAACTGCTTTTGTGCGTCGTCCTGATGTACCTTTAATAGAGATATAAACAAAACAGAAAAGAAACAGAAGACTCGTTGATATCCTTCTGAACACATAAACACTACAGTAAGGGCGAATGGAAATAATACACACACACGCAAATAGAAGAAATGCCCATATCTCTTAAAATTCATAAACATGTGTAATTGCTTTTTATTAGCCAGGTAATTTGGACTGAAGTTAAAACTAATTACTCTACGTCTCAGATAGCTAAAGGTTCTTAGCGTTTTATTTTAAAACTTTGTTTACATTTTATTTTAAATCCATGTAACCTTAGATTCCCTTTTGGCTTCATTGCAATTAAAAGAGATGGCCAGTAAAGCAAGCACTTATGTGAACATATCAAATTGTCTGGATCAATTAAAAACCCTTGTTATTGCCTGCAAATAAAACAGGCAAGTAAATGCATTTTGTGTATTTATGTCAGCAATCCTTCTCATATTTAATTGCTCGCATAAAGTTTCTAAAAGCCTATTGTTCTGGGCTCTAATAAACAATATTAAATGAGGCGTTTAACAGGCGAGTTGAAAGCGGATGCTGCATCGCGGGTACCATTCAAAACGGAATCCAGCGCGCAGCTATGAAAAATGCAGTTGAAACTGACAGGAGAGGAAGGGGCACTCACGTACCAACTGGTTACCATGCGTGTCTATGATTTTGATGAACTCCTAAAATCATAGTGGTAATTTGGATACAATACCCTTATTTTAACCAAACGTATAGTAAAGTTCTGAAAGAACCCCCATCCTCACCAGAAGCACATCCAATTGCAACATTTAGAAAGGCATGGAAATTGGTCGCTGGATGTCTTGACCACAAACAGATGACCTATAGACGACGCAGTGTTCATTTGGCTGTTTTAGTATACACGTAGGAGGACTTAGAAGCTTTATGAAACCGCCAAAAAGTGACCTTTCGGTGATTGCTTTTAAGTCTTACCAATTTGCTTTTAAAACTTTAATATGGACGTGTGGAGTATTGCTATGTTCTATTTTGTAAGCACAGCAATACCTGTGTGTGCTTCAGTGTGTGATACAGGCAGCTGCGATCCAGGTAAGATTAAGTCTGTGTAATCAACGTATTTAAGATGAGATCATGACAGAAAATACAAGAGTCAAGATTTTGTCCTCCAATGTCTTGGTTAATATTATATAATATTTTTTGTCTAAGACGCATCTATTTTTAACCACATGTATGAATGGTATTTCGAAGTTTTGAGGTGATTAATAATTCTGGGGGACTAATCTTAAACAGAACTGATGTCATTAAATTCATTGATCATTCTTGTAACTGATTGGATGGTAATTCCAAAGTTTTGATTCCGGCCATATTTACGCCTACCTACCCGAATACTACTCGCCTCTTTTTGCTCCACACTAGGCCATAAATGCGTAGTTTTAAAAAAGTTTTTGCAAGTAATTCATTGCGTTAGAACAAGAATCTGCAGGGTACTAGGTGTTACGAGAAAACGCCTTGTAACTCACATTGATTGCCTCCTTTTGTTTCTTCGAACGTTCGCTGCAAATTTTGGAATGACAAGCCGTATTTTGTCTCCTTTATCTTAGCTTAATAATAATATTTAATAAATGTCATATGTGTCGAAAAGATATAATTTTAATTTCAACCGACATCAAAGTTATTTTAAAAAGGTATTTCTGAGCTACCTATAATCCTTCGGCGTTTCTTCGGGCAGAACAGATGAGAGATGGGGCTTATTTTATTTTTCAGTTTCCGAAGAAAAATGTAAGTTACATCGTCTGCGTAAACTGTTTAAGTAAAATATAAAAAAAACCTTTAAAGGGACAAAGTACTTTATTTTCTTAGCAATTGAGTAATCCCTCTATGAAAACTTAAATTTAGATGAAAACATGTTGTAAAAAAGTACCAAATGCGTTTTTAATACAGGTAATTGGTTGTATCACAACGGCTTTAGATATTCCATTTCCTGGAGTTCGCTGAATTGGAGTGCCTCTGAAATCTGCTGTACATGTATCAATGCAAGCTTAACAAGCATCAGGAGTGAAGGAGAAAATGACTTCTTAACCCAGAGGTGCTACGGGTAGTATGCTAGTGTTGTATTAAAAGGACTTGTATCAGTCACTGTTGCTTCTAACACATGCAATGTCTGTGCATCTTTCCGAGACTTTTGCATTGTTATAAAACGTAAATGTATTTGTTAGCATAGTAAATTATAAACACAGGTCGCAAGCTCAACACAGCACCAAGTATTGGATTGGGCTTAAAAACAACGCGACCTTTGAACTGTGTTCGGCCTCGACTCTAGAGGATCGACGCAGGCAGTGGATATGGTCCGACGACCTGTCGCAAATGGTTGATGCAAATAATAGCATCCTGTTCCACAAATGGTTCGAAGATGAACCAACGAACTGCCATAACACTTGCGGTAGAATAATTGAAAATGGAAACTGGACGAACAGCAAGTGCGAAAGCGCCCATCGTTACATTTGCAAGAAAGGTATGACTAAGTATGAAAAGATTGCACAATCTTGAATTATTTTGAGCAGATTACAGATCTTGGAAACTTTCCAAAATACGTGGATGGTTTTTCATTATATATATGCAAGCCGCAATATATCGACAAAACACAAAAGTCATCAGAGTGGCAATAAGTCTTCGATAGTTAAACTCGAATAATCCATAACATATATGATATAAATTTTAATATGTACCTTTTCTTCCTATATTACAATTAATCTATATTTAGTTAATTTTTTTAATTTAATTTTGTTGCGATTTATATAGCAAAATATTGAAATACACAATGGTGACTTATTATGAAAAACATATACCAGTTTCATATTGGTATTCAATCATGGGTAAAAATTTGTGATAGCAAAATTATTCAAGTCAGGGGCTATAATGATGATAGAATATATCAGTACAGATGTATTAACTTTGATTTAGACTCTTAATATCTTAATATCTATTTGTATTCTGTGCGAAATAATTAGTCGACACAAAATGTGTCGGTTTATTGCATAACATTGTAAAAAACGGCAATATGTCACCAAAATGTTGCCATATTGATGCCATATATATATCACAGAGAGAGAGAGAGAGAGAGAGAGAGAGAGAGAGAGAGAGAGAGAGGAGAGAAAGAGAAATCTTACATCTTAAAATACAAGATCCTCAAACCTCACCGAATATCTCAAAACGTTGCCCAATCACTCAAGCCTTCACCCAAACTCTCAAACCTCGCGCAAGCCCTCAAATCACCACCCATACTGTTCTATTACGACTATTTGAAAGAGTTAAAAGTGCCACATCTTGATTTAAAACCTAAAATCGAAAATTTATTGTTTGATGTTACTGAAATTCCTTGAAAAGACTGTAAAATCTTGAATTACGTTCAACAAGTAATAAAACCTTCGAAAATTCCCAAGGCGCGTGAAGGGTTCTCAGTGTTGGCAGGCCCAGTTAATACCGCAAAGATCAAGCAACAGGCTTGATGCTTGCGAAATCAATATTATATGTACATTTATATTATATTGGGCCTTGTGCCACCTCATTGTCATTTATTATAATCATAAAGAGGACTTTGTTGTATACTTTGACTTTTAAATTAGAAAATGCTCAAGAGACAACAGAACGAACTAACAACTCTTCTTCTCAATTAGCGTCAATTGGTATTCAAACAGCCAGCAGCATATCCACTAAAGTGATGACAACTGAGCTTCACATAACAGGCAGAACTGGTTACCTACCTTTTATCTACGGAATACCTACTGGGAATCAGGTAACTGAAGCAACAGCTATTGACTCAACCCTGAATGAATTTATTTCCCAAGATGATATGCAAGAAAATCAATCAGATGACCCTTTAGTTGACCCATCAATTAACAATCATTCTTCTCCACAATTACCTACAGCGAAAATGCAAAGCGAAGCATTTTCTCTTGACCCCATAACACCTCAGAACGTGGATGAAAATAGCGTTCAGACAACCGAACTGTTGACTTCACATGATGATGGATTGGCCTGGGCAGTAGATACAGCTGCAGTTGAACAACTGGGTCCTGTAACTAGTCATAACCAATCATTTTCCCACGTGGATACACTTGCAAGTCAAGCAGTTTCAAGTGTCGATGAAACGTTTTCCTTACATCAAGACTTAACTGGTTTTCGAACAACAGAATCCTTGACATTTCAGTCATATCTGGACGAATCAATTTCCACAGCAGAAATAGCTGATAGTCAATCAAATGAATATATAACTTCAGTTTCCAGTCTTAGAGAATCAACTGCATATATTGAGAATCACACACGGATAAGATTAACTAATACATCAAGATACAAATGGGCGTTACATTCTCCTGATTCTACTCTAAACACATCTGAGAGTCACACAAAGGAATCTTTACTTTCTACTGACGTTTACGGTAAGAATAACGAGAACTTCTATAAAAGTATTTTGTTGTAAGATTGTGTATATATAACAATTATCAAAAGTTTTTTTCTGGTTTTGGCGGAGATAAATTGTACATCTAATAAATTTTTTTGCTTATTCTATATTAGTCCATAAAATATTGCCATCTGACATTCAGTTGCGACACAACTGTCATGCGTTCCGCTAATTCATAATTGGCATTATTCGCATATAATGCCAATTATATATACAAATATACATAGAACTGAATTTCGTTTGGTTAATTTGTAGGAAATGATGACCACGGAAGAAACCAGCCACTTAGTGAATTCTCCTCGTGTCACATAGAGGTGGAAAGAAGGATTCCTTCTACGGTACCCACAGGATACTTGATTCGCTATGCTTGTGAGCAGGGGTATAGGTTTGCAGACGAGACTGACACTTCAAAAACGTCACGCTATGGACCACATCAAACATGGGAGCCTAAGCTTCGCAAATGTTTTCGTATGTATAAGCAAAACTACAAAGAAAAACTCTGCTTTCTGCTTGACAGCACCAATTTGCATGATATTCTTGATGATATTTTAGTGCTCAATGTATTTTTGACAAACTATAATAAAACTTTATGTTTTGCAGCAACGTACAACATTACGATGATTACCATACCAACAGAAGCTGAACACGCCCAGCTGATTGGCTCAAACATGCTGTTGCTGGTTTTGGGTCAGGCAATCTTCATCATCATCCTTGACTTTAATCATTTAGTAAACTCTTTAAAAGTACTACGAAACAATGCGCTAGGCAAACGAAAGGTACACAGACCAATAAAGCGCAAAAGGAAGTGTCAGAAGAAGAAAAATATCAAAAATTGAATCAAATAGAATTTTAGAAAGATGTAACTTTTACACAAAATAATTTAAGAAAAGTAAATGGGAACGCCCATGCAACGGGATGCTAATTTAGAAATCTTGTTATAGAGGAGTAAAGTTTCAACTTCAAAAATAAATATCAAAAATAAATATAACCGTCCGAACCATACACTCTCGTTGGTAATTTTTGCCAGACTTCTAGGAGAGGAGTTCGAAAAATGCTAAGAACTTATATAAGAAAATCAGAAATTTATATGGATCAGAGTTAATATTTAATGAACTGCCGACAATAAATCAGTTAATTAAACAATCATTCAACTTGGCAGGTTTGCTGGGTATTACTTGAGAATTGTAGAAAAGGCACATACTCTGTAATCACCTTAAGCTAAAGTCTATTTATGATCCAGGAATTAAAATAGATTTGATAGTTAAAATAATCTACTTTTAAAAATATTTTCTCAAATTAACATATAAATGCACATCATTCAATATGTCATCAGCATCACGCTGAACATGCTCATTTAAATATTATATGGCATATCCCCAGAAAGCAGACACTTCATGTAAATACGCTAGATTCTGTCATTACAGCTTCAAATATTAATCAGTAATGATAAAGGCATTTGTTTTTGTACTGAATTTTTCATGTTTCTGCTATTAACAATCATTTATGCGTTTATTAAATTCACAGAATGCACAAACATATCGTTTGAAGCAATAATAACGTCGGTACAGACGATTTCACGTGTGAACGACTAACAACATTCAGAAAAACAATCAACAATAAATTATTCATTTTTTATTCATCTGAGTACCTAATACAATTCGTGTTAACCATCTATGCATTGTGGAATATTGTTTGTATTCATGGTAAATAAGAAACACGAGATCAAAGTAGGTACTTTCGCGAAGAACGGTTAGATATGTTCTTATCAACTATGAATTAAAAGATCTCAAAAAGAAATGTTCCTCCTAAAAAGTTAGCACAACGATATGAAAACAGCAAATTAACAAGAAAGTTGCAAATCGAACAAATATAAATCATAGTTTTTATCCCCTTACTGATCCAGAAAATATGATCATCTAAAAACCGGAAAATATTAAACACACCGCTGAATTTTTTTAAATTTAATCAAAAGCGAATACAAGGTCACTGAAAACAACAAAGTGTTACTTAAAAAGTAAATCAATATGTAAGTAATATTTACTGTTGTACAATAAGAAGCACTTATATGGATAAATCGCATCCTAAGCTGTTATAGAAACTAGAATATATCTTTTATCTCTAAATCCTGATAAGGAATAGGATCTTAATTAAATCAAGTTTCATATTATATATGTGTGGATATTTGTTGCTAGAGCTTATAAATAAATACAAACTCTTTAAATAAATGAAATTTAAAATTAGATTATTTCCTTCCATTAACAAGAAACTGTTGTAATAAACAAATATTAGAATTTAAAAAAATTGTTCAGCAATATCGGTAACCATGGAAAATTAATTCATTGTACGATCTCTGTAAGTTTGGGGGAATTTTTGAGAAACTGCAATATAATTTTGTGGCAAAAAGGCCGGCAAATATTGTGTTCAAAAGTTTGGGGTGAAAGGTATCTGGCTTGGCATTTGACTGGATAACCAAAAACAACTCAAAGCGTGTTAAGTTAACGTAGATTATTCAGCTCTATACAATATGGAATGTTTGCTATTTTTAGCATTGTTCTCATTGTTTTATGCTGAAGGTGGCCCTTCTGAGCAGAATTCTGGTATGTATTTCATATTTATGTATTATGTGAGAAAAAACGGTACTTGGAGTAAATACCCCTATGTGCATACAGTCTTTGCTAAAATACCACCTTCACAACTGCAAACATTTGCTCATCTACTCACCCATTGTGAGTATATTTCGGTACATTTCAAAGAGTTCTGGTATTCATGTACTCATGCAGGTTTTGAGTGAAGAAATTGTGGACCTTTTCAGTCAGTAGCACACATTACACACTAGGCATTTTCTTCAGTTATGTCAACTGATCTGGAGTTAGATTTTTATGCAATATTCCTAGCACAATACATTGTTCAACACATCACTTTTCATCTTTGAAGGACAACAATGCAGCGGGCCCGGGTCAAGTGACAGGAGTGTCGACACTATGACATTCCAGACGAGCCACTATTCATGCAAGGATGGACTCGCATTTGCGGACGGAAGCACGGGTCCAAAGACTACCAACTGCAGTAAGAATGGAAACTGTGTACCGAAAAAACGCAAATGTTTTGGTGCGTGAAAGAATTCTTCTATTAAATAGTTTAATAGCAACAAATATCAAAGCATGTAAGAAAGAGCTAAATTGCCCATTTCTCCATTATTTGGAGACACACATTATGCACCATATTTTCTAAACTGAAATCGTTTCATAGTGTTTCTCTAGCTGGAAGAGCAAGCCTGTACCCTGAATAATTGTCCGAAAAGTTAATGACTTAAATCTAATGATGCATATAAAATTAAAAAAATGAATTATTATTATTATTATTATTATTATAGCTTTCTTGCAACTGGGTATCTATCAGTAAGCTTAGATATTGACTGACTCTACAAATCAAACCGAAGTTAGATTATTGTTGTTCACAGAAGTGTGATTTGAGTCAGTAGCTTGAGACATTCCAAATAACATGAAAAGTAAAAATGCAAGCGTCTGGTTTTGCATGCTCAAAGGTGCAAACATCGTTTATGGGTTTCGAGATAATGCTCAATCTGCAGTTCGGTATTTTTAATTTGACCTCCAAAGTAAAGGTCACTGAGACACTTTTATGTGCCGTCTTTCATGCTCAAAGGATCAAAAAGCACTTATGGTTTTCGTCATTATGGCCACCTTCCGGTTTGTGTCTTGTTCTTGAGCTTGATCTGGTTAAGGCAAAACAGGGTCCAGAAATTGCGGTTTTTGAAAGCAAGCACCACCAGTAGCCTAAATCTTTTCGAAATTGTTAAACATTTGCTGTTTAGAACTGCCTTTTCATCTCGCAGCACTTTCCAGCAAGAGACGGGGCAAGTACACGCCGGTGGAGGGTGCATTCTCGAGTGTGATTGCCTCAAACATGCTACTGCTGGTTCTCTGTCAGGCCATCTTCTTAATCACACTGGATTTTAACAATCTGCTGAATTCTGTGAGGTTGCTGTGTCGTAACTGCTGTTCGGCTGACATATTTACAAGCCGCGTAAAAGTAAAAAAGAAACCGAAGAACAAAATTATTAAGCGGTTGAACCGAAAGAGGCAAATCGATTTGTCAGGGGTTTAACTTTTAGTACACAAATCAAAATGTCAGTTGACGATTCAGTAACATCCACGGCAATTGCTCCAGCGATAATTAATGTAACGTTAATTGATCTAGCGATATTGGATGTAGCGTTAATGGGTGTAGGATATTTGACCAACCGAAAATTGACCAACCAAAATTTGACCTACCGCAATTTGACCACCCTCGTAATGAAAAAACGGACATTTTACCAACTTCATAATTTATTGTTTTTCGTACCACTTATCAGTAAAACATCAGCAATCACAAATGTGCCATTTAGACAGTTATAACACATTTATTTATTATTTAACACTCATTTATTTATTCGCCTTATTTCATATGTAGTTTATTTTCAAGCCTTTTCTTTGTTTACCAAATTATGGCCCTATTATTGTCCTTTATTATGAGTAATTACAATTATAAATTCCAGTAAAAAATTGCATGTATATATGTCGTGACGGCCTCTCCGCATTTCAAGTTTCTTTTTTGGTAGCTACACCACCTAATGATCTGCCCCTTTTTCACTTGTTTCACATACATGTGGCCACCACGATGTATTGTCAACATTTCCATCTCGGCTATTGTAGCTGTTGAAATTGCAATACAGTTTATCTTGTTGAAATAGCAGACAAACTCGGTTTAATTTCTGGTTGAGAAAGCATGGTATTTTATACTAGCACCACGTAAAAAGAGACGTACCTAAGATTACACTGAAGCTTCCACCAGGTCTGGGTTTGGATGAGATCGGCATGAACGCGAGGGCCGAGCTCGGAAAAGAAGAAACACTCAAGCACTCCATTCGCCGTCAAAGGCGCGCGAGATTATCTGCAGAATCAGCATCGCTACGAGATCTCAGAACTGAAAGCGAATGGACTGAAACATCAGAACCTGCTCCGCAGCCTTTTCTCATGTACGCCAACGGGCCAGAAAGTGATTGTAGGATAATAATCTTTCGCACAAACGAGACTGCCAGACACATGGCAACGGCTCGAACTGGTTGATGTATGGCAACTTTGCTGTAGCTCAAACGTGGATTTTGGAGGTTATATGTGATTCGTTGTCCTGTTAGGAACACAGCCATTTCAACAGCTTACGCTTTGCTGGAACTCCAATCCCACGAAACCTATGAAGAGATGAAGTGCTTGGATATATACCAGGAACCAGATCCACTGACGGTCGTCATGGACATTGTTCTTGCCGTCCGTGATGTTCTGGGGGAGAGATGACCGTGCAAGGGCTCTTTTACCACCTTACGCAGTCTCCTTGGAGGACAGTGCAGGAACTCGGATTAACCAATTCGGAACCCGTGAAGTTGTTCTGTGACACGATTGACTCTTTGGCACTGCTGCCGATCGAGGATGTACATATGGCTATGAAGTATCTCAAGGACAACATTCTAGATTACAGCGTGGAGCCCTTGCTTAACTAGTTCGATTCGACTTGCGTATCGGGTTCCTACATGAGGGTGAACGGTCGCGACGAAGTGGGTCGACAACAAGGTGCGCTTACCTCGCATTTCACCTGTCTTTGCGCAAGAAATGTGGAACGTTCATGAATTGACTAGCGGGCACAGGACGAACAAGCACACCGAAGCGTGGAACCACAGGATTGAACACTTAGTTCGCACAACCCATCCATCGATTTGGAATCTCATCTACTGGCTGAAAGGAGATGCAGCACAAGTGGCCACCACCCTTAAGAAAGTCACGTTCGGAGACTAACCACGCAGGCGCAAAAAGCGGATGTACAGTCAGCTCTAAGTCCGACTTCGCCAGCTATGTGAGGACCTCAGAGATGGTAGCAAGACTGTTTAGCAGTTGCTATTTGGAGCAGGGCGCAACATTCGTGGAGACCTCGGGGAAATGTTCAGAGCAGTAATTGAGAACTGTGAACTGACTGGCTAAGTGACTAAAGAGATGCAATGTACAGGAATGTTTATTTATGAAGTCATTAAATGCCATTGGGTTGAATAAAAATTCTGTTGAAATATAGTCTTTTTCTATCTCAGTTGCCATTTTGTCCGCTTGCCATTACGTCCACTTGCCATTATGTCCCTTGCCATTTTGTCCTCTTGGCGTTCAAATCAATTATAGGGATTTTCATTAGTACAGTTGTACAATGTTTCAGACCTGTTTTCTCTTTACTGGTTCGTCATTTTGTCTTTACTTCTCCTCTGACCATATTGACCCTCCAAACTTTCCCACATATGTAGTACTTGATCTGAACTGGTGCACCTGTTGTTTTCGCCTTTGTTTTCCACGATCAAAACGTGAAGCAAAAACAGTTTTTTTTGTCAAGAAATGCAACGCGAAAAGGCTGTAGCAAGATTTGCTCGAGCTCGTACATATGCCAACAGTCCCAATCTGCATTACACAAATGATGTGTACTTTATCTGTATAAGACAAATACACGATGAAATGCTTTTTTAGAGCGACGTGTGGACGTAGAATGTCACCTGCTCATTAACATTGACAAGTCCTTGACCTTGTCAAGGCTTATATGAATTTATGCGGGCAGCCGTTGGTGCTTTTTTTTTCTTGTCTCGGCTTCTTCTCTGACACTACAAGCCCTAGGACCACAAAACTTTGTACTTATGCAGAACTTGATCTGAGGGTTGAAACCGGCCTTTTTTCGTCTACGATTTCGTTTTCATGCTTAAAACGCCGTGCGAACACAGCTGATTTTGGAACAAATACAGCGCATTTAAAAGCAAAGTAACGGTTGATCACAGCTTATGTGCGTTACGCGAGCTCTGCCTGCATACAGAAAAAGTGCTAGTCCGTTCAATCCATAAAGCCGTTGAGCTAACATAACCAACCAGATGTACACGGTTTATAAACGGAATTCAAGCTGTGCCGTTTGCTAATATATTTGTATTACAGACTATGCGGCCTCTAAAAAACTTCATGTTGTTCAAGAAATAATGCCGTTCAAACAAATAAGGTCACTATAGCAGAAGCAGGCCCATCACCCCCCTCCCCCCCCTCCAAGGTCATTATGGCAGAAGCGGGTCCATCCTCCCAACCCCTTCCCAAGGTCATTATAGCAGAAGCAGGCCCAGCACCCCCCTCCCCTCCCCAAGGTCATTATAGCAGAAGCAGGCCCATCACCCCCTCTCCCCGAGGTCATTATAGCAGAAGCAGGCCCATCACCCGCCCCCCTCCCAAGGTCATCATAGCAGAAGCAGGCCCAGCACCCCCCCCCCCCCCCCTCCCAAGGTCATCATAGCAGAAGCAGGTCCATCACCCCACCCCTTTCCCAACGTCATTATAGCACAAGTAGGCCCAGCACCCCCCCCCCCTCCCAAGGTCATCATAGCAGAAGCAGGCCCATCACCCCACCCCCTTCCCAACGTCATTATAGCAGAAGTAGGCCCAGCACCCCCCCCCCCTCCCAAGGTCATCATAGCAGAAGCAGGCCAATCCCCCCCCAAAGGTCATAGCAGAAGCAGGCCCATCACCCCAACCCCTTCCCAACGTCATTATAGCAGAAGTAGGCCCATCAACACCCCCCCCCCCCAGGTCATTATAGCAGAAGCAGGCCCATCACCCCCCCCCCAAGGTCATTATAGCAGAAGCAGGCCCATCACCCACCCCCCCCCCCCTTCCCAAGGTCATCATAGCAGAAGCAGGCCCATCACCCCACCCCCTTCCCAACGTCATTATAGCAGAAGTAGGCCCAGCACCCCCCCTCCCAAGGTCATCATAGCAGAAGCAGGCCAATCACCCCCCCCAAAGGTCATAGCAGAAGCAGGCCCATCACCCCCCTCCCCTTCCCAACGTCATTATAGCAGAAGTAGGCCAATCAACACCCCCCAGGTCATTATAGCAGAAGCAGGCCCATCATCCCCCCCCCCCCAAGGTCATTATAGCAGAAGCAGGCCCATCACCCACCCCCCCTTCCCAAGGTCATCATAGCAGAAGCAGGCCCATCACCCCACCCCCTTCCCAACGTCATTATAGCAGAAGTAGGCCCAGCACCCCCCCCCCCCCCCCCCTCCCAAGGTCATCATAGCAGAAGCAGGCCAATCACCCCCCCCCAAAGGTCATAGCAGAAGCAGGCCCATCACCCCCTCCCCTTCCCAACGTCATTATAGCAGAAGTAGGCCCATCAACACCCCCCCCCCCCAGGTCATTATAGCAGAAGCAGGCCCATCACCCCCCCCCCCCCCCCCAAGGTCATTATAGCAGAAGCAGGCCCATCACCCACCCCCCCTTCCCAAGGTCATTATAGCAGAAGTAGGCCCATCAACACCCCCCCCCCCCCAGGTCATTATAGCAGAAGCAGGCCCATCACCCACCCCCCCCCCCCCCCTTCCCAACGTCATTATAGCAGAAGTAGGCCCATCAACACCCCCGACCCCAGGTCATTATAGCAGAAGCAGGCCCATCACCCCCCCCCCCCCCCTCGCCAAGGTCATTATAGCAGAAGCAGGCCTATCACCCACCCCCCTCCCTCCCAAGGTCATTATAGCAGAAGCAGGTCCATCACTTCGCTAATGAATTGATAAAAACGGCTGGGAAAGACCTTGATGATCATTCACTCTTTTGACGAGACATATTTCATCTGGGAAAAATTGTCCATCGTGGTTCTGTGAAATAAAAGGTCGAAGGAAAGAGGAGGTGGGGGAGGGGGAGAGAGAGTGAGGGTAGCAGGAGACCATCAAATAAAATAGAAGTTACATATAGCATAATATTTATTTTCAAAATTATCCTAAATATTAAAACCAATTTAAATATCCTAAATCTGTGTTATGATGTCTGCGCTCCTACGGTGCCATCGTACAGTAACATAAAACCAAGTCTGTACTGGGCGTGCCCTTTTTTGTAAGCTCACTTCACTAGGCCTAAATTTTACGGAACTAAAAACTACACCTTCACTGTAAAAATTAACGCTTAAAACCATACCAAATCACAAAAAAAGCATCCACGCTGTTCGTTCGTTGCACACTTCGCAGCGTTTTGTTGTGGTACTTTCGTCTTCAAAGACCAGCACAATGCCTTCAAAGAATGCCTTCATAATCTGTTAAATGTAGTTTTATGAATACATGTCGCGGACCGTACAGAAGTAGCCGTTACCCCCCCCCCTCCTCCTCCTCTCCCCCCCCCCCCCCTCCTTCACGACAACCACAGCAAATTTTAACTCCTGCATTCAAATAGCAACCTTTAAAGCACAGACTTTCCCCCGATGCTGCACTGGGATTATAGCAGATTCTTTCTGAAATTCATGGATATCTTTCCCCATTGAAACAGACTAAATCTTCCCAGACATCAACACCACTACAGAGCTACTAACATGACAGCTGAAGCACAACAATGCACGATAGAAAACACTGACAGTACTTTCTTCGCTGTGTAAGTGACGTTTCTCGAACGAATCGATTGTACCATGTCTGGTATCGAAAACCGCCTGGACCGTATTGAAAAAAAAAGTTAACTGCACAGTTAACCAATTTCGTTAACTGCTACTGCTGCTAACAGAACAAACAGAATTCCATTAATAAATTTTACTTTCATGTTTTGTTTGCATAATTTAGACCAAATCAGCTAATTGCCCTTGTTTTGGCATACAGTTAACTGCCCAGTTAACTTTTGTGAATACCGGGGCAGCTTGTAGGTATATACGCTGTACACATTCTGGAATAGAACAAGACATCATGAAAGCCATGCACAATATAAAACAGCCGTACGTCGGTGCTGTTTGAAACACGTGTCAAATCACTGAGACACATGGCATTCACGCACAGAACACGTGCCAAACGCATGGCAGTCGAACCTACGCACGTGTCATTCATACACAGCGCCCATACTCCTTGTATGCCAGCAAGTCACGACACGTGCAGCAAAAAGCACGTGCTCTAAATGTGAGTCATAATAGACACGCCCCAGGAATACCGATGGACAATATAAATATCATTCGAACGAGGAGTGCTGACACGTGTCACAGACAGCGAGCGGAAAACAAACGGGGAGTGCCTGACACGTGTCACAAACAGCGAGCGGAAAACAAACGGGAGTGCCTGACACGTCTCACAGACAGCG
The DNA here is from genome assembly GCA_949752745.1 of Protula sp. h YS-2021. Classification (NCBI taxonomy): domain Eukaryota; kingdom Metazoa; phylum Annelida; class Polychaeta; order Sabellida; family Serpulidae; genus Protula; species Protula sp. h YS-2021. The sequence goes on along the minus strand of OX457026.1, from coordinate 10,486,933 downwards.
AGAATAAAACAAGACAATGTTGCTCACTTTTTGGAATGGTATATTTTTTATTATTTTTGTTTCTGCTCACTTACGGCCGCCCAACTTCACAGACTTAGGATCTCAAGCATTAAGTACTTATTCACGTTCAATGGCAGTGGTTGCTTCATATGCCAGCTCAAGCCTCCCCCCCTCCCCCCCCCCCCCCCCCCCTGCCTCCGCGCGACAGAATTTGGTGAGCATTAAACTTGAGACCTGCAACCACCGAAATTTATGCTCATTTTAATAATTCCTTTAAAAATTAATGGGTCCCTGAACAGTAACAAGCTCCTTCCCTCCCCCCCCCCCCCCCACAACACTTACATCAAAAGCCTACGAGCGTGGAGGTTTTTCAATACACAAACAAGCCACAGATATCACCAGGGGTGACGAACACATGATCATAGCACGCTTCTCGTAGCGAGGGCCCAACCTGAGAAGCTCCCACCAAGCTCTCCCCACCCCCCACCTCCCTGTGTGGCTTCACATTCCCGAATTTCTGTGCTGTGTCACTGACGTCACCGCCACACGCCCACAAGCTGGGTTCACTATGACGTAACAAACCGGCGTCATACCACACGCAGCCACATCGGCCCGCCAAGCACTGCCGCCAGGTGCTCTGCACCCCGATACCACGCCATCACATGGGGGAGGGAAGCGCCCGTGTATGACGTCACACGCGGGATGGTGTGGCGCAATAATAGGAGGTGCACTGCGCCCGCCACCACAACGTCCCTTGAGGTAGGGGGCGCCAGCGCATGACGTCACACAGCGAGCGCGGGGTGGGGTGGCGCGCTACTGTGAGGCGCACTGCACCCTCTGCCCGCCGCGCGGGTCCTCATCATCGGAGTCATACGCCTCGCCGCCATGGCCGTGCATGAAGTGGCCACCAAACGGCCCGCTGTGGCGCGCGTAGCCATCGCGCTGCTGGCGCTGGCGCGGGTTGTAGTCCTCCAGGTCACACTCCTCTGCCTCGTCCGGCACGATGACCTCTGTGCGCGGCGGCAGGCATTTCTCCAGCAGGTCGATCTTGGCCGGTTCCAGCCAGCCGCTCTCCGGGAACTTGACCTTGAAGTGCACGACGAGCATGCCCTTGGTGAAGGGATCGCGGTGGTGCGGCATGCCCTCGTTCAGAATGCACTTGGTATCGTCGTGCTTGATCACTTCGCCTGTAACCCATGGCAACGCCGACACGTCACAATGCTCATCAAACAATGGATTTCAATTGCGAGTATTCCTAAACGGCACCAGCAATATGCAGACTATTTTTAAAAACAGAAACTGACCGCTTTGGCTGATGTCAACATGTCCAGAAAAATTTCTCGAACTACTTCTAGATTAGATGATTACGTTTTCTGAAATTTGATCTTGCCATTTTTTTTCTTCATTTATAAATACACACGAACAACCTAACAATAACACCCAGCGGCGCACCTGAGCACAGCCAGTCCGTTTGGCACACTCACCTGGGATCGTGTGGATAACCAGCGATCTCTTGTCCAGTGTGTCTATCGTCTTGTGAAAACCGCACAGCGATTCCACCAAGTCCAGGTCCACCTCACACAGTAAATCGTGACCTGCAAGGATTAAAACAGAAGACGTCACAGAAAATGACACGCCATAAGGACGTCACGTGACGGCAACGTAAAACTATTGTCAGCAGCACCTTGCACAGCTAGTATAACAAGCCGTGTGTCCTCATGGTCGCCAGCTATACAGCCAGCACAGCTTGGCGGTGTGCTCCAACCGTCGCCAGCTATACAGCCACAGCGCAGCTTGGCGGTGTGCTCCAACCGCCGCCAGCTATACAGCCAGCACAGCTTGGCGGTGTACTCCAGCCGCCGCCAGCTATACAGCCAGCGCAGCTTGGCGGTGTGGTCCAACCGTCGCCAGCTATACAGCCAGCGCAGCTTGGCGGTGTGCTCCAACCGTCGCCAGCTATACAGCCAGCACAGCTTGGCGGTGTGCTCCAGCCGCCGCCAGCTATACAGCCAGCGCAGCTTGGCGGTGTGCTCCAACCGTCGCCAGCTATACAGCCAGCGCAGCTTGGCGGTGTGCTCCAACCGTCGCCAGCTATACAGCCAGCACAGCTTGGCGGTGTGCTCCAACCGTCGCAAGCTATACAGCCAGCGCAGCTTGGCGGTGTGCTCCAACCGTCGCCAGCTATACAACCAGCACAGCTTGGCGGTGTGCTCCAACCGTCAAAAGCTATACAACCAGCACAGCTTGGCGGTGTGCTCCAACCGTCAAAAGCTATACAGTCAGCACAGCTTGGCGGTGTACTTCCACCGTCGCCAGCTGTACAGCAAGCACAGCTTGGCGGTGTGCTCCAACCGTCGCCAGCTATACAGCCACCACAGCTTGGCGGTGTGCTCCAACCGTCGCCAGTTATACAGCCAGCACAGCTTGGCGGTGTAGTCCACTCTCGCCAGCTATACAGCCAGCGCAGCTTGGCGGTGTGCTCCAACCGTCGTCAGCTATACAACCAGCACAGCTTGGCTCCAACCGTCGCAAGCTATACAACCAGCACAGCTTGGCGGTGTAGTCCACTCTCGCCAGCTATACAGCCAGCGCAGCTTGGCGGTGTGCTCCAACCGTCGTCAGCTATACAACCAGCACAGCTTGGCTCCAACCGTCGCAAGCTATACAACCAGCACAGCTTGGCGGTGTGCTCCAACCGTCAAAAGCTATACAGTCAGCACAGCTTGGCGGTGTGCTCCAACCGTCGCCAGCTATACAGCCAGCGCAGCTTGGCGGTGTGCTCCAACCGTCGCCAGCTATACAGCCAGCACAGCTTGGCGGTGTGCTCCAACCGTCGCAAGCTATACAACCAGCACAGCTTGGCGGTGTGCTCCAACCGTCAAAAGCTATACAACCAGCACAGCTTGGCGGTGTGCTCCAACCGTCAAAAGCTATACAACCAGCGCAGCTTGGCGGTGTGCTCCAACCGTCGCCAGCTATACAGCCAGCGCAGCTTGGCGGTGTGGTCCAACCGTCGCCAGCTATACAGCCAGCGCAGCTTGGCGGTGTGCTCCAACCGTCGCCAGCTATACAGCCAGCGCAGCTTGGCGGTGTGCTCCAACCGTCGCCAGCTATACAGCCAGCGCAGCTTGGCGGTGTGCTCCAACCGTCGCCAGCTATACAGCCAGCGCAGCTTGGCGGTGTGCTCCAACCGTCGCCAGCTATACAGCCAGCGCAGCTTGGCGGTGTGCTCCAACCGTCGCAAGCTATACAACCAGCACAGCTTGGCGGTGTGCTCCAACCGTCAAAAGCTATACAACCAGCACAGCTTGGCGGTGTGCTCCAACCGTCAAAAGCTATACAACCAGCACAGCTTGGCGGTGTGCTCCACCCGTCAAAAGCTATACAGCCAGCGCAGCTTGGCGGTGTGCTCCAACCGTCGCCAGCTATACAGCCAGCGCAGCTTGGCGGTGTGCTCCAACCGTCGCAAGCTATACAACCAGCACAGCTTGGCGGTGTGCTCCAACCGTCGCCAGCTATACAGCCAGCGCAGCTTGGCGGTGTGCTCCAACCGTCGCAAGCTATACAACCAGCACAGCTTGGCGGTGTGCTCCAACCGTCGCCAGCTATACAGCCAGCACAGCTTGGCGGTGTACTTCAACCGTCGCCAGCTATACAACCACCACAGCTTGGTGGTGTATTCCATTCTCGCCACATATATGGCCAGCATCACCTGGCAGTGTACCCCCACGGCCGTCAGGTATACAGCCAGAAAGGCCTGGCGGTGTACTCCCACCGTCGCCATGTATACAGCCAGCACAGTGCGGTAATGTACTGCCATTACAGCAAGTATCAGTACGCGGGAGATTTTTTTTCCAACACATGACACACCTTTTCTGGCGAAGAAGTTGTGCTCTTTCTCGTCCAGCACGATGATGATGTCGCCAGGCTCGAGGCCCGGGCTTTGGTCGCCCTCCCCCGTGAACCGTACTTGCTGACCGTCTTTCATTCCTGCAAAAAACACATCACGTGACCATTAAAAAATACTATGCCAATCGCTGCTTTTGAAAACTATAATTTAAAATCCTCGGCACAATATTGTTTTTGTAGTTTTAAACCCGAACATTCCTCCACTTTGTTCACATACTTGAAGATCACGAAAAGCGCTAAACTAATCCTGCGTCTTTATTCAGCCCCGGGCGATATCCTCGTTAACAAACACAGCACGAGATATCTGCAGGTGCTCCGCATTGATAATACCCGACGTCTGCTGACCACACTACTACTCACCTTTATCAATGTGTACTTCTAAGATTTTTCTCTCCTTCACAATCTTTTTGCCATTGCAGTTTTTACACCTGAAAAGTGAAAAAAAAAAGCCAATAGCGCTATGCATGCACTAAGAGAGCAGGGATGCATTTGGCAGAGGGCAATTTTGTACCCATGGGGACACTACGAAAGAAGTACGTGCCCCTGTGTGACTGAGGTTGATTCTCTCGGCTTGCCCTAGACATCTGCCGCAAGTGTGCGAGTTGGGCGGGATTGCGGGGGGGGGGGGGGGGGGGGAGCGATGAAATCGAGCACTGAGTTGGGAAATTGTGGGCAGTGTAATGCTTAGGCCAATCTGCGCTTGCGGTTGATTATCTCGCCTTGCCCATGACACTCGCTGCACACCTGTGCGAGTTGGGCGGCGGAGGGGTCGGTGGGGGGGGGGGGGTGAGAGATATCGCATGGAATGTGACGGTTAGGCGCACCTGTGCCTGAGCCCTGAGGTTGACTCTCTGGCCTTGCCCCCGAAACCTGCCACGTGGATACGTTGGGGGAGGGGCGGGTATCGAGCACAGAGAAGGCGGGGGGATATCGCGGGGGGTGTGACGGTGAGGCCCACCTGTGCTTCGGGTTGATTCTCTCGCCTTGTCCGTGACACTCGCTGCACACACTCTGAATCTGCTGAACCATGCCTGGACCCAGCTGATGTATCCGCACCTGTGGATGCACCAGATAGAGTCTGTTTGTGCCTCTTCTATATTCATTTTTTTGGTCAATTCGAATTTGTCAGAGAAACAATGTCACTCAAACCCATCTTAGAAATGCAATTAAAGCCTTATTTCATGATAAGCAGCATTACATCTGGCACAGTACACTTAAATTTCACATCGTTAGAACAACAGCACTTGATGCGAGACTTCCTTCAGCCCATACTCATGCCTGTACCGTACCTGCATGCCTGTACCTCTGCAGGGAGCGCAATTCTCCACAGCTCCTTCTTTACCTCCACGACCTACATAAACAAGAAAACACACACATTATGTCCTGATACAGAAACTACATTGTTTTCGAGAAAAAAAAACAAACACACAAACACACGCTCACCTTTGTACATAGGACAAATGACATCCTTCTCGAGCATGCTCATCTTCATACTTAGGACAAATGATGTCCTGCAGACCACATTTACTTTCCACGGCTCACCTTGCGACAAATGATAACCTTTTACAGCAAGCTCACCTCCACACCTGGGACAAATGACGTCCTTCGGGAGCTCACCTCCACACCTGGGACAAATGACGTCCTTCGGGAGCTCACCTTCACACCTGGGACAAACGACGACCTTCTGGAGCTCATTTTACCCCTAGGGCAAATGACTTCCCTCTAGAGCAAGCTCACCATCACACTTGGGTCAAATGACTTCCCTCTAGAGCAAACTCACCTTCACACTTGGGACAAATGACGTCCTTCTGGAGCGCGAGCTTGCGCGTCGTGCCGTTGTAGAGGTCCTCGAGCGACACCTTGAGCTGGTGCACCACATCCTTGCCGCGCGCCGTCCTGCTCTGACGCCGTCGGCCCCCACCAAAGAACATGTCGAAGATGTCCATGGGGTTGTGCCTGTCGCTCTCCAGGCCGCCCTCCTTGATGGCCTTCTCGCCGCCGCGGTCGTACAGCTCCCTCTTCTTGGCATCGGCCAGGACCTCATAGGCCATTGAGATCTCCTTGAACTATAATCAGCAAATCATTAACACTTCAACATTACAGGAACTCCATGGGAATATTATGAAATCACTTATTACACAGGCCGAATCAGTATACAAGTCGCAACAAGTTTACAGTACAACCCTCCCCCCCCCCCCCGCAACCCCGACCAAGAACCCTTACATCCTTTAAACACTCTTCCATTCACGGCACTTTCACGAAACAGATGTGGGGAACACATATGAACTTACCTTTTCACCGGCATCTGGGTTTTTATCTGGATGGTATTTTAGTGCTAATTTTCTATAAGCTTTCTTCAATTCGTCGGCTGTGGCGCTAGGCTTGACGCCCAGTACGTCATAAAACTTTGTTTCTTTCACCATGATGATGTTATATTAAGTTCAGTTCTCGTACTGTAGTTTTTTCCTCAGGCTCTGAAATAACCACAGCATCAGTTTGAAGTCTGCGAGGACAAAGAATTGCCAAAAATCAACGCACTCAGTATTGTAATATTTTTGCCAGCTTAAACAACGGGCAGAACAGAACGTGCTGACATTTTACTCGCGGAAATTGCAGGAAAAACCTAGCACCAACAAGTGGCTCGCTACTGGGAGATCGGCTACCGCTTGAAGCCCTCGCTATATACAACTGTATACATGTCAGTTGCTCTCGCTCTGAGGCACCGCTGTTGCGACTGAGTCAACCATCTACAAGTCTTTATTGGCATCTGCTAAAGGCCCTCAAAGTACAACGTAAATGATATACAACTTTTGTGTCACGCTTTTTTAAAAAAGAAAGGAAGACGGAAATCACCACAAATCTCCCGCAATAATTGGCATTCGTTTACTTACAGGGAGCGTGGTCCATTACGTGAAAGTAATAATTTTTGTAATTATCCACCAAAAACTTCTGAATAGATGATTCAAAAAGCATGGAAGAAATTAAAAGTCAAATGCTGTTGGTGCACAAAATAAATTTATACTTAATTCTGCCTATGTCAACTGTTTGAAAACATATTTTACAGATAATCCGTAACTCCTTCAATTGAATGTGTGGTCACTTAACTTCGTTCACATGATATTTAAAGCCCGGAACGTATTCACTAAAATCCCTATACTTTAACGAAGAAATAAAAGACAAGCCGCCCATTAAGCATTGTGCCTATTTCACGAAAAGGTATGTTGGGCATGAACATTCAGTAAATGTATTAATATCTGGGACTGGTACGCATGATTCGTGCCTCAGTACATATGAAGCTGACCCCTATTAGCGGAACAATGGAAAGTTTCGTGGCTTTGAGAGATATACGAAGAGCAAGGAAAATTCCTGCAATTTTAACAGAAAATGCTTTATACACAAACCTAAACAATGGTATATAATTTGTGTAATCGTTTTTGAAAATCACTTGCAATACGTAAGCATTTATACCTGTAAATAATCCAAAAGTAAATGTTCTGGTGATTTTCCTTTTTCGTAGTGGTCCGCTACTGAATATACCAAGTCAATACAATGAAGAGCTAGATCACACCTGGTTTTGCTTAATTGCCAGTTCGTATTTTTTTTATCTTTCCGATGAAGGTTTCGATTGCAATTTTTGAGATAAATTATTAAGAAATGATAGAGAAAAACATCAAAATTTTAATTTTCTTTCAACATGCCCATTTTTTTAATTTAAAAATCATCATATGATATTTTAAAATATATTGTACATATTATTCAGCCAGTATTTTTTATCATTTCTTTATATCCTTACTCCAATTGAAAAGAAACGTTTTTTTGGACTTTCTCACTAAAATCTGAAAAATTCAGCTTTTCATGGAACTCGGCTTTCACAATAAGCCAATTCGCACTTTTGACTTTTGCCGAAAAGTTTTTGCGTTTCGGCTGAATTCAGGTGGGATAAGGATATTAAGAAATGATAAGAAAAAACCAGCAAAAATCAACAAAATTCCATTTTGCCAGAAATATATTCACATGTTGGTTATTGAAGGGACTGAATAATATGTAAAATAGTTTTTAAAAGATCATATGATGGCTTTATAAATTTGAAAATGTGCATGTTGAAAGAAAATTAGAATTTTTATGTTTTTCCCTTATCATTTCTTTATAATTTATCCCCCAACATTTTCAGTCGAAGCAACACCTCCACCTGAAAAATCCCAAAGTGCGAATTGGCTTATGGAAACAGCTGAATAACCAAGGTTTCTTTGTTCCTGTTTTGCCTGAACAAGGAACGAAAAAATGTTTTCAAAGCGACAAAACGGCCTCAACTGCTCATATGTCGAACCTAGTCTGAACTTACAAAATTTAAGCCGACTTTTGTGAAATTTTACAAATATTGAAGTTTCTGTTCCTGCTGCGCAAACCTGAAAATTATTACCATGTATCGTCATCCACTTGTTTCTAGTGCTTTCTGGAAGGCGAGGAAGGCATGGGGATTCCCATGACGTCATTAGGGCATGCACATGTTTTTCGTGACAATAGTGCAAATTTGCGAAACACCTTTCTCACTTCTCGGGAAAATATATTGGAAAATATGGTTGTGTGTTGTGTGCGGGGTGTGTTTGGGTGGGGGGCGGGGGGTGGTAGTTATCACAAGATTTTATTGGGATTAATGCGCCTTTTAGCAGATTATATATCTGTATAATTTTGCACAGTTGTAATTTTCTCACTGCATCGATTCAGATGTGGTCTGATCTGTGTTAGTTTTGCCGGGCGTTTAGAGAAAATTTGCTATAATTTTGTGGCGAAAAGGCCGGTAAATATTATACTCAAAGGTATGTGGTAACACGGTTGGCTTGGTATTTGACCTGGTAACTAGAACAACTCAAATTGTGTTAGTGCTTACTGCAGCATGCCCAACAGATATTTCTGAAGCGCTTAGTCAGTTATTAACACTTGACAAGCCTTTGGCTTGCAAGGGTTATATGAATTTGTGAGAACAAAATTCGTCCTTTTTTTCTTCTTGACAGTTTTTCCGATTTTTTGTGTCTTCTTCTCTGACACTTCTCTGAGCTTGATCTGAACATGTGCATGTCACTGTTTATTTTCGTCTTTGATTTCGTTTTCTTTGTTAAAACGCCATGTGAAAAGAGTGTATTTTTTGCAAATAAATGTGTAGCATTTAACGACAGCACAGAATACACATTTGCTCAGTGAGCCTCGTGCCAGCTCTCAGCGTAAATAGATAACAAGGCGTATGCCTGATCAGTCAATAAAACTTTAAGTAAACAACAACCAAACACTACTCGGCTTATAAGACGTATTCAAGCTGTGTTGTTTGCAATATATATATTATTCAAGAAATAACCCATTGAAGGAAGTATTTTTGCGTTTTAATTTTTGTCAAGTGTTTAACATTTCGCTAGCGGAATGAGCTTCTAGTTTACATCAGTTATTTATGATATTGCTCAGCAAAGACGCTTTATATATAGCTGAGCTACTTTAATCACTTCAGTTTACATTTTGAATGATAAATATTTAAGATTAAAATTTTAACGAAAGTTAGCTAGATTGTAATTATGTTTTACATTTGAAAAAATATATAATTTTCAGGCTTACTGGATCGTACAAGCACGTAGCCGCCCTTCTATACACCGTACAAACAGTAACCGAAACAGGAATGAATCAAGCATGCACTTCCATGCCCCAGAAATGGAAAAAGCGAAAACGACAACAAAATCCTGATTTTTTTTGGAAAAGATAAGATTTAAAAAACTGAAACATAACTGCGAGTTTGAAGAAATTAGAGAAAAAAGAAATGGTTTAATTTTTTATCCAAGAGCACCTCACAATCGTAAAGAGTCAATAATACCAAATTTTGATAGCTTAGTCTAAATAAAAATGGTAACGCCTCAATTTTAGCATCATTTGCAAACCAGGAAAAGCAACCATTAGAAGCTCATAATGATATAAATGTCTGTTTTCAAGAAACTATCAGAAGTAAAAACGTCTCCTTCAAAGTTCCACATATCGCTGACAGCAATTTGACGGATTAGAAACCTATAACTTATGGAATTTTAAATCAGAATCTGAAAGCATAATAATTATATCAGATAAAAAAGCAGAAAATATAGACATTTTCACCCGGTGTCAATGCAAAGATAGTATCTGATTTGATTATTGGTAGGGAAGAAGAACTGCGTCAAAGCAAAAGAGTTTATTTCTTAAGTTATTATTATTATTATAACAGTTTTTTATATGGCGTCTATTAATATTCCTAAGCGCAAATATCAAATGTGATAATATGCATTAAAAATCACATTTTAGCACTAAAAGTCCTAGAGGAATTACAAAAGACAGGAAGAAATTGAAATTAATTATAAACCAACTTGAACAAGTAAGTTTTTAAAAGTCCCCTAAACTCTTGAGCGTTATATGCATTTCTAACGCTTGTTGGCAAACGATTCCATTCGATAGGGCCTGCTACTGAAAGCGATTTTCTGCCATAGTTCATAGTTCGACATTTTCACAACTAGTGACAGAGAATTTTTAGAGCGTAATGATCGTTCTGGTTTGTATACTTCTACCATATTGCACATGTAGGACGGGGCAAGTTCGTTCAAAGATTTGTATGTTAGAACACATATTTTAAAAACAATACGTCAACGGGCAGCCAGTGCGAAAATTTGCATGCAGCTTTGATACTAGCATCCCTTGGAATCTGAGTTATTACACGAGCAGCACTGTTCATTAAGTTGACTTATGAGTCTCTTGGGTAACAGCGCATTACAGTTGTCCAGCCTACTTATGATTAAGGCATGAACTAGCACTTTTGTCACGTATTCGGTCAGAAAAGGTTCGGCTGACTTCCGAGTTTCTGGTGAATCCTTTTTGGAATTTGCCTTTGGAAAAGATGGCCTTTGAAATTGGAATTCTATAAGTCTATAAGAGCAAAATCGTTTCCAAAACTGTTACATCCCGCAGGATAATATTTGTTATTTGCTGCTCTAATGTCCAATTAATCAATCCCTTGAGTTATAATCCTAAAAATGTAATCGAAGTTGATATGATACGCGATACCAAAGACAGAGAAATATCACATCCAAAGGCAATGTCTTCAATAAGAAGATTCAACCTCAGTCTCATAAGAGTCATAAGCATTTCATTTTTGAACTAATTGCCCTTCTGGTTCTTTTCTTTTTTTGCAAAAAATTTATCTTAAATTTTTATCTATATCTATTCAAACACTGCAAACGATAGTAAACCAGTGCATAGCTTCATTAATTAATTATTCCCTATTATTCGATCTATGCCAAAAACATTCGCATAGTTTCATGTTTAACTGATTTTCACATTTCAATCTTGCCACTTCATTCAATAATTATCACGTTCTTCTTGAAGCGTATGAATTTCGCTTCTTACCACTTTGAATGCACTTTTAGCACTTGACAAAATTTTGCTTTGCATTCATCCAATAAATCTTCACAGAATAGACAGATATCAACTCAGGTACACTCTGCATCGAGTCGTTACCGTTTTCTACGCCAATGGTCCTTGAAACTCCAGCATAACTGAGTGTTTAGCGATTCGACATTAGAAAAAATGACCGATTGGCATTTAAATACTTTTTGCGAGGTATTTTATTTCAAAACAGCTGCCTGCTGCAGCATGACAGAATTAAGTCATAATCTTAGAATAGTGATCTTCAGATGATCTTTTCCCAAACAAAAATACTTTTTTACATTTTTTCCAAAAATTGGCTTCCGCCCCATTACAATCTTTTAGAGAAGAAGAGTTTCAAACTTGTTCTTCTACAAGTAGGCTTGTCAAATCGCTTTCATTTTTAGGCGTATTTTAAGTTAAGGTTTCCTCAAAATTTAATTTTCAGGACCCGCCAGAAATTGAGAAAACGCAGGTGCTCCGTGCTGAGAAACATGCCTTTACTATGGGGATCTATAGGAAAGGGGTTTGTACGCAAAAGGGGACAGGGATGTTCGCGAGCACGGTGCTTTTCTCAAAAGTTTTAGCATTGTTTGTGGGAAGGGGTTGTGTTTGAACAACAGATAAGGGGGTTTCAAGTATTTATTTGATTTTGACGTGTAGTGTTTAAGAAGTCAATAAATGAGTTGCGCTGCATGTTAATGCAATAAATGATACAAGATGCATGAAATAACTTGATTATTTCACTTTAACAGGGCAATAGGAACAACCTATACCACAGGTTCTCGGTATATCAAAGAGCAATTGCAATTGTCCTTAAACCCAAATCTCAGTAATAAATTCATGAAATTGTGTGCATGTCAGCATGCGATGACATCCAATACAATTATCCTTAATCCACCTGAAAGCTGAGATATTTGACTGAATATTAAACAGCAAATTTCACGAAGATTCCTCTTGTCTGTCTTCGAATTTTTTCACGAGATATTTTGTCGTGTATCAGATATCAGTTTAACTAAGAAGTGTATTCATTCTTAATTCTGGATTACACCTTTTCAGTGTATGAGAAAAGCAAAACCCTGTTGCATTACGTTACATAGTTATCGCTAAATAAGATACAGTGAGAAACGACTGTTATTTCCCTTTTAAAGCTTCCTTTAAAATAACCCCGTATACCCTTTATTTTCAACCTCAATTACTTAGCTTCTAAGCAAACACGATTGTTTGCTTACTTGGTCGGCCACATGTTTAGTCAGGAGATTATAAGTTGGATTAAGCAACCAGTTCTTAAAATTCTATTATCATTTTTCACAGCCTAAAAGACTTTTAAAACTTAACACATAACTTAGCACATTAGACCTCGTTTCACAATATTTCTGAACAGTTTTCATTTAAAAGCTGAGATGAGAAACAAAGCTATTTCTTCTTGGCCTCATATAATATTGTACCCAACAATAATTTCTGAATTTTTGCAAAGCTTACTGATTTTTTATGAAAATGTCACATGTATGTGTGCACATATTTTTGTGCATTTGTTTGAGGAAGTAAGAGACGTTATTGATAAATTTAAGATTCAAAACCTCCCAAAATTTAGAAAACTAGAAAATTACTCCAGAAGTCTGATTTTGTATCACGAAGTGTGTGATTTTTTCTTTGTATTATAAGTCCAACTACCTAAATAAATGATAATTGATTAAATAAGCACATTTAAATTTAATTTACACTTTAATTGGTATTAAATTATCAAATATTATTAGAAATGTATCTTAAAATCAAGTGTTGTTTTGACATTTGAATTGAATCCTCGAATGTCTCTCAAATATCTTTCAAAGTATACTTTATTGAAAACTGAAGAAGGAAAATATGTAAATATAGACAGGTTACGAAAAAATTCAAACGAAAACATGCTAAATCTAAAATATTGTATTTGTTTACTTTAAGCTGTTACTTTAATTGGATAACGGCAGACGAAACCGAGTCAAGCCCTATTAAAATTATGCAGTTTGGTTTACAGACCCTATATATAGAGCCTTACAAGCATGCTTAAATATATTTTGATGAGATCTTTCTGATATATCTTGGACATCTTGAGGTAAAAGAGGCAACTGGTAATAGATTTTAATTTTTAAAGTGTGATAATATCAGTAAAATCAATCCGCTTCTGTATCACTAAGAGAGATTAACCCGTTTCTGTGTTACTAACTGAGATTAATCCACTTTTGTATCACTAAGTGAGATCAACCCGCGTCTATATCACTAAGTGAGATCAACCTGCTTCTATATCACTAAATGAGATCAATCCGCTTCTATATCACTAAGTGAGATCAACCTTCTTCTATATCACTAAGTGAGTTCAACGTGCTTCTTTATCACTCTGTGTGATTAATCCGCTTCTGTATCACTAAGTGACATCACCCCGCTTCTCTGTCTCTAAGTGAGATTAAGATATTATAATTAAATGATTAAAATATTAAAATCCATAAATCCGTTTCAATGGATAAAAAACTAAATTATTCAGTTACTTTAAAGACTTATGCTACTGATTTCATAAACTTATGTTATTGCTAATTTGTGCAAAATAAACGTCCTTGCATTTTCTGTAAAGCTCAAGGCCGAACTGTTGAAGGCAGGTAAAGCAATGTGACCTTTGAATTACGATCTTTTTTCAAAATCAGAGCATTTGACACTTTCGCTCGATGATAAACTATTGCGTTGATTCCATTGCATTATAATGCTAAAGAGCAAAATTCTTTGTGTTACTTCTTATTTTGTTGGTCACAATGGTAGTCATATCTTGAAGGTACTGTTCTACTTGAAATCGTGACAAAAATCGTGACAGTAATTTGTGTGGCGTTTAGTCCCGACTGTTTAAGTTTTTAGCGCAAAACTGGGGCTTTAACCACAGTAAAGGAGCATAGGTTTGGGTGTTATCCTTCTGTCTTCCGTTCCCGTTCTTCTTCTCATTGACGGCTGTTATTTTCACCATGAAAATACGTTCTTTTGAAATTTCGTATATAGATAACCTATCATAGTGTGTAGGTACATGTCATTTTTATTTTGAAATTCACTCAATTTCAAGGTCACAATTGCCGCAACCTTCCGATTTCATTTAACATCCCTATAATAAAATAATTAGAAACTTTAGATTTGATTTTTTTGAGAAGTTGATTGTCCATAAACTGCCATCTTGAATTTTCCTTACAATTTCTGAAAAACTTTAGGATTCCTTAGTAACTTTACGCATCGTCACCCAATTTTGGATAAAAGCTAACCGTCTGTAAAGTACCCTCGTAACTTAATTTTCGATGGATGGAAAAATTCAAATTGCCAAGAGCTACAATCTTTTTATCCGCAATTTTAATCGAAAAGCTACTTGACCGACCATCAACAAAATTTATGAAAAAGTTTAAAAATTAAAACTACACACTAGGACTACGCTAACACTCTACCTTATTGTACTTGTTTCCACGCCAATTTTCTTCTAATTAACGCACACCACAGCTATACCATTCGTAATTGATGTTTATTCCTTAACTAATTCAAAAGCAAAAATGGGTGGCTTTAAGGTCTGAAATTTAAACTAAAAACTAAAAAAAAAATTGGATGCAGCCATACCACATAATTGTAGCAGAGATGATAAACAATTTTTCTTATTGGTGTACTCATAAGGTCTTGCATGGTTCTAAGAATCATTGATTAACACATGGCTGCTGCAGCTTTCGGACATCTACTCATTCCTTCTTCCCAGGATCCCAAACATTTCTAATCGCGCTCTTGTGTGGTTATTTTACTCCGCAAACGTTTCGGGAATGGCTTTATTTTATCCGAAGGCCGCTTCTGATTGCACATCAGGATGTGTAAACTGGCAACAATTCAACAAGTTCACATTTAATTTTAATTTAATAAGTTAATACAGTTTAACTATCTTATATTTTTTGCCAAGTATAGGAGAGTGAAGTGCTGGTGCATGTAGTGATCATGTAGTGTAACAATGTTTTGAAGATATTAAAATAACTTAATCTTCTAAAGCTAACTGTTGTCTTGTTTGATTTGAAGTTCAAAGAATGACATTTACGAAAAATATGACTTTATTTTCTGTATTATTTCAACTTTATTTCAATGTTTCTGTGATAAGTATCTTACGGCACTATTGCAAGCATTTCGTGCAAACGCCTTAGAAACACGAAGTCAGAATTCAAACCAGCAGAACTACGAAGAAAACGAATCGAAATATTTGGCACATATCCAACTGATGAGGCAAGAAGCTTGTAAGACGTCCTGATTGATGAGTGGACAGAAATAAAAAATTCACATTTCTTATAAACAAGGATTTATGTGCAATGACTGGTAAAAAGCAAGGTGGTTAAAATGAAGCTTTTTTAGTAAGATTACTAAGTAAAGAATGACTAAAACCAATTATTCAAGTTTTTGCATTAATGTTTTGGGTAAATAGAAAAATGAAATATGGAGAACCCGTGATAAGACGACCCCGCAAAATAGGATCACCTCACATATAATAGCACTTAAATAATTCACCTTCTAGGTAAGTTCTATTGTAAAGAATCCATCAAATCAGGAGATCCGGGAAATCGGATTTACTTTCGCTCAATATCACCAGTGATCATTTTCGGGGTTCCTCTGAATATAAGTAAGTATTTACCGTAAAGGCTCAGATTTTCAAAGCGTAAGTATTTGCCGTAAAGACTCAGATTTTCAAAGCGTAAGTATTTGCCGTAAAGAGTCAGATTTTCAAAGCCTAAGTATTTGCCGTCAAGACTCAGATTTTCAAAGCGTAAGTATTTGCCGTAAGGACTCAGATTTACAAAGCGTAAGTATTTGCCGTAAAGACTCAGACTTTTAAAGCGTAAGTATTTGCCGTAAAGACTCAGATTTTCAGGTGAAAAGGCTTCGAGTACTTAACCTCACAACTCTGACTACAGCATGCATGTATTAATCAATACACACAACCTGATATAATATAGTTTTGCAACACCCTTTTTGTTTTCTATTACTGGTTCTGTTTTTGATAAATGGCTAAAAAAGCAAAAGGGCGCATTCAGTCAATAACCTATGTCAAAGACTTCGCTGCTGTGATCATTTATTTGTTGCTCTGGATAAATGATATAAATAACTTTCTCGGATTTAAGTGATTGAATAGAAACAAGCAAAATCGGTTAACCATGGGAGAAGTCTTCTATCATTACACAAGTGTTGGTGGCGCGAAAGGAATCATGTAAGATAAAAAAATAAAGTAGACTAATACCGTTTAATGGTTTGATTTTTATGTCCTGTAATTTTAATTTCTAAGCTCTACTGATTTATTCTCACTTAATACAGTGAAACCACTGATAATGTACTCATCTAAATAATTTCTTTGAGGTGTGTTCTTTTAATTCATGCCAGAAAATTTCTGATTCATTAGCCATTATGTTAAAATATAACAAGCAATTAAAGTCTAAAGCAATTTTAATATGCATATTTTTGGTCAATACATACCTTTTTATATCTTCAGCAATACTAACTGATGTCGTTCTGTCTTCAGGCGAGACAAGATAATTAAAGCCTCCTCGTCGGAGCATGGAGATGCAACATTCGGAGACGGTGTTTACTTGACAAAACTAAGCCCTATGGAAAATGGCCAACATAAAATCTGGTTAAATAATTATGATGGCATTGGTCAGTCTCCTGAGTTATTTTGGCATTATCACACTATAAAATTTCGAAGAAAACTTTCCGATGCTGTGTGCCTCTTTGATCTTTGAGCATTAAAAAACATTAGAAAAAGCTCATCCTTCATTGCTAAAATCAGTTTTTTTTAAATTTTCACATTATGTAAATACTGTTTAAAAATTGAAAATAATATTCACTGCATATCAGTACTAAGAAGTGCGTTGTGTTTCAGTTCAGTGACAAAACTAAGCCCTATGGAAAATGGCCAACATAAAATCTTGTTAAATAATGGTAATGGCATTGGTCAGTCTCCTGAGTTATTTTGGCATTATAACACTATAAAATTTCGAAGAAAACTTTCCGATGCTGTGTGCCTCTTTGATCTTTGAGCATTTTAAAACATTAGAAAAATCTCATCCTTCATTGCTAAAATCAGCTTTTTTAAAATCTTCACATAATTTAAGTACTGTTTAAAAATTAAAATAATATTCACTGCATATCAGTACTAAGAAGTGCGCTTTTTTCAGTTCGAGGCACGCTAAAACATTCGCAAAAACGAAGAGTAGAGAGAGCGGTCAAACTAACATTTCCATCAAACGCCTATCTTCCACAGAAGCAGGGAACCAATAGAGATGTATATTTGCACCATGGTGATTTAGGCATTCAAAACCTTGAGCCAAAGGTATTGATTGTATGAGAACCCGAAACAATCAGCAGCTATGACAGTGATGTGAGCCATTGGACTGGGGACAGCCATTGACTTATTTTTAGTTTTAGCACATTTTTCGTGTGATTAAATCTAACTCTGTTTAAGAAGTTTTAAGATTTTTCAGTGCAATGAGTACACGTAGCTACGAGCAAAGTAACAATAGGTGCCGTTACTGCATACTAGAGCATTCGTTATTTTATTATATGGCACCTGTTGCTGTGCTGGAAAATTGAAACGGAAAACAAGTTTTCAAGCACAACTTCTGTGTAAGTGAGAGAGCAATATTTTGCCAAAAGTCTCCTTTAACAGGTAGACTATGTGGTGCTGGTGCAAACGACGACTGATACATCTGGTAATTTATTGGGTACCATTCGGGATTTGTCAAGCAGCAATCAAGATTCATCTCGATTTTTGATTACAGTAAGACATGGTAAATATTTTCAGATACCTGTTTTAGGAACGTGAAAGCTTTCCTGACTCCAAGAGTCGTAGCTTTGAGCAGAGTTACTTTTGAGTTGAAAATTATTTCGCACATTTGAAACATAATTATCAATCAAAGAAAGTTATCTGGGAAAAATCTTTGAGCAGAATTGCGTTTCATTTGCACATTGTTACACACATTACTATTACAATTAAAAGCAGAACTAATAATTACTAAAGATGGTGACTTCTGTTTCAGCAAATTATTACAGGCAAACCATAAAATAAAACCTTTTTTGTTGTTTGATCTGTTTTAATTTCACGCGAGCTTTTCTTGCTAGCCTGGGTTATTGTTCAACAGCCAACCTCTTCAGTGGCTCTGTCTGTTGTATAGAACACCTTTACTCCACAGACCCAGTGCAGATTCCGTGAAAATAATATTCATAAAATACTAATACTTCATTCTGAGTGCCTACGATATTGTTTTTTGCCTGAAGCCTTAGGACCGTACGGACCGACCTCGAAGGGGGAGGTCCGTACGCGCCCGTAGGATGAAGGCAAAAAACAACATCGTACGCACTCAGAATGATATATTACTTTTATTATATGCCTGTTTTTTGTTATACTTTTTCTTCTTTTAAGCATTCTACCAAGCACTATTTCGTTATGCTCAATTGGGGCGACGCGGTAAAATTAATGCCTGTTTGTTTACAAAAATCTCGTATGCTATGGCCGATAACGATCTGACAAATTTTGATCTGCGACTTGCCCTGTCTGGGGACGAAAATTTAATGGAGGATTCGGACGTGGACAATCTTTTGTTAGAAGCAGAATCTACACTTTTTGACGCTGGCACTTTTGTGAATGGCGAAAACAAGGCTGTGTCAAGCGGGTTTCCTGGAGCTGGCCCACAACCATCGGGATCAAAGGCAAAACAAAGCGATGAAACATACGTAAAATCATGCTCGTTCTTAAACCCAGAAAGTCAAAATCTTCGTGAATACATTACAAAAAAAATCGCAATAAAAATACAAACGACAAGACACATCGAGATGCCCAAAGGTTCATTGACTACGTTAAAAATGTGGGGAGCAGCAGCCCATCACTGAGCTAAGTGCGTCGTCATTGGATCTCTATATTGGCAAAATTTTGATAGACTTGAAGAAAAAGGACGGTCAGAATAACGAACCAGACACCATTACAAGCTTTCACAGGTGAACTTTTTCTGTTGAAATCAGTGTCTGAGGTTAACTGCATCTCATTTTTCTAGTTCAAATCACCTGCTTACCATTATAAAATCATTTACTCTCTTATTTTTTTTTCATTTGCATGTATCGATGTTTTGCATTCCAGGAGTATTGACCGATACCTAAGAGACAAAGGCTATTAATATTCCCTCGTCACTAGTAAAAATTTTTCAACTTCTCGTGAAGTTCTTGCATCAAAAAGAAAAGAACTAAAATCAAAAGGGTTTGGCAACCGAGCACACTAATCTGAGGCCCTGACACCAACAGAAGAAAACAGACTATGGGAAGAGGGAGTGATGGGATCCCCTCCCCAATAGCCTTATTCAGAGCGCTCTGGTTTTTAACCATAAAGTTGATGGGTACGATTTACTTTTTTACCTAATTTTTCTCAGTCTTACCTACTTTTGCCGTTGTTCCAGATTTTTGTCAACAAAAAAATTGTCACAGACATGCGATTTTAATCATCTGCCACAACATATCTGATGAAATTCCTCGCATTTTTAGGTCATTTTCCCTGCTTAGATATCAAAATACATTTCGTTTTAATATGCATTTATTTTTAGGTCACAGAGGCAGGCAAGAGAGCAGACAACTCCTTTGGGGAGATATCCAACTGCAAGAAGATGAGGAAGGAAAATACCTCGTTTTTAGGGAGAGAACAACTAAAACGAGAACGGGCGCTACTACCCACGTTCGACCAGGTAGGCCGAAGGCCTACATGAATGAAGAAAATCCTTATCGTTGCCCTGTGAATCTTTATACTATCTACAGAGATCACCGACCCCTTAAAATGATGGGAAACGACGATCCATTCTATCTCGGAGTAAACAACATGGCAGTGGACAAATCTAATCCTCGAAGCTGGTACAAATGTGCCCCTCTGGGCGGAAATACCTTAGGAAACTTTATGAAATCCATGGCAAAGGAGGCGAATCTATCTGGGAAATTCACAAATTATTCTGTTAGAAAAACATCATGTACCAACCTGTCACAAGCCGGAGTTCCTCCGACACTGATTCAGCATGTAAGCGGTCACAAAAACGTGGCCAGCATAAGTAATTATGCATCAGCGAACAAGGCACAAGTACGCAGAAGGTGTGACATTTTATCTAATCCTGCGGAAAATCTCAAATCGCCAGCGTCGATTGAAAAAAAGCTTCACCCTCAAATACCAATGCTTCTGCAAGACCTGAAACAGCTGGTGTTCCAGGAACCATTACTGTACATGATCATAATCCGGAATCACACAGTCACGTAACAGAGACATCATAACAGATCTCATTAGCAATGCAGACGAGCTCAGCTATGTCTGGATTTTTTTCAGAACGCAACCTTGCACGACTGTATCTTCTACATAACTTTCGTTCAAGGCGAAAATGACTCTGGTATATGTAATGAAAAAAAAAAGACTTGGTGGGTCATGAAAAGTTTCTCTAATTGTTATTTTGTCAAGTTTTACTTGAGAAAATAAATATGAAGTGTTCCTAAACAATGTGTTTCTTGGTTTTGAAAAGCCGCTCACCCCGACAGATCCAGTCTTGCCTCCCCCCTCGAAAAAAGACCCCACAGTAATTTGGACCATTAATATTTACCCGATTCTTTGTAAAGATGTCTATAACATTCACAATATTTATCTATTTTTGCTGTCTTTTCATGCACACTAAATCATTCAAAAACATTCTCGAATATGTAATAAACATCTTAGTTTTCCTCTTAGATTACTGTTCTTAACATAAACTTATAATTTTGAAGGCATTTGCATGCTTACATCTAGCCACTTTCTTTGGTGAAAAACAGCTGTCTTTTCCGGTACAGTTGTTTGACCCAATTTCTCTGAAAAAAGGTGGTTCTGTTTACTGTTATGAATATGCTTATAGGGGGGAACCGTGCAATGGCCTATGAAAACTGCATGCTCGTTTTTTCGTTCATTTCTATGTAGGCGGACCTCTAGGCATATAAAAAAAAAAGCAAAACTATTTCTTTTTATGATAACGGATGGATCCTTTAGAGGTCAGCTGTTTTGTAACAACGGCTCACCTGCGATTTTCCACACTATCGCAGTCTTCGTTATAGACCGGCAAGCGTCGTTAATAAACGACCAGTTTCGAGTAATCCATGCGTCCTTCACCTTTCGATCATATCCCCAAAAAACTGTGTGTTCCGTAACTTGTCGGCTTCAGTGCCGACTGTCAACAGTTGAAAAGTGAACATAACAAATTTGTTTTACTTTTCTATCAAAAAGAATTCAATTATAACCTTATCAGTTTATTGAAAAAGTCTATCAAGACCCGTTTCAAGAAGGCAAGGTCTTTGCTTTTTATGCAAGTGATAAAACCGTTGCAGGCTATAATACCGTTGTTATAAACAGATGACCTCTCAGAGATGTCGGCGATAATACAGTATTTGTGTAATATTACAGTATTTCCAAAATGTCAGTGCTTTTAATATACAATGTATAACAAACATAACGCATTCTTTTTATCCCTCTAAATTTTCTATCCAGTTCTTTGTGTTTTATTTCATTATCTGCAACTCAAATCCCTCGCCTGATTTAGTTCTTACGTGTCGTAAAAATCACCCAATACCAGAGCTACTCTAGAGTGGCTGGTGGGAACCAATTTATCTTTGTTAGGCATTAGCTCTTTCTAGAAATCTTGCGGCTAGCCTTGGGGTTTCCCCCGGGATTTCCCTATGGGGTTTCCTTTTGTCCGAGCAAAGTTCCATTTGTTTACCAAGGATATCTGCTTTTGGTGTGTAGCTTGTTCCTGACGAAATGATCGCTGGAATTGGTGGTTGAGGAGTGACATATAAAGCGAAGAAAGTTCTATTCAAGTATAATCGCCACATTTGACCGCATTATTGGAAGCTTCAGTGCCATAGTTTTTTTTGTTGCAGTGAAGACTCAGTTTACGAGAAAAAAAATCGAGATATATGTCGAAAATTCGTTGTTATCAGTTGGCAAGAAACTTTGCTGAAAGGTGGAAAAATACACTCGTATTTGGACCACAGTCTGCAAATTGTCGCAATCTTCACAGTGAATTCATATTTGATCAGCGACGCTGTGAGAAATCCAAGTTTGATATGGATTCCGAATTACTACCTGAGCACAATTATGAGAAAAAAGAATTTTTTATAGAGTTGAAAGGTGCTTACATTGTATTTTAACCAGCAAGAATGTGTCAGTGATTGATTGTTTTTATTGCAGCGATTCACCAGCCTCTCAACCGGCTAAGGAGTGGTATTCTGCTCTATCCTTATATTTAAGGACGTCCTTATTCTTGAGATTGGATTGTTCATCCTTAATTTTTATCCTTATTTTTTAAAAGACTTTGTTATGTTTGAGGATAGAGCAGAGTAGCTTTTTTGTCCTTATTTTTAAAAATAAGGACATCCTAAATAATAAGGACAGGGAAGAATGCCACTCCAGATGTTTCCGACTGGGGTGGCACTGCGCCTACAGGTCGAGAGGGGAACCCGGACCCGCTTCACAGACACACACACACTCGGCCTCACGGGCGAAGTCAGCTCGATATGTTAACTGATTACTTTCAAGGATCAATATATCTTGAACGGCCTTTGCTATTGTAACGAAACCAACCCTTTTTAAGCCTGTAGGTAGTAAGTGTAATGTAGATGCCGTTTTCCAAACTTTAATCGAAATAAATAGTGAAAGGGAGTCATAACCTAACTGCGATAACAGTTAATCTAGTCAACTCCGATTGCAACAGAAAGTTCACCGCAATCTGATTTTTCAACTCAGTGTAATCAATAGCCATTTAATTGGCTTATTTCGAACCATGAATTTTACAACAGTTTAAATTCACACCTTCAATCCGAGGGACTAAGTCTTGGGTCTCCTTGAATTGATTAAAATGAGAGAGGTCATGTTTTTATTCAGTATAAATTGCATAAGAAATTTCCTTGTTTTTGATGCAGCGCAAAATGAAATCCAGTTAAATGATTCCAGGCAGACATTCAGTGGGGTGTAATATTTTTGTTGTCGGTTCAGTAAAAACTGACAGAATAGAAGGAAAGCTTTAAGAGAAACAAAACCAGTGCTGTTCGATCCACAGATCCAGATCGATTATTTTTCCTATGAGTATTGCCAATGAGTTCTCTACCAAATTTAAATTTTTTTCGAAATTTATTGATTTTCCCTTTCACCTTTCTAATGTGTTCACTTTTGTCTACGGACATTCTTGTTTATTAATTGACTGCGGTTTTATGATAGATTCCGACCAGTAATTAGTTCTGTTATTTACACCAAATAGTATTTGTTACTACGTCAGTGCGACTTAGCAGTCAGTTCTCGTATTTACTTATCCTTATTTACTTCCCCATCCAGTTTTAGCCGTATACTGCGCATGCTCATTTAGCTGAAGTGATGGTTAAGTCAGTGAGAAGCGTAAGGATCAAGCTCAAGATATTTCTCACAGCTTTCGCATGGTTGAGATTTCCCGGTCGCCCGTGGCGACCAACTTATGGCTCGGGCGACCAACTTTTTCAAGTTGGTCGACCGAGTGGCGACTAACTTTTTTTCTGAGTTTTTTTTAGGTAAATACTGTTAATTATTTTCAACACCATTTTGTTGTTGTTTTTTCATGTGAGGCGGGCTGGACAAATTTTGTAAAAATTGCGCCGGGGGACTAACTTTTGTGCCGGGCGACCAAAAAATTTTACGAAGTCTCAACCCTGCTTTCGGTTTTTTTAGTATC
Source organism: Protula sp. h YS-2021 (assembly GCA_949752745.1). Lineage (NCBI taxonomy): Eukaryota > Metazoa > Annelida > Polychaeta > Sabellida > Serpulidae > Protula > Protula sp. h YS-2021. The sequence goes on along the minus strand of OX457026.1, from coordinate 10,462,841 downwards.
ATTTAATAGCGGGATACTATTTCTATGTGATCTACTCATCGATCTGAAACCCATAGACGTCGCCCTGTCGCAATAGTGTTTATTACTGCGAGGTCAGAACAATGGTGTGGGCGTAATCATTATCAGAACAAATCGTTTTATTTTTAAGCAATTTACTGGACATTTGTGTATACGTGAACGTTGTAGGTGTGGATAAGACAGCAAAAGCAGTGCTGCAGTACGAACTGGTGGGGGAGGACACTCTAGACATGTACCACACGGGTGTACCCCCTGAATTCAGGGGCAAGGGCGTCGCCAAAGTCCTCGCTAAGGTTGATATGGAAAAAGATTTGATTTAAAACGCTTTAGTCGCTCCGTTTTCTGGGTGTTTTTGTCATCCAGTTTTGTTATAGCAATGGCGAAAAAAAAGCCAACCAAGGCCGAATTCTGTTGCAATTTTGAGTGGTTTCGTTGAAGCCATTTTAATGGCTTTGGTTTTGGCAAAAGCTTGGCAAATACTTTCGTAATTGCAAAAAGTATAGATACCTTTTCAAGTACTCGGTTTAATTCTGAACGAAAGAAATTAGTAAGATGAACGAGAGCATCAGATTACTGTGTATTGCAATGAAAGTTGTAACAAATCGAATAACCACTCGTGCATGTGCTTTGTGAGTTTTTGTTAATCGAACCGCAAGATCGCTTCTAACATCTTATTGTTTTTACGTTTGTCTTTAAGCTGAGATTGAAATAAATAAGTACAAAAATAAATAAAATAATATATATGTATAAGTACTGCATCATTCGAAAGCATACACTTAGTTGTTTTTCATCCAGGCTGCGATGGATTATGCCGTGGAGTCGGACAAAAAGATGATCTTGTCCTGCTCCTATCTGCAGAAATACCTTGCGGATAACCCGCGGCCTGAGTATACACAGCGTCTGGCACAACTATGATGTCACCCGCGTTGTTTTGACTACAGTATTTAGCTGGGGTGTCTTCCCGGTCATGCGCATTCTGCTGAGAGGGGAAGGGATCGGGAATGCGATAATTTGACATACAGCAGTTTTATTGTTGACATAACCGCTCCACAGTGACATTTTGTATAGTAATGTGGTGTGAAAGGGACTAGTCAGTACTTGGCATTGTGTTTTTATCGACACAACGCGAGTTCTGCTACTTTGACTAAGCTGTAAATTCTTCATTTGTTTGTCAGTCTTTAGTGTTGTGGATGGGATGGTTGGGGGATAGGATGGTTGGAGGGGGATAAGATGGTTAGAGGGGGATAGGATGGTCGTTGTGAGGAAGGGGGGGGGGGGGGGCTCTGATGGCTACTTTAGGAAATTTTTTATGTTAAGTTGTATATATACAAATTACATATATATGTATGTATGTCTCATTGTTGTTATTGTTGTTAAGATATATATGTGAACAGTAAAAGTTTATGACCGAGTGTGCAGCTGGCCACCACGATCAAATCAGCCACGAGTTTTCTTAATGTAAAAACTGTCTTTGTTTAGAGGTCAGTGTTAAATGGTCTGCATGGCAGTGGCAATGGAAAAAAAAGTTTGTTATTTAAACTTTAACTTTCCAGCAATTTCTTACATTTTCTCGTTATTTCGTGAAATTCCGGATTATACGAATTCTCTGTAACATGATTGCTTGTGTAGCTTAAATATTGCTGATAAAAACTTCAAGAATAGACATGTATATGTTACGTGAGCTTCAACACCGTTGGTAAGAAAAAGGTGAAAGGTCAGCGCTTTGTAGAACGATCCAGCTTGCTCCATTTGTGGGCGCTCTGAGCATATATGCCCTTTTCCAACTTTTTTGTGCATTTTAGTAGAACTATTTGAGAATTTGTTAAAAGTGGCGGCTTCGACAGTTAAAACGCGTTGTTTGGTGAAATTGTGAGGTATGGAGCATTACATTTTATGAACTGTGAGCAAGGTCTAGTGCTTTGGGGTCATAGGTGAGGTACGCAAGTACTACATTATATCTGTGCATTCCGTATTTTATGGGTTGATCCTCATACAGCGTCTGGGAACGTGTAAGGATTGGAGAATAGTGGACTTCGTTTAGAAATAATAAATGATAAAACTGCAAAATCCGTGTCTTTGTTAAATCTCGGGCAGGAACAGGGGCTTACTGCTCCACGAGATTTGTCGGTGTGTGGATGTCTGCAAGCAATTACTGAACCCGAATTTCTGATCCAAGTTGTTTGAATTCTAGCGTGATTTTCGTCGATGGGACATATTGCTGATCTTGTTTTGGTTTTGTTTTTTGTTTTTTTTTTGTTTTTTTTTGGCGACTATAGCCAATCGGGTCCTTTGAAGTTTTCCCCATGAAAATCATCCATCAGGCCTTTATCATTTTGACACATTTGCCGAAATTAATCAAAATTTGTCATAAACGGCCAAATGTGAGAAAAAATCTATTCGTATTGCAATTTTAGCTGATTTGTTTTTTTTTTTTTCTTTTTTTTTTTTTCAAATTTGACAGTGATACCGGGTTCTACAGCATGGCTGGGGTGTTAGGTTATCGGTTTGACTCGGTCAAAAACTGTTAAAAACGCATAACTTTAGAAACACAAAAATGCTACTCTTCCCGTAAATCCTGACAGATTGCCTGGACAGGAATGTGTACCAGAAGCGTTTATGCGATTTAAAAAAAAAACCCGGATCTGTAGTATTTGATGGGTCCGGCCAAAAAAAAAAAAAAACGGATAAATTTTAGAAAAAAAAACAAAACACAAAGAGATGAGAAACAAGCCTATTTGTTCCCGCCCTTATATAATATGGTGTTATTGTATAATTATTGCGGAATTTTGGTAAAGCTAACTGATTTTTTATGATAATGTCACATGTAAGTGCACACATGTTTGTGCATTTGTTTGAGTAGACGCAACACCTCCCCCTCCCCACACCCTCCGCAACAAATGCAGCCAGTCTTATTTAGAAAATTAGAAAATAACCATACAAAGTCTGCTTTGTATCACGAAGTGTGTGTGATTTTCCTTTGTATTATAAAGTCTAACTACTAAAAAAAATGACAATTGATTGAAAAATTACAATTAAATTGTATCATGTTAATTAATTTAAGCTTGAATTGCAATTAAATTAATATATTGTGATATTATACGACATGTGTCAGAGAATGAAGCACTCTTTCCACATTCGATTCGAATTCGGTTGATTTCGAATTTGTTTCCAAGTAAACCTAATGCACTGAGGCAAAAATTAAATTAAAAAAGTCAATGTGGGGAAGTGACTGTAAAATTCAGACTAAAAAATGCTAAATTTAGAATATTGTCTTTGTTTATTTTAAGTGATTACTTTAGTCGAGTAACAGAAGACATAGCCGAATACAATCTGTCAAAATTATACATGTTTGGCGTTTGTCTGCAGATCCTCTGTGTAGAGCCTTATAAATGTGTTTAACCTCACACAGTTTTGTGAACAAGTAGACAATTTATTTGTGCACCAACTGTTTTCCAACGGAGAGGCGGAAAATAGGTCACCGGAAGTCACCCAAACAAAACCGCTAGCAAGAATACCAGCACGGCTACGCATCACATCACTGAGTGAGATTAGATAGATTAACCCGCTTCTATACCACTCTATGAGATCAACCCGTTTCTCAAGCACTAAGTTTAAGCCGCTTTTCTGTCACTAAATTTAGATCAACAAACTTCCGTATCACCAAATAAGACCAGCCCGCTTCTCTGTCACTAAGTGAGACGAACCCGCTTCTGTATCACTCAGGAGGATTTTGTTGGGCGACATTTTCCCCGTTGGATTACCTAGTCTCATCCAACATCCTTGTTTTGCGACTCCACAGTACCGACCAAATCACGCTCCTCTCCAATTAAAATCTTCCAGGCCAAATAGGGGATCACATCTTGAATCAATCAGTCATCCGTAATAATTTTTACTTACCTAAAATCCAACAGAAATTCTCTTTTCAAATGAAATTAAAGAAAACACACATATTTCCTTTCACCGCTAGCTTCAGAAAATCCCTGGGAATTCTATGTATGTTCCTATAATAATGACGGTATTTCATGGTTATCTGCGTTTAAACTTAAATCAAAAATAAATTTTCATTTGTGAAGGTTTGTTAAACTAATGTTTTAGCTACGTTGACTTCTTGGGTTAGTCCAGTACTTAAGCTCGACCAGTTAAGCCAAAGAATGAATTTGTTGTGAATGCGCCGGCTGTGTAACATGTCTATCTTTGCGACCTAATTATAAATATCGCCCAACGGAAACATAAGCATCAACGAATTTTTGTAGACGTTCTGGGCACATAAAGATCCACCCTAAGACTGATTTAATATGTTAGAAATTCAATATTTGTTTGACCCACTCATCGGACTGAAAAGCGAAACGCAAGGGCTAAGTAAGTATTTGTTTTACATCATGTGGAAATTTAACTCAAGGGACTTACAGTAGTGTTAAAATGCAACATAACATAATACATCTGTTAATAAAGAAATGTATAGGAAAATTGACATTTTGACGCTTCTGAAAATTTCCATAAAAAGAAAACAATGAAAAGATACATAGAGAAACACATACGAAAGGACAAATAGAGAAAAAGCACCAAATTAAGTCTTTCAATCAACGTTAAACGGATGTTGGATAAGAAACATGCTTGGACGTTGGTTGTATTCGTTACCATACTCCCAGTTTTTCCACCGCCTAATCAATGTCTTTGGTAAACCATTGGATAGACGGTGGAAAGTCGGCATTGTAAAAACTTCGAAATATTTATGTTGCATGGACATCGAGATCACAACCAAATAACAACGTCAAAGTGCCAAGGGAAAACGGAAGCCATGACAGGCAGCGTTGAAATTAAATCAAAATGAGGAAGTAAAATATAAAACTTTTACAGCGCCCACGCCAGAAAAAGAGATGAATGATTTTATATAATCCTGCGTAATCGAATAAACCAAGGACTGACCACGTCACTCTATGATATTAACTGCCTAAATGGCAATTAATATTTTCTCCACATCTACACAATGTCTATCTCCCGATGTCTATTTGGCACCTTTTCGCAGCGTTGATTAGATGCCGAATACATCAAATGTCGATGGGCTGACGTTGTTTCACCTTCCATGTTCAGTCAAAACCCGACTGTAACAGATGTCGGGTGAGAAGTCTGACAAACTTTGATTGAACGTCTCAGTGTTTACTGATTTAACGCAATGAAGTCGAATTTAATTTTGAGAACTGATTTCATGATAACTAGTCTATCGACAAAAAAAAATGAAATTGCCGATAAATAATAAACTATTCCAATTTTCAGTTTTATTACTGTGTAGCATGTAAATACCATGTGACACTTTGCTGGACAAGTAGAGCTGTTCAGGCTTATAACGGATATAAAAGAAAACGATTTAAAATGGTACCAGCTTGAATCGTATTCAACTGTTTACCAATTTCTAGTCATGTCCTTAAAATATGAAGCATAGTCACAAAATTTCAAAATCTATATAGCAAAATAAGGACATCCTTAAAAACAACAACAAAATAATGGGGCATCTGTAACGCAACAATTGTTTATCTTCCTTTTCTTAATGTTATTACAACCATTGTTTACAATCTATCATTTTTTATCTGTAAATAGCAGATGCTTGTGCGTAAACACTGATAAACACTTATCTGCGCTTCTAATGACATATGGTAGTGGAGATTATTTTCAGCTGACGTTTTGGTGTAAAAGCGTAACATCTATCAAGTTTAATTCAAATTGCAGTCTAATCAGTCAACGTGTTATAAAACAGCAACAGCTTCACCGAAAATCTCTTGTATTGCCCTCACAGGCAAATACAACCATTTATCTACACGCCTAAGTTTATCCTTTTGCGCATAGCATTGTCTTTTTTTAGATCGTAAACTCGAAAGTAAATTAAGTAAATCCAAAAGTTTCCTGACAGCGTTCGGTCTGATGAAATTTGTCCGGAGTAGAAAAGTGTCCGAAGAACTCAGGTGAAGTAATCGCTCGATTTCTTTTTCCAAATAAATTGTTGCCCATTTTTCATCCTTCAGTTTTATAGAAGTGGTTAAAGACACATCAGGTTTTCTGTATTCTACGACGTTATCATTTAAAACATTGTTTAACGTTTATTTAAAATGAATGGTCACGCCGTTCAACATAAATTTTAAAAAGGGAATTGTCCCGGGATCAGAACATTACGTTCTTCTAATTTGATTTAAAGTGAATGCTCGATAGTTCTCTTCATGAACACAAATTAGGTAACACAAACACATGATCTGCCTTGCATGTTTCGATGAATATTCCGCAGTTTCTCACATAAGAAACACAAAATATACGCCACCACTTACATATTAACAAAAAAAGTTATATTTTGGATGTAACTAAAATGAGGAAATCAGTGAAAGAATACCGGATATGGGTTCATTTAAGAGAGAAGAATGTCATTTTACGCGTGACCTGATCATCATCTTTGTGGATTTTAGCGAGTAATTGTCATTGCCGATCCATGGTAGCCAGTATATCCTATTGAATCTGTGAGGACCATGTCCAGTGCCCGAGTGGCTGTAATAGTTGTTTGCACCAAACCGCTGACAATACTTGTACCAAAATCCTCCCAAACCATAGCTTTTGACACATGAGATAGAAGAGTGATCTTGATCGAAAGTACTGAATTCAGCTCCGTTATGGTAAGAAAACCCATTGCCGGAGTCACCTGCTGTGCCAGTGTAACCGTTCACTTCCAATAAATATTTCTGTGCCTCTGAATGAACACGGAATAATGAATACGGAATAAACTGCAAATCGTGTTTCTCCATAAAAGTCTTCTAAGTCGATCCGAAGGGTATACTCCTTGATGAACGTTAGAAGGTATAAAAACCGGTTACCCAGCACATATTCACCTGAGGCATCTCCAAATCCTTGCTTGTATTCCTCCCAGCTTCTGTTGAAATTTTCACTTCCATCATATCGACTTTGGAACACGGTCCAACCCCCACCATCCGTTGTCATGTCACAGTAGGCTTGTATTTGTTCATTTTGCCGTCCGACACTAATTTTGTACATCCCAGAAGAAGTATGACCCGACTGAAGGAGATCGTAGCAGTCACCGCTGGTATCGGCCGATTGTTCTAGGCGAGAAATCCGCAGTTCAAGATTCTTGATTGTTTCTGCCTGCATGGTGACGGTACTTTGCAAGTACCCTAAGGCACACTTATCTGAGTTGTTATTGTTATTCGTACAGGCAGCGTTGCTTGTAGATTGACAATTGGCAGTCGCGAAAAACAGCAATATAATTGCAATGTACATGTCAAAATCCATCAATCCGTTTCAATAGATAACAAAAAATAAATAATTCAGTTACTTTAGAGACTTGTGCTGTTTATTTCATACACTTATGTTATTGCTAATGTGTGTAAAATAAACTTCCTTAATAATCATTTATATCTATATAAAGTTCAAGGCCGAAGTGTTGAAAGCAAAAAATGCAATGTGACCTTTGAAATACGACCTATTTCGAAATCAGACCTTTTGACACTGTCTCGTTTAATGATAGAAGTCTAACGGGACTGCATTATAAAGCGTAAGGTAAGATCAAGACATTCTTTGTATTGGATCGTATTTTGTTGGTAACAATTTTAGTCGTGTCTTGAAGGTACTACTGTAATCGAATTCGTGACAGCAATTTGTGTGGTGTCTAGTCCCCGACTGTTTAAGCAGGGTTTTTAGCCACCAACCTTGGCTTTATCCAAGGAGGGGGACTATAGTTTTAGGTGCTGTCCTTCTGTCCGTCTCTCTGCTCTTCCTCTCATTGCCGGCTGTTACTTCGATCATGATAATCTGTGCTTACGCCATTTGGTATAGAGATTACCTATCACAGTGGGTAGGTGCATTTCATTTTTATAATTTGTTTTGAGAGCAATCTGAATACTTCAATAGCCGTCAGCTGCCATCTTGAATTTTCCTCACATTTTCTAGAAAATTCATTAATAACTTTAAAAATTCAAAATTCCCATAGTCATAATCTTGGATTTTTATCTGCAAGTTCTTCCTGGTGGGGTAACACAAAAACTACTTGACCGATCATCACCAAAATTTAGGAAAAGGCTTAGAAATTAAAACTACACGCTAGGACTACGCTAACGCTCCGTTATCGCGCTTCGGGCCATTTACTTCCCCGCCGATTTACTTCCACGTAACTCTTACAACAGTGGTGACATGGTAATTGAGGTGTGTCCCTAAATCAAATCAAAACCAAAAATGGGGGCCCTCAGGCCTTCAACTCACTGGTTTGCTTTTCACTTTACGTTAGAAATATAATGGCAGGTCATATAAACAATATTTTATACAAGCAACCGTATCTGTTTTCAACGAAGAAATTGAGCCTAACATTTAAAATAGAAACTACAAGTTATTTTTTGATACAGTCATACCCCATAATGGAAGCAAAAGAGATAAATAATATTTCTAAGATCGTGTATGGTTTTAAGAATTATTGATTTAAAACATGACTGTAATTATAACTTTCAGCCATCTAATAATATTCTTTCTTACGTTCGCTGTAAGATATCAAAATTTTTAGTCGCGCGGTTTTGTGATTATTTTACTTGGCAACGTTTTGTGAGTCGCCTAATGAAATCTTTCTGATTTTATCCGGAGACATTTTCCGATATACTTTTATAATTTCGGTCTCTTAAAGAATTCCTTAGCTCATAAAAACACAAAATTATGTACTCAAAATTGTGAACTCCAAAGTATATACCAATTTCCGAAATTGTAAATAGAATAGATATGTTATTTTGTGCACTTCTTTGTGTAATTATTTTTCTGAAGAAATTTATACCAGAAGAAAATTAATAAAATAAATTTAAAACACTATAATAGCAATTTTATTTAGAAAAATTGATAAATTGTCTTACCAAAGCTGGTTTTATATCAGGATGTATATCATAAGCTTAACCACTGATGTAAATGGCAATTAATTCAGCAAGTTCACGTTTAATTTTAATTACGTTAATACAGTTTAACGATCTTATATTACATGGCATGTATAGGAGAGTGAAGTGTTGGTGTTATTTGGCTTGTAACAGCGTTAGAGATAACGGTACGACAAAGGCAAGTCAAAGGCGGTTTCCTAAAACAATTTCTCTGAAGATTCTCCAAGTGAATGCGAGTGCTGCTCCCAATCCAATCGCTCCCATCACTGCCACAGCTGCTGGTTCTCCAGGGTTTTCAAACACCTTCAACACATTTGGCTGAAGGTTTCGAATGTCCAAATCACCAGGGTATAAATATACATCTCTATTGGTTCGCTGCTTCTGTGGAAGAGGGCCGTTTGATGGAAAAGCTAGTTTGATCACTCTTTCTACTCTTTCTTTTTGCCAAGATGTTAGTCTGCCTGGAACTGAAAAACAATGCACCTCTTAGTATTGATATACAGTGAATGTGGTTTTCCATTTCAAGCAGTACTTACATTATCTAAAATTTAAAAAGAACTGTTGTTTGCAATGAAGGATGAGCTCTTTCTGATGTTTGTTAATACGTTTATAAGCGCGCCATTCATTTGAAATTTTAGAATTTGATAACGCCAAAATAACTCAGGAGACTGACCAACAGCATCATAGTTATTTAACCAGATTTGATGTTGACCATTTTCCGTAGGGCTTAGTTTCGTCAAGTAAACACCGTTTCCGAATGCTGCATCACCGCGCTCCGATGAAGACGATTTAATTTTCATGTCTTGCCTGAGGACAGAACGACATCGGTGAGCATCGCTGACGATGCAGAACTGTATGTATTGACTAAAAATATGCAGATTAAAATTGTTTTCGACTTTCTTTGTTATATTTCAGCATAATGGCCAATAAATCAAAAATTTACTAGCATAAATTAAAAGAGGACAACGCAAAGAAATTATTTAGATAATTGGTGGTTTCCGAGTATAAGATCGGTATGTAATCAGTATAGGTCGGCCCAGCTTAGAAAGCAAAAATATGAGACAAAAAGTCAAACCATTAAACGGTATTAACCAACTTTCTATTCTTATCTTACATGATTCCATTAGCGCCATCAACACTTGTGTAATGGAAGAAGACCTGTGAGTTTCCCATGGTTAACCGAGTCTTGCTTGTTTTTTATTAAAACACTTAAATCCCAGAAAGTTGTTTTTTATTTATCCAGAATAAAAATAAATAATCAAAACAGTACAGTGTTTGATATACTTTTTTAATCGGGGCGTCAGTTTGCTTTCTTGTTCTTTTATCGAAAGGAAACTAATAACTGAAAACGAAAGAAGTGTGGTACAGTTTTATATTGAACCAGCTTTATCTCTTGTAGGTAATGACTGATACATGCGTTTTGTGGCGTGTATGTATTGATTCATGCAACACTTAGTGCTTTACAGCAAGTAATGAAGTAGTTACATCATATGCAGCGGAAATCCGAAAAAGTGACCACCACCAGTACTATTAAGCGAAAGTAGTTGCGATTTCCGGGATGGCTTGATTTGGTGGATTCCTCACAATAGAACTGACACAGAACGGGAATATTGTAAGTGATATTATATGTGAGGTGGTCCCGTATGCGTTGTGGTCCTATCACGGGTTCTACAGTATTTAATATTTCTATTCACCCACAATGTCAAAGCTTCTTCGCATTTAATTTATGCAGTCTGTTTGTTCATGTTATACTGAAACTTAAACAAGCGCAACTACCTTATTTCGTCGTTAATTTATTTATTCTTTGCTTACTTATCTTTCTAAACTATCCTCAGTTTTAACCTACCCACTTTTCGTATTTTGTAAAACTTTTGAACTTGAAATCAAACTAGACAATAGTTATCGCTGGAAGTCCAAGTGATTTATTATTTTAAAAACATTGACGCACTATATGATCACCACATTCGGTGTATGGCTTGCAAAAATAAACGTGCTCTTAAATTTTTACCTTGCTAGAGTAAAAAAGGAGCATAAAGAAAAGTAGTTTAAATCTTGATAAGGAACCGGAAGTGTCATAGATTCCCTTAATGCCAGATTTTAGGCGGAACTAAAATACCTGTGGTGACGTGGCATAAATGATAACTTGCAACTTGTTTAAAAACTGTTACTAGTTAGAGCTCTTAAAATTTGCACAGGTGTTTAGCTGTTGATATTTACTTAAGAATTGGGGTAACTGTAGAAGAGAGGGAAATACGTTAAGTGTACGAGTTGATAGATTATCCATCTGATAATAATGCAAAATATACGTAAGTGTGTAAAAAAATTTGTATACTTGTGACCACACACGGAAAATCTTGTTAATGTTTTCAATGTTTTATTTGCATTTAAAGTATTATACACATTTTGATATACACATACATATACATTCAATTCATATGCAATACAGTCGGACAATAACTATATTTATGCATAAAATAGTTATCAACAAATTTACTCAAAAATATATAAACCAAATGGAATAAACTTACTGCGTGAATGAAAATGTTTTAAGGTCTAATTTACTTGCTTTAATCGACGGATTTAAGGTTCTCAGGCAATGAAATGAGATTATAGTTTAGTGCTAAAGTAAAACCTGGCCAGGGTCTTTACTATTTGATAGTTTTTAACACCAGACCAGAGAACTGTAGGATGAGTTAACATCAGACATCATAATTGCCTTTTATTTAAACTACTTGTTTAGATGTAACTACATTAATTTTGACTTTCAGCATCAGCTTTAATCTATGCATTAAATTGCTTTGGCCAGCAGAAATATTTTAGCAAATATTCTTTACTTTGTGCCCTCACCTTTTCTTTTTTAAACAGTATTTTTTTTTAATTTTTAACAGTTTATTGTCCTTTAAAATCGTTTTTTGTAACGTATTGTAATAGATTCACCGTTACAGTGTGTGAATCTAGAAATATGCAAATAAATAAATAAATAGTAAATGTCTCGCCAGTCCAGTTTTTTGCTGAATTTATTTGTAAGATGTTTAATGCCAATTAATGCCAATTTTGTCACCAGGTTCAACTTTTGTCACCTGTTTCGCGGTTGCTGTGAATCGTTGTGGTACGCTGATATTTCTGTCGAGGTAAGTGGACAGCTTCGTCAATATTTGCCCTCACATTTTTCGAATTTACATCAATAGTTGTGTGAACATTTTTAATGTAGCCATCCCAGCAACGCTGCAGCTAGTCAATACACTTGAAATCATTCTTGTCACTGAAATAGTGTTATATCTTATAATTTGATGTACCTGACGGTTCACCCACAGAAGCTTTATTTTCATTTTGCACAAGCAGTTGGTGGGTGTTCTTTAGCTTCATGAGAGCTTCGCAAATATTAACACGAAATTCTTGACCTCTCTCATTATGAATGCAGTTTGGCTGCATTCATTCATTGAAAATAGTTTTAAAAGCTTTGGTAACTCCAGCTCGTGTCTTATCTTTCAGACGTAGCCATACATATTTGGAGAAAGTAGCTATTACCACTAAACGCATTTGTATGCAATGTTATCCTTTTCCGATTTCACAGTATCCATCAGGTGAACAGACCACTGATCGTATTTTGAGTTTGAGCATCAGCTTTAATCTATGCATTAAATTGTTTTGGCCAGCAGAAATATTTTAGCAAATATTCTTTACTTTGTGCCCTCTGTAGCATTGAAACACCCTAGCATTGAAATACCACATCATTGTATGGGCCCATCCAATGGCTGGGCTAGATCAATACAGAGGCTATTGAAACAACACATACAGTTTCTCCCCATTAAACACGACTCGGTGAAGGAAAACACAGCGCATAGGGACTTCGTCTGTAGCCTCAGTAAAACATTTTGTTTCATATTTAGATTTGGGTGATATTTTTTTCTTGCTAAAAATTGTTAATTGACGAAACAATGACAATATTTTTCAGTAAGGGTTGTCGTCTGCTCGGGTGATACTAGTGCCACTACCGGGTCCTCAGTGTCACTAGTGGCACTGAGGTCCCGAAGTGGCACTGAGGACCCGAAGTGGCACTGAAGACCCGACAAATTTTTCATACGAACTCCAGGCCCCCGCCCCGCCCCCATCTTTAATTGTGTCTTAAAATCACTGCTTCTTCCGCCCCCTCCTCCCTGCCACCCCGTTAGGCGACGCCGTCAGGGGTGGCATGGGATCTTTTATCTTCTTGTATTCCCACCGCCCGCCCCCACCACCCAATATATGTTTATCTCAATATCTTACAGTTTTTTCCATAATATATATATAAATACACATGTCTATTCACAAATTGTTCAAGAAAAAAATTTCTCTTTTGGCATATATATATATATATATATATATATATATATATATATATATATATATATATATATATATATATACATATATATATATATATGTATATATATATATATATATATATATATATATATATATATATATATATATATATATATATATATATATGCAAAACAGAGAAATTTCGCATCTTTTTTGAACATTTTGTGAATAGGCATGTGTATTTGTATATATTTTATGAGAAAAAACTGTAAGGGGACGGAGAAGCAGTGATTTTACAATTAAAGATGGGGGCGGGACGGGGACAGGGACGGGGAGTTGATATGAAAAAATTGTCGGGTCCTCAGTGCCACCTGGTTCTCAGTGCCACTTCGGGACCTCAGTACCATTAGTGGTACTGAGGTCCCGAGCAGACGACAACCCTTACTGGGTGGTACTGAGGTCCCGCCTCAAACATTAGGTACAATTCTGCCGGCCTTGCATGTGCTGTTTCCATGGATGGGGTATTCTTATGCAACTGTCTGTAGATTTGGCCTATATACTTAATCAGATGGATGTGCTGTTTCTATGAATGGGGTATTTCTATGCAACTGTCTGTAGATTTGGCCCATATTCTTGATCAGATGTGTTGTTTCTTTGGATGGAGTATTCCTATGCATTTGTCTATAGATTTGGCACATACTGATTCTATATGTGCTATTTCTGTGGCTTACAGCTATAGGATAGGCCCATTCTACACCCATCAACCATTAAAACAGCCCATCTTGTTCACAATACAAGGCAGTTTGTTCCCACTTTTAAGGGGAGAAGAAAATATGTGTTATTCCTATAGAAAATTTGGGCTGAAACTATAGAAGCGCAAAACAACGAAGTTATTGGATAGGCCCATCCTACGGATGGGCTGTTTCAATACAACACACTCACCTTTTCTTTTTTAAACAGTATTTTTTCTATTTTTAACAGTTTATTGTCCTTTAAAATCGTTTTTTGAAACGTATTGTAATAGGTTCACCGTTACAGTGTGTGAATCTAGAAATACGCAAATAAATAAATAAATAGTAAATGTCTCGCCAGTCCAGTTTTTGCTGAATTTATTTGTAAGATTTTTAATGCCAATTAATGCCAATTTTGTCACCAGGTTCAACTGTTGTCACCTGTTTCGCGGTTGCTGTGAATCGTTGTGGTACGCTGATATTTCTGTCGAGGTAAGTGAACAGCTTCGTCATTATTTGCCCTCACATTTTTTGAATTTACATCAATAGTTGTGTGAACATTTTTAATGTAGCCATCGCAGTAACGCTGCAGCTAGTCAATACACGTGAAATCATTCTTGTCACTGAAATAGTGCTATATCTTATAATTTGATGTACTTGACGCCGGTTCACCCACAGAAGCTTTATTTTCATTTTGCACAAGCAGTTGGTGGGTGTTCTTTAACTTCATGAGAGCTTCGCAAATATTAACACGAAATTCTTGACCTCTCTCATTATGAATGCAGTTTGGCTGCATTCATTCATTGAAAATAGTTTTAAAAGCTTTGGTAACTCCAGCTCGTGTCTTATCTTTCAGACGTAGCCATACATATTTGGAGAAAGTAGCTATTACCACTAAACGTATTTGTATGCAATGTTATCCTTTTCCGATTTCACAGTATCCATTAGGTGAACAGACCACTGATCGTATTTGGCAGCGAATATTATAGGTATGCGTGAATATTTTTGAGGTAACCTTCCCACTGTGTCATCGCATTGACATCCAATCATGAAATGTAAGAAGAGGATTGTGGTGTATGCTGATACAGGAACAACTTCTATAGTTCGCTTGAGTTCCAGCAGAATACGATTGATCCTCAGAATGTTGTCTTCGGAATGTGACTGTTATTGTCATCATTGATATGACTTTGTTGTTGCTTTACCACAAATTGAACCGCCCCTTTTTAGAATAGCCTTTGTTCCCCAGAACACCTATTGCTTTCCACACCAGGATGTTTATAAGACCATTGCACAGTTGCATGTTTTTTTATTAATTCAGTGTACTCTTTCATGAATAGAGTTATATCTAAAGGCTTTCATTTCATGAAAGCCTTGTCTTCTGCTTCGTCTTTACTTAGTTCATATATTTTTCACCTTTGCTGAGCTTCATCCAGCCCCTTTACTGCCTATCATTTTCCATTTAACTCCGGAACACGGATAGTTCTGCATCAGTAGTAAACATTAATTTTACGGTATGGTCCTCCTCCCGCCTGGCTTTCTTGGCTGGTGTTTAGCAGGACTTTGGATATCGTGAATATACTCAAACATTAATCCGCACTCGTCACAGGAAGTCATTTCAATGCGTTCACTTTGGCTGTCAGAAATTGACTGTTCAGACATATCGCTTATCTGCATTTATTTCTTGTTTGAGATGGATTTGCCTGATCTATCAGTACCGAATGATCTGTTGCATAGGTTTCTAGGCCCTTTATAATTTCTGAATGGTCTTGAGAAAAGATATAGCTCTTGAAACTTTAACTGAATACGAATCATACCTTAGATCTGTGGCAGATTATTGTTCGAGAAAAGAAATGTATAGAAGTTTACGAAGTAACACACCGGCAACACAAAACATCCCTGTACACAAAACAAAGAACGGTAAACTTTGGTTTTCTATAATCAGTGTCATCTTTATTGGGTTTGTTAATGTGGCATTCATGGTCAGGCATAAAGTATTCTTTACGGATTTTACAGTTAACGTATCTTTCTTGTGCCGCTTTAAGTTAAGTGTCCGGTTACAAATATTTCTCACGTATGAGTTACATGCGGATTTACCACATTCGGTTGTTTCGTTATGCATGAAATAGCTTTCCTCCCTTTGAAGTATCTGTTGCAGTCAGTACAGTGCATTTTCCCTGCACTGTCTTTAATTTGGACTTTCGGCATAAATATCAAAGGTTATTGCATGCGTAAATCTCTTCGTGATCAAAAGCCTTTTATAATTCTGTGCAAGAAAATATTTATTGAAGGAAGCAGGCATTCAGTAAGTGACGTCATACTGGGTTTGATACAGATTCTCGCTACTATGGATAGGACCGTGTACAGCTGATTAAAACTTTTCAATTTCTTCCAGAAAACATATGCCTAGCCGCATCCGGGAAGTTAAAACTGCTCTTGTGTGCCTTTAACGTTTCGAATTCATTAATATTTTGCATCAGATTGGCTTGTGCTGTGGCTAGTGCTCTTATACAACATATTTCATCTAAGTTCTTTATGGCAATTATTCATCAACTTTCTTTCACAAATATTATTAGGGGCACCTTCTTTTGCTAACTTCAAGTTAATATATCAATTCCAAAGGAGCCGCCTAAAACAGACTGTCCAAATGATAGCAGGTCTCGGCCTTTGCCATTCATGAAGTCGTGAATCTTCTAGAAAATAGGTAACTGAACAAGAAAGCCTAATTTGCTGGTGTTTAGAGCCATGCAAATTAGACCATTATCCTCTGAACATTGGGTTATGTCGTCCATTAAAAGTGCATTAAGAATTTCTTTAATATGTTTAAGAGTCATTTTGGTCTTGTTTATTTATTCATTTATAATATTTTAGATTGACTTTTCATTTAGAAGACGAAATTAGGTTATTATCTGAGGAACGTTCCCCTCGTTGTGCATGTTATTTGATTTGGAGTTGTAGCAAGTTGTCTTTCCGTACAAATGTCATTCAACACTGACAGTGCTGTACGCTGGAGTCACCATGTTTCTCTCCAGTTGTCCTTTCGTGCAAAATAGCTATCACAGACTGGGCAAGCATATACGTTTTGGCTTTGTACTGGCTTAGAAAACATCTTGGGGGGTTCTTTAGAGTACAATTTAAAAATAATAGTAAGTGTAATAACGTTTGTATTTGATTCTAGGTACACTTCTGAACACATTTTACTCTACCATAGCCCATTATCATTGCCCCATAGTAAATGTGCGAAAAGATCACGTGATAAAAATATTTACGTTTGTGGGCGTGAACATAGTTTACAGATAATATGTACTAAACCTCTTTATTTCTGATATGGGTAGGTAATCATGTGATAGCAACATAAGCATAAAGGTTTTGAGGTTTATTGCTAAAAAGGGTGGAACTCTTACTTATTGAATAGTGTTAAATTTCCTCAAGCTTAATACTTTTGCATGTTAAGTATCCGTTAGATGGTAACGCTTTGGTGTCAAAACACACAATAAATAATTTCACACTGGTACGTCCCTGAAATAGAATTTGCATTGTTGTGGGTCTGGCAAAAGGGGTTTTCTAAGAAATTCTTAAAGCACTGTATCCGTTAAAGAGTATTTGTCTTATTCATGAGGTGACACTTCTGGTTCCAAATGAGGGCCTAGGCTTAGACTACTAAGAACGTTGTAAATAATGACGATGACTGTAAAAACCGTCTTATAGTTTACTAACTTGCTGATATTTGTATAGATTTCCAGCAAAACTATTTGTATAGATTTAAATCAAAACTAGTTTACTTGAATAAAACTACATATTGAATGAAGTTAAATGTTTTGCGGGGATTCTTTAATGACAGAGCTGCAGTCTATACCGGTGCATCATTTGCACCACCTTACTTCTCAAGAAGACGACATTCTTCACTGTGTCACTGTGTCAAATTTGTGTGTCAAATTTGAAACTACTGCAACCCAGTGTGTAGGAGAAGTGTTCTAAAAATAATTTAAGCGAAACTACTGTTTGATCTTAATTTAAACTTGGCATCAAAGTCCAGGTCACAAATTTTTGTGAGTTTGGCCATATCTTATCGCTCTCATCATCGTTCGTCAAATCCTAACGACAAACAAAAATAGAAAAAAGAAAAGGAAAAAAATGGAATTCGGTTAAAGCACTCGATTGCGACATTGAGTGAGAGCTCATGTTCACCGCCCTACAAAGACTGGTTTTAGTGACGATTTGATAAAATTGGTAAAAATTTACTACACAAACATGGCGTTTCAGTTGTAAAGATTAGATGAGCAAACCGTTCTGGCCCACATTAATGACGCGATAAGTATAACAGGTTAAGGATCTCGATTCTTGCGCTGAGATGTTGTTCCACCCTATCCAGGTGTTCTTCTATTACTGTGGAGTGTCCTTAAGCATTGACAAAAGAATACTGATAAGTCCGGGGCCTTGATGAAATGAACTGACCGTAGAGTTCGACATTTGTAAAGAATCATTTTAACATAATTGGTGCTTATAGGTGAATCCCGATAGCATTCAGAAAGAAATGAATGACTTTCCCCGTACGAATCCAGATTATATACAAGGCAATGACAGCTATTGGTGGAGTGACACAACTCTCGACATGTGGAGGCCACAAATTTATGATTAGATATAACTTTGACCTTTCAAAGAAATCACTTTAGTTTTTATGAACGTTTACTTAGACACAGAAATGAAATGTTTAAAAAGCTAAGAAAAAATATGGAACAAGTACACGTGAAAAACCAGCGTTCTGCAAGGGCTTGTTTATGAAGGGAAGAATTTATGCATAAAATGTCACTCTCCGCCAATAGAAACTGCGTAGATTTTAGCACTGAGCCATAAAGCGTAAATATCAATATAGAGTGTGTTAATAGTCCGACGATCATCAAATATTAATTAGAAATATGGAAAAAATATCTTGAAAATGCAACAATAGCTTTTCACAAACAGATTTTGTCTTCTAGCTGTTTTTTATTCCTTAGAGCATATAATAATAAAGCAAAGCTGACAAGGCCAGCCTGCAGCGCATAGCCATATGCTGGCTAAATCAATACTGCATCATATAACACTACCCCAGTTCAGTGGCACCAGTACACATTTATTCGTTAATAATAATTAATTTCGGTGAAGTAAAAAGAAAGTATTCTAAACACAATTTCTATTTTAAATGGAAGCCAAGTTTCAGGTGAATTCGATAATACTGGGATAGATTTTTAAGCATTAGTTTAATCACCCATATAAAGTAAGAAGTGCTTCGGTACAATGGATATAGACAAGGAGTATTCTGCAATGCACGTTGCAGCAAAGAATGGATTATTTCACGTATGCCTGTATCTAATCAAAATCTGCGAGGTGGATGTCAATAAACCAACTTTGCCTCAGAAATATACGCCGTTACACTTGTCATGTTTGTTTGAAACAGAAGATATCACAAGGTTGTTATTAAATGATCCAGACATTGATGTAAATGCTTTTGATTACATTGGATGTACTCCTATCACGTATGCTGTATATACTGGCAATGCAACACAAGTAAATCTTATTCTTGATCACCCTTGCGTTGATATCTATGACGTTTACAAATCGCATAAGTTTAGTCCGCTTGTGAGCTCGGCTAGCCAGAATAAACCAGAAATATTGCGCATTCTGTTAACTAAATACAACGATAACTTCAAAAGTACAGGCAGTTTAGCTGAAACAAGTCTGATTAATTTACTTGAGCGAATCTGTACACACGGATTTGTAGATACGGCTGAAATTTTACTTAATTCCATTGAATTTGATATTAACGCTAATATAGAGTCTGGCTTTAAGTACACAGCCTTACAAAGCGCATGCTATCACGGTCAAGCCAACATTGTAAAACTGCTATTATCGAAGTCGAATATTGAGTTATTCAAGCCTGTTTATGAACCCCATTACGTAAAAGGCGAGGCCGCGTTGATTTATTTAGCCGCTGCAGGTGGAAGCAGTGAGACTGTAGATCTACTTCTAAATCATCCTAAATTGTGTTACATCTATAACAAAACAGAATCAGTGTCATTTTTGTATTACATAACAGAAGATGCAATTATGAAAAGGTTTTCGAACACTGCTAAATTATTATTGTCTAAAATTAGATGTCATGTAAAAAAGGAACCAAGCTTATTCGGTGATCTTCTCACAGAACTAATGATAATCGCTATAACAAACAGACTAAAATCGACAGCAAGATACATAGATGACATTTGCATGGATATGTTTACACATCATGTGCGCAACTATAAGACGGATTCAGCAGTATATATACAATATGTGTTTGAGAATTTTATTGAAGAATATTATCCGAATGATATTTTATATAAACCATATATAATTGAAGACAGCTCCGAATCCGACCTGGACAAAGCTGACTGGGAGAAAGTCATTGCACCCGCAAAACTCTACCAAGCACTTAAACATGGCCTCACGAGACACGTTGAGGTAATACTTCAACAGAGTCCACAACTGATTGCCTGTTTGTCAGAACACATGCCATCAATGAAAATCTCTCTTCTAGAATATTCAATGCAACATCCAACTCTTGCACCAAAGTTAATTGCACTGGTTGGGAAAAGAGCTAGTGTGGATGTCCTCACAGGACTTGGTCATTTTATGACTTGGTATAGATTGATCACTAAGCTGTCTTCATCCGTAAAGCTACATAATAGTAAAATGGATACACCGGAGAATCAACGGAGAATGGTCCAGTGGATAATTTCGTCAGTACAGCGGTGGGAGAAGCACGCGGAATATCAAAGCGTATGTAACACAATTGTCTCATTTATGAACAGCATTGCAGAAACATGTAAGGCTACATTGTATGAGTTTACTCCAATCCAAGTCGGCAGTTCAAGTGAAGGAACTCGACCCTATATTCCAGATGAATTCGACTTCTTATTAGTGTTTACAAATATAGAGAAGTTTTTCCATAACGTTGAAGATAATGAAAACACCTGGGGTCTTCTGTACAAATTGCGATGTAAGGAAATGTATTGTGATGCTCCAGACATACAAGAGATTATGCAAAATGGTTTTTTCAATCCAGAGGCTTTCAAGACAAAAGTAGCAGAACGAATCAATGAGGCAGTGAGTAGCATTTTCACACCGACATTTCAAAAGAATCTTGTTCTTGAGCCTTCATATTATGAGTCATATAACAAAGCGATCCATAACATACGTGTCGTGTGGCGAGGCCAGACATTCAAAGACATGGAGATAAGTATAGATTTAGTGCCGGGGTTTAGCTTCATTGGTTATCGCCCAACGATAGCAGACGACATTGGCCACTTCGCGGCTGGGCCATATTATCTGTTCACTAAGCAAGCTACTTTCCTTGATGTCAGTGACTCATCCCTACCAGTGGCGTTTTCTCTAGCGGAAAAAAGAATTATCCGATCATTGCCCAATGAAATTCGGAGAGGGTTTATACTTGCAAAGGGATTACGGCGTTCTCGGCTCTTTCCAAATGAGTTATTAAAAAAGCTTCAAAGGCATGTACAAAGTATTGAGGATTATCTTACGACATACATGCTTAAAACTTCCCTTTTTACAATTGCATTTCAGATTGGGTTGCTGAGTGAAAACCCAAACAAATTTCCAAGAGTCCCAGCAATAGTATGGGCACTACGTATCTATGAATGTTTTCTGCAGTTTATGTATGAGGGTCATGTTCCAATCTTCTTTCTCTCTGCATTCAATGATGCACACTTTAAGCAGCGAATCAACACCTCTTACCGAGCTGTATTTCATTGCACGGAAGCACTCGATCTCGATGAAAACAAAATGAGAAGTTGCTGTATAAAACGACGCAATCTGATCATCATTGGAGAGCACATAGTTCACGTGATTTTGTCCTATATGTATGGAAAAGGAAGCAAGGCTTTACAATTAATGATCAGTGATATATAATTATTGTTGCAGAGCAAAGAAATGCTGTAAATCCATTGTATATGTATTGAAAATGTAACGCATCATCAGTTTAAATAATCGTTATTTAACCGGTTGAAAACTTATGATTTATTCATTACTTAATGATATTAACGAATGCACAGTCGATGTGATTTGATTACACGTATGAAAAAATGTAACGACGCTTTGTAATAAGAAAAGTCATATTCAGGTGTTTTAAAACAAATGCACTTTGCATTGACTGATTTTCTTTCTTGTGGTGAGACTATATGTGTATAGGTAACAAAACGCCGCTTTCCTTTATAATAAGCCAAATTCGGTATTATTTAAGCTTATGTGTATTGAAGCATAAGAGATTTTGCTTCAACAATAACTCATATTGGAGTAAGTAAAAGACGTGATTTGATTGCATGCTTGGCGAATATAACGTGAATTTATTTCATATGCTTCATATGGTGTGAAGTTTTACATTCAATGATAAAAGAATAACAATAATTATAATAATAATAACACTAACTATGGTAGCAGTATGTTATTAGTAATAAATAAAAAAGTTATAATATTTTATTAGTAATAAAATTGTTTTGAATTTGTACGATGTCCATTCTAACAATTAAGTATTCAAGTTAAGAACAAATAGATCAAGATTTTAAGAAAGGCATAATAATATACTTATATTACCTTCAAAAGTAAAATAATTCAATGTTGAACAAGAAACGGCCAGCAGCAACCTCCAAATTATTCTTCAAAATGTGTGGGTTTAAACGAAATATTTATTCGTCGACGGTAATCCTGTATGTTTATCGACTTTAAAAAAAGTTCGGTTACCGATTTTAGACAAAGTGTCGGTAACTGTTTGAAAGACAAGTTTTGCAGAGTTTTATTTTGCATACAACGTACTAAATCTTAAACAAGAGTTGAAATTGGGATGTGGGATCAGTGGTGGATAGACGTCGAACTTTTCGTCGGATCAGCGTTGGGTTTTGGGTTGTTGAAGTCGAAACAATGTTTACCTTCCGGCATGTAATCAACCTTGCGTAAAGGTTGAAAATGCAAGTGGAAACAAAGCCGCGTTGATGTTGGAAAAGCGACGTTGTATAGACGATAGGGAAACACGAATACAGAATCGCCGTCAAGACAGCGATAATCATAGTGGGATCACCCCTCCGTTATAGTATCCCGCCCTTGGGTCTTCCAAAACCCCGGCCACGTATGAAGTCGATTTTCATGACCATTTATCAAAAGTAAGTATGAAAACTCTCTTGAAATTCTCATATTTCTCATAGTCGTGTAGGTCTACTTTAAAATGGCCTCTGTTTAACTTTCCCCCAAAGATGTTGATAAGAGGTCGCTGAAAGTTGAGCTTTAGTATGGACCAAAAACAGCGTTTAAACAACGTTGTTCACCCATTGCTTTATTAACGCTGTATCAGAGGCGTTGGTTAGGCGTTGATCTGCATCCGCTCTTGAACTTTAGTGACAGTCAGCGCCAACTTTGTATCAAATTTGTTAAGTACACGTTCGTATTTGTTTGCGTTTGCTGGATCGACCAATGTGAATGAACCAATTAATTTCCTTTAGTAATCTCCTTGCACCATATTAAGCTTGAAAACTATTCAGATTCGTTTTCACCTTCAAGCTTGTTGCCCAACAAAGTCGCTTCCAAACGTTGCTTCCACTCAGGCGACGTTTGCAGTTTGGCACAATCAAGCACTTCTTGTGGTGAAACTTTGGCGTATTTTGTACGATATGGTGTAACAGATCGGGTGCTATTTTGAGTAAGAGAACTCATCTAGTCCATTTGTAGCCTTTTATTAAACCACACGTAGCAACGACGGAAACACCTACTGAGCATGTTAACCTCACAAATATATTCTGATACATTATTCATACCGATAGATTTTACCATAATGTTCAGGAACAATATTTATAGAAAGCATTTTGTATTAATGTATTTTCTTAATGTTGAAATTTGTGTTCAAAAAGAACTTACATTTTTGACACATAAATAAAAATGAACTAGACTGGCTTAGAGTTTAAATTTAAAAAGAAATTTTCTATTCTGATGCTACTTTATGTGTTTATTTTATTTGACAATTTCTTCCAAAAATGTCCCTAATTTTAGACTTGAGATTAAAGATGTGCTTCTGCTGTTTTTGCAATCGCGTTTTTTTCACATTCAATTTAATTTTAAGCATTCTGAAAACATATATGCCATGTCCACCTTGGAGCGGATATAAGGGATAAGCTGTTAAAGTGAACATACAACAAAATGAACATTTTACTTTTGCTGTTTACTTTCATATATCATTTGTAAGTAATCAGCTTTTTAAAACAGTCTGAACTAAACACGTTACAGGCCAAGATAAGAATACTATCTGTTGTTAACATTGAAATGTGAAGATTTTTCTTTGATAGCCGGTATCAGTCAGACAAATAAAACATGGATTAAATGTATTGATAGCAATGTTTTTAGACATAAAATGACATGAAAGCTGTAACGGGGTCTTGAGATGATAAAGGGCTATGATTGACATTCTTAAGGTGTTGAGTCACAATATCGCGTTTTCCATGCCTTTTCCATGCTGAACGCCATTTCATAAGAATGCAAGGATAAGAGAGTACATTGGTTAATTTAGCTTTTAAAGCGCCATTTTATGGCAATGGTTTATACATTTGAAGTACTACAATCAATTGTACTAGTGTCTTTGAATTTTATTTCAAATGCGAATAACACAAAAATATTTGTTCGTTATTTTTCTATTATGTTTTGAGTCAATTAAATTTCTGTTCAGTTGAAAAATAGACAACGCAAGGGAGCCAAAAAGGATGATTTTCGAAAGAAATTAAAACTGAATAACAGTATCCATTTTCTTTGTGTGATAGAATGGCTAATAGCGATGCAATAGGAATCCGGCGTACGTTGAAAACTTTTCTCCTCCTCCCCAAAATTTCGAGTTTTCCCCCATTTTTCTCACCCAGATTTTCTCTCCGGTGGAGCATTCTGTGATTAAAAGAGTTGAGCCAGTCAAATTGATGCCATCCATAGGGTCCCCAAGACCAGCCGCTAGTGGTTCGTGCTCTCTCATGACGCCAGCACGAGTGCGATCTTCGTTGTCATTAGAGATAAAATTCAAACCGAACACATAAACGCCATCGGCTGGACACAGGAATATACTTGTAGATTGCTGGTAGTAACCTCCGAGGTTAGTCACCACGTTATTAAACTGAATGACATCATTGACGTGGTAATGTCGTGTGTCACTCGAACAAGCAGTGAATGCAACAGGTCCACCCAGTGGTTCTGCGGGCAACATGAAACAAGCATTAAATGTTGTTTATTAGTTAAAATAGCAGGACTTAAGCATAACCACGGAGCTTTAAATTTTCACAACCATCGTATGATTTGCATCATGTATTTTGGTAACTTAAAAATTATTTCACACAGTGTTACTTTTCAATGTTTTAAAGTGCGGAGTCCTAGTTACTTAACGTGTTTACCCTTTATTGTTCAGTAAGAAGAGATCTACACTTTACCTGGTTGGCACGTATAGTAGATGCTGAGATAATCTACATAGTCACCGGGTGCACACCCGTCGACGAAGGTTGTACCACGGAACACGTAAGTACAAGTGGTCTCATTATCACACAAGAGCTTCAGATTTATCCATTCTGCTGGGTCACTCTCCGCCATAAGTTCTGTACAATCATATGGATGAGGAACACAGCAGGTGTCGTCACAGGGTTGCGAGTACTCCCCATACTCTGCGTACGTAACCAAAATTGTCCTACCGTCAGGGCAAGAAAGAGTGAGTTCATCCGCAGTGCAACCAAAAGAACTTTGGACCGCTGTAATCATTGATATTTTTAAGTTTTTAGTGCTGCTGTAATATAGCGACCATTTCATATTTCTCTTTATTCCCTGGCGGGATTAACTAGTCTAGGATCGTTCACTGTTGAAGGTCTCGTATCTAAACCACACAATCCAATGCCACATGCAATAATTCAGATAGTTTTTTTGAAAAAAAAACGTTTTACATGACTTAATATGAAATTACGTAGCTTTCAGTTTTGAAAATAAAAATTTGCCTTGACGTCACTCTGGCGTTACATATTTTATCATTTTGTGCGGCAACATATGAAGCCTTTATAAATGTAATTACACCTGACTCCTCACCAAAACAAATTAAATTTGATACACTATCAGCAATTTGTTTCACAAAATATCTCACTCATTTTTTATGCTCTGTCTTACAATTTTTCCAGGTTCTTTTAACACGGTACACTTCTCTTCCTTTGTACAGATATTTCTCGCCTGGGGATCACGTTGGTGCTGTGTTTCGAGTTTCTCAACTCTGGCAATAAGCATGGAATTTATTCGACTTTGCTCTTGCATCATTAGCTCGAGCGCCTCAAGTCGCTTCTCATTATCTTGTATTTTGTTCTCATTTGACCGGATTGGCTGAAAAAGAAAATATTTACTATCACTGAACCATACTAGATGGTGCAAACATTGTTAATAGAGTGGATTTTGCAACGACTTGTTCAAGACTACTGAAAATTCTGAGTGAAATTACATTAACAAAGACAAAATTACCATCCTGATAAGGCCACGATGAATATGGCATTATGCCTCAGCTCACGAACTAACTCTTTAAAAAGCACAATTAGATAGAAGGTTAAGCCAACTCCAGATACTGAAATCGAAATTATCGTTTGAGTTTTTCAATTAGTCATTTTCCTTACATAAGAGGCGTTGTTTTGTGTGGTTAATACAAACCCCAGGGGCGAATGCTTTCTGAGCATAATTGAGAAGCAAAATAATGGAACAAATAAAGTTCTGAGGTTGAATTTTTTTCATTCACCAACACTCATCACCCACAATAATCAACTAATTTGTTAAACAGATCTTGATGCTATAGTTGCAGTTATTTCACATATCTATGCACGGACTTTGACTCCCTTTCATCTGCACGTGCTATATTCCCTTCCTTTGTGACAGCCGTCTCTAGAAGTTGTACGTAAAGCACACGAGGATTTCTGAAAATTGGATCAGCCACTCTTTGTGATTTTCGATTCAATGTCAATTCGAATCCCCCACAGCTGCTCAGATCTTAAGGCAGTTTGATCAGCGTCTTAGAAAGGTTCCTTGTCATTATTTTATATCTGTGGATTTACACCGTTACGAAAAGTTACAAAATAAACTAAACACACATTGTAAATTCTCCGTGCTCACTCTTCTACGAGAGGTGTAGAAGACAGTGGCAATAAACTATAAAAGGCAAGATTATACAGGTGCGCGAGGATTAATTTGGAGAGCATTTAGAATCAGACTGCGTTCACTAATGTGCAAAAATTATAATACATGAGAACAGCAGCAATGAGTGGAGAAAAAAGGCAACAATTTTGTAATTTCTGAGGGCTCAGAAGATATGTAGTCTAACTCTTTAAAAAGCACAATTAGATAGAAGGTTAAGCCAACTTCAGATACTGAAATCGAAATTATCGTTTGAGTTTTTCAATTAGTCATTTTCCTTACATAAGAGGCGTTGTTTTGTGTGGTTAATATAAACCCCAGGGGCGAATGCTTTCTGAGCATAATTGAGAAGCAAAATAGTGGAACAAATAAAGTTCTGAGGTTGCATTTTTTTCATTCACCAACACTCATCACCCACAATACTCAACTAATTTGTTAAACAGATCTTGATGCTATAGTTGCAGTTATTTCACATATCTATGCACGGACTTTGACTCCCTTTCATCTGCACGTGCTATATTCCCTTCCTTTGTGATAGCCGTCTCTAGAAGTTGTACGTAAAGCACACGAGGATTTCTGAAAATTGGATCAGCCACTCTTTGTGATTTTCGATTCAATGTCAATTCGAATCCCCCACAGCTGCTCAGATCTAAGGCAGTTTGATCAGCGTCTTAGAAAGGTTCGTTGTCATTATTTTATATCTGTGGATTTACACCGTTACGAAAAGTTACAAAATAAACTAAACACACATTGTAAATTCTCCGTACTCACTCTTCAACGAGAGGTGTAGAAGACAGTGGCAATAAACTATAAAAGGCAAGATTATACAGGTGCGCGAGGATTAATTTGGAGAGCATTTAGAATCAGACTGCGTTCACTAATGTGCAAAAATTATAATACATGAGAACAGCAGCAATGAGTGGAGAAAAAAGGCAACAATTTTGTAATTTCTGAGGGCTCAGAAGATATGTAGTCTAACTATTTAAAAAGCACAATTAGATAGAAGGTTAAGCCAACTTCAGATACTGAAATCGAAATTATCGTTTGAGTTTTTCAATTAGTCATTTTCCATACATAAGAGGCGTTGTTTTGTGTGGTTAATACAAACCCCAGGGGTGAATGCTTTCTGAGCATAATTGAGAAGCAAAATAATGGAACAAATAAAGTTCTGAGGTTGCATTTTTTTCATTCACCAACACTCATCACCCACAATACTCAACTAATTTGTTAAACAGATCTTGATGCTATAGTTGCAGTTATTTCACATATCTATGCACGGACTTTGACTCCCTTTCATCTGCACGTGCTATATTCCCTTCCTTTGTGATAGCCGTCTCTAGAAGTTGTACGTAAAGCACACAAGGATTTCTGAAAATTTGATCAGCCACTCTTTGTGATTTTCGATTCAATGTCAATTCGAATCCCCCACAGCTGCTCAGATCTAAGGCAGTTTGATCAGCGTCTTAGAAAGGTTCGTTGTCATTATTTTATATCTGTGGATTTACACCGTTACGAAAAGTTACAAAATAAACTAAACACACATTGTAAATTCTCCGTACTCACTCTTCTACGAGAGGTGTAGAAGACAGTGGCAATAAACTATAAAAGGCAGGATTATACAGGTGCGCTAGGATTAATTTGGAGAGCATTTAGAATCAGACTGCGTTCACCAATGTGCAAAAATTATAATACATGAGAACAGCAGCAATGAGTGGAGAAAAAAGGCAACAATTTTGTAATTTCTGAGGGCTCAGAAGATATGTAGTCTTGCTGTGACTCTGGTAGCCACCTTTTTTTTGTTAAATTTGCGTAGCCCGGCTGAAATTTTTCTTTTGATTTTTTTTGTTCGCAAAGTATGGTTTTAACGGTTTTACTAAGCATTTTGACGTAACTTTTGTATCGTCAAGTTGCTACTTTGAAGAGTTTGAAGTGTTTGTGCGAAAATGTGAGCGAAAATTGTAAACATGCGGATGACTAGTCATTGTTTCACTCAACATTTTCATAAAAGGGCCACTTTATTTTTATTTGCCGCCGGAGCGGAGGGGAAGGAGAATAGAAAGGAGGTTAATTTGTTTTCTCACCTAATATTTACTGCAAAATAATAACCAAAATAATAAACTTCAGACCAAGTACAATATAAAACTGAGCGGTACATTTACGCAAAGCGTTAAAACATAAAACGCAAATATTATACACCAAAATAAGACTTGACAATAAAGCTTTATATGAAGTTGAAATTACATTGCTCCCACAAACAGTTATATCTCATACACATATTGTGTAAGTCTATTTTATAGAGGTCACGGAAGCGTATATTATGGAGTCTTTGGCTTTGTTGTATATATAAAACATTTGCTTCATACATAATCTTACACAGTCTTGCCTGTTTAAATGTATATTGAGTGAGTAGAAATCCACCAAACAGTTATCAAGGAATCCACAGTAACATTCACAGTAAGGTTCCAGCCCCTAGCTCTTTCACTGCAATGAGTCTTGGTCTCCTGCCTTAACAGACAATCAATAACTCCTTTTAATTTTGAGTTATTCTTTTTCCTTTATTGAGAGGTTTCACAATCTCTTTTGCACTCTTGACACGTCTCTGAATTTCCCGCTCCTCCTAACTGAATGGGGTTCTAAATGAGGCAGCATATATCTTTACCAATATTTCAAATCGTCCAATTGCTGAAACACAACGAAGAGTTACTTCAAAATTGGACAATATTGCTACTTGAAGAAAGGCTTACACGGTTACGAAAGAAAACAGAGTAGATGCAGCTGCTTAGAAGTTTATATTACACACGATATAAGAAGAAACATATTCTCTAAGCGCACAGAATGTTGCTCTTACATAGCCTATGCTGAATTACACAGAAGGTGCTTTCTTGACGGTTATTTCGGACCCAATCGCCCCCCCCCCCCACACACACATACTGAATCAAGTAAAAATAAAAGTTGACACTTAAATACATCATTTGCAAATTGGTTCAAACAAATCAAATCAGCTCGAAATATTTTTTTAAACCAACGTTGTCATCATGAAGCAGAAAATGTCTGTCATTATGTAAAGAAAGCTCAATAGCGCTTTTCCTAACATTTAATCCTAAACCAATAAATCTCTTTCTGTGGTATTACAATAAGAGCTCAGCACAAAATGTCTGTTACTTTTTCTAAAAAATAGCTGGTATTTTATTTTATAAACATCGTACAGCTGATTATGGTGGGGCATAAAAACAACAACAATGACAAAAAAAACGCTAGGGGCGGGGTTTGTTATGGTATTGATGAGACCATACTCTACAGACTTGTTTGTGAACATCAAAACCCAAATACAATGTAAAATTTCAGCTCATCCCAGCAACAAGGATGAATACCAAAACAATGCTCAAAATTAAAAAGACTTGAACAATCTCAGAAAAAAACATTTATCTGTATAAAGAGAACAATTTATCACAATAGTTTTATTATTTGACCTGTGTGTTTATATTCAAAAGCTTCAATAAAACATTTTCAATTTATTAAAGAAAATAGATCCTAAAAGTCTCACTACGTTCAGAAATGAAAATGGGAAAGACCTTGATCTAAGGAAACTTCGGTTGATTGTGAATAAAAAGTTAGTGTACATAAAGTGCACATTAAATGCGATGTTATGCATGCATCAACAAGCGTGATGCTTCCAAGGTGCAGAATGTCTAAGTGCTATATAGTTGATTAATTGCGCGATTATAATTAAGTTTTTTTATTTGCTTATACAGAAGCAATACTGTTTGATTGTCACAGTTTTGCTATGTTATATCAGTTGAGTGCTCCACCTTAAATTTACGCTATGCCCGACATTGGGGGAACACATTGGTCTATTGTTTAGTTTTTATGAGGGAAGTGTACTATAAACAGCTAAACACTCCACAACAAAATACAATCTGTAGTGGTACATATACGTATCAATGTATTATATAGCCACTCCATTATGGTACATATCTGTTCAAATGTGGTACAAATCCGCCCCACTGTAATTAATATCCCTACATTATGGCCATGTCCCTTCCATTATGGAATAGACATGTGAAATAGACAGAAATGTAGCTTTAAATTTGTCGAAATATTAAATTCCAGATGTAAAAAAACGTGAATAATCATTATTTTAAGTAATTAGAATTGTGTGTGCATTCTCTATTTATTATGCATTTGCTATGCATATTAGATTTCTTCAATCACAAGCAGCAGTGATGAATACACATGGCAGACTTATTACGACATGGGTCGCATGCCTGATTGCATTGTCAGATGCTACACCGTCATCTGATGGACGTCTGCTGTCGGTGCTGCTTGTCATACCACTCCGCCAGGCCTTGCTCAACAATCGATTCAATGTTGGCGTCATGATTGACAGCAAAGCGGATGTTTTCTGCCAGGTGCTTGAAAGTGAGGCGATAGGTATCGATGAACACCTGGAATAACTCCGGGTCCCAATCATACGTTACAAAACTTTCCCATGACGTCACCTAAACATAGCAAAAATTACACATTTTATTTTTGTGATCAGACAAATGTTCTTCAAACAACAGTGTATTGGATTATAACAGGGCCCTGTCTTGCTTAGTTTATTTCAAATGCTTCTGTGAAAAACTAAATACCAAAATAAACACCGTCTCTACCTGCTTTTTCTGCAGTCTTTTACACTGTACATTACTGAAGCCCCGGATATGGACACTCGTCTATTATGGACACCCCTGACTTATGACGGCATTTTTCAGTCTGTTTTAAAACGCCATAGCGTTTTGTTATATCTAGACTCCTCTATTGTGGACACCCCTCTATTCAGAATTAGGGACACTCTTTTTATCCCGCAAGTACGGGTACATATTTAAAACAACCCCTCTATTGTGGACAGTCAATTTCTGTACATATTTTATGCGTTATATTTTACAACCCATATTAGCGTGTCACTCGGTAGCTATTTTTCTCTATTGTTATCTGTGGGTATTGAGTACATTGTATTGAACACAGTGCATGCAAAGACAATCGGGAATATTACAAATGATGTGTGCTTAAGAGAGAAACTTTATACGACTAATCCCTATTGACATGTGCTCAGACTTTTATAATGTGTATAAAGAAGCACGTAATTCATTGTCTTTATATTCAGTCAATACGCAAAAAAATGCTATTTATAGTAAGTGTTACATCTGAATATGGGTAGTGTGAAAAGAAAACGGAACGAACGTTTGGTATCTGATAAAGTTAAAATAATCAATACTTCAATATTCAGACAGAACTCAAATTAACAGGACCTCGAAATTAGGGACATCCCGGCATTAGGGAGAAAATTATTCAGTCACTTTTTGTCCATAATAGAGGGGTTTCACTATATATATATATATATATATATATATATATATATATATATATATATATATATATATATATATATATATATATATATATATATATATATATATATAGCTATATAGCTATATAGCTATATAGCTATATATAGCTGAAGCAGGGGAGGGGGTACCTCTCGAGTTATGTGTTTGACTTTTGTCCACTTATCAATCAGAACCACATCTTGCAAGCTTCTTGCGTCCTCAGTTGGATCCATGCCTAGTATTTCAATTCCTTCTCTTCCTGGTTGTGGGGGTCCAAATAATGGCTTCATGGACGTTTGAACGAAATGCATGTAATACTGCAGCAAGAAACATGTCCTAAAATAGAGCAATAACAGAGCTATAAACTCAGATTTTATTATAAATATCATCTTTGGCATTGGGTGTTAAAAAAGTTAAAAAAAAAGCTTCAACCCAAACACTTGCAATAACTTTCAATGCTTGCCACTCAATGAACCTAGTGTTGTATTTAAAATAAGACAAATAACCAAGACAACAGTAATGCACCGAGCTCTTTCCTTGTCTATTTATTAATAACTATGCATCATTGAAACCATTACCTGAAAGGCCACTGCTCTACCATCACCACAACAAGAAGAATCTCAAAAGCGTGTTCAAATTCCTTGCTGTCCATCTTATCTTTCGTGAGAATCTTGTTTTCGAAAAGACTGAGCGCCAGCACCATGATGTTACAGATGCGCTTCATGGAACGGGGGTTTGGATGCAGCAGTTTTACCATGCGCTCTTCTTTCAGCTTTTTCCTTATGAAGTCCATCAACTCGACTAAAGGGGGGACCGAAAATACATTACGTAAGTCGAAGTGGTATATTAGAATGAAACAGCATGTTGAATGAGCAATCAATGTCATCATGTGATAAGCTTTAAGCTTTATATACAGCTAGTTGTTAATCGGATCGTTGACAGAAAATATTACCATGGATGAATTCACAAAACCATAGGAATTTAAACTTACTCTTTAATTGCACTTTTGGCTTTTGACTTTGCATAGGTGGGTCGTCAGAAGCACGCCGAGAACGGCCGGCGGAATCCAAGCGGTCTCCCTGCAGTTCCCGGTACAGCGGCGACTCCACCTCCGACTCCTTAACAGCCACGCGTAACGGACAACCTGTGATAATATATAACAGATGAGCCTCAAGTAATATCCTGGACAGCGCTAAAGGTATATACTTTCAACATGACAGTAACAGGAAGATATATGAACTACATAATTTGTGACACACAGTCAAAACCACACAATACTTAGATCCTGTCATGCAAAATATATGAAACTATTTATACATGCAATACATGTTTTTACTCATACATACAACTAGTGGACAAATATGTACATGGTTTGGCATTCTTAATTGTAAAAAGGCAGAGGACTAGATATTTGCAAAATTAACGTTTATCTTACATGACAAGCAATGCTAACATACTAAATAGCACATTCCAAACTAATGTTTTCATCATCTCGAACCTTACACGGTAAAAGTCGGCCGTTGAAATGTATACGAATGACATGGTCCTGTGCTCTGATTGGTTTAAATTGAACAACATAGAGTCCACGTTTCGGCATCTTCACTTCCGGTGTAACTTGTGTGTCACTGCCATCATTGACCGTCAATTCTAACTGTCCCTTACATGTCATAGTGGCATCGACTGTTGTGACAAAAAACAAGAAAATCTGTCTTAAAACTTGGAAAAATAATATAGCAAATTTGAATTTTGATATTTATGAAGTTAATTGCTTGCGATCCAGTTTCATCTGTATTGTTACCGAACCATTGGCTGTACATCAGGCCTGTGAAAAGGTGAGGCACACATGAAACTATAGATTTCCTTAACAATTACTCGAACAAGGATTTGAACCATAATTAATCTGTTAAAATAAATACCTCGTAAGAAGTGTAGTCAAAAGAACTGAACAAGTTTTCCGAGAATTGAAACGTTGCAAAGGACCTTCGTTTTCATTATTTTTAAGCCGCATTGTTCTCAGGAACATGTTATGCAAGTTCTCACTTCCTTACTATAACCTTAAACCACATAAACAGCAGTAAGTCCTGTAAAAACTCTAACTAACGGATTCAAGGAGCTGCTTTTTGTTAAAGTAGTTTAAATGAAGTACTATTTTAATGGCTGTACTTGTAAACTGGACAGGGCAGCCCGTTATTCCAGTATGGATATTGCTCACCACCACGCAATCCAAGTTAAAGGCATCTAAAAGAACCGCAGTTTCTTCACCTGCAATATATTAAACATCAGTGTTTACTTACTATGGGAGCTCTGTCGGTAAGTAACATCAATCAATCTAACTGGCTATTGACGGTTCTGACTCTTTCAAACATTGTGAATTTAGGGTGTGACAGTTAGCTCAGTTGTTTAGAGCGATGGCCTTTTAATCCGCAAGTCCGGAGTTCGATTCCAGCCCGGGGTGGGAAGCAGGGGATTGACGTTTGCTCTAATTGCCTTTGCTTGGCGAATGCGGTAGGCTCGATGCCCTAAAATGGAACTCAAAGGCTTTCGATCACCCCTTTCAAAAGTCTGAATGAAATATCTCTATATTGTAACATTCAAAGATGCGATATTCGGTAAACATAAATAGGAAACCATAATAACAAACATTTAAACTACAATTGATAGAAAATAAGAAGATATTGACATTTCGAGTCAACATCACGGTCAATATTTTTTTTGTAACTAGTTAATAA
This sequence comes from Protula sp. h YS-2021, assembly GCA_949752745.1. Classification (NCBI taxonomy): domain Eukaryota; kingdom Metazoa; phylum Annelida; class Polychaeta; order Sabellida; family Serpulidae; genus Protula; species Protula sp. h YS-2021. The sequence goes on along the minus strand of OX457026.1, from coordinate 10,427,598 downwards.
TGCCGTCATGTTGACTCAGAAGTAGTTAAATTTTGCTTTGTCTTATGGCTTAACTGGCGTTCGGATTATAGCTAACTGCAACTACTTTTTAGCATTTGTGTTTTCGTAACATTAACAAATTTCTGACATGGGAATAGCCAATCAGATTTCGGTGTTTCTCAAGTTATGTAACAATAAATGTTTATTTTTACCTTGTGCTGATTGGCTATCAAAGTTATGATGCGTGTTTCCATCAACGGCATCACTTATCTGATTGCTCACAGGAACATAAATTGGACAGCCTGAAAATACAAATGCTTTGCTGTGTCACCATTTGGCTCAGCCAACACAAGCAAAAATAACATGTTCACAGTTTCAAAGTGTGAGTAAAACATACAGTTCTGAAAAGCAGACTTTTCATTTTTTTGTAACTGAGTACTGTAGTCCTTCTGTTTTTAAAGAGCAAGAGTGCATTCTACAATGATAAATAACTGGCGTTCGGAAATACAAGTTTTCGCTGTATATCGATCTTCTGTTTATGTAATTTTGAGAATTCTGTGCCAAAGCATGTGGAATTGGAATGTTTTGGATTTTCACACTTGGGGATTTTCAATCCCTAATTTATGGCTTTTGTACGATTCGGAAAAGTGTTTCTGTATGATTCCTTTTTCGACGCCAAAACCCTGTGACGCCAACTCCTCTGAGACGCTTAGGGCTACGACGACCAAATTTGGCAGAGACATAGCATAATAAGTCCAGTTGGGTCAGCCCATTTTTGGAAGAAATTTATTAATATTTTATAGACCAAATTTGGCAGAGACATAATATAGGATGTGCAGCCAGTCCAGCTTTTTTTTATAGAAATTCATTAATATATAATATACAAAAATGGGCATTGGAATTTTGACATTGACGCCTTCATAAGCAAGCAAACGCTTTGATTTCACAGTTAAAAGAACTGGCATATTATCTCTAGGCGTTCTGATTGCCCAGCTCTCTACAGAGAGAGCCATCACGGCATGCGTGTGCATGCTGAAGTTGGCTGCAGCGCTTGGGTTTTCCCAATTTCTAAAGAGTGATGATATTTGGCTCACTGATAGAGGGTAATTAGATGTCGTAAAATCCGCATTTTTAAACCAGAACCATAGAGAACGATTGACAATTATCTCTAAAACGGTTAGAGATACCTCAATGAGCTTGACCACCGCGGTCAGAGTCAAAGTCAGAAGCCGGAAGTGGGCCATTATCTCGAAAACGGTTAGCAGGCCTTCCAGTGGAACCTATTTAACCTATTAAAACTTACTAAATCTATTTTTTTTCAAAATGGACATATTTTTGCGAAAATGACCTATCAAACCTATTAAAACCTATTTTGTTAAACTGCTAATTAATTTTTGCCTATTCATTTTAATATTATCCATTTCTTACACAAAATATTACCAGAAACACTCACATATTGAGATTTCTTTCACAGAATATCTGTATTGTTGAAATTAATATATTTACTGTATATATATTGTAACTATCAAAATCGAAAAACTTTTTAAAATATGTATGAAATTTTAGAACGTCAAACCTCATAAAAGTTACTCTTGGACGCCCCAGCAACCAAATAAAACCTATTTTTCTGACGCCAAAAAACCTAGAAACCTATTTTGACGCCAAAAAAACCTATAAAAATATGTTTTTTAAACTAAGGACCTATTAAAATAACCTATTTTTCCAGAGGAGCGCTGGAAGGCCTGCGTTAGCAATAGAGCGATTTTGAGCTTATTGTCGATCCTTTGGGCCTAAAAGATGATATATAGGAGGTATCCAGGTGACCTTGACCTCTTCGATCCTGGGCAAAGCTAAAAATCGGGAAGTGGGCCATCATTTCGAAAACCGTTAGAGAAGGAGCGATGTTTAGCTTATTTTCGACCCTTAGAAACTAAAAAGCGTTATGTAAGGGGTACCTAGGTTACCTTGACCTCTTCGGTCATGGTAAATGGAAACCTGAAGTTCAAAAAACGATTAGAGGTAGTACGATTTTAAGCTTATTTATGCTTCTTTTGGTCTAAAAAAAGATGGGAAGAGGCGCCTTGTTGACCTTCACTTCGTTCTTGGTCAGTTCTGAATATTAAGAGTTCAGAATCGCATGTTTTGTGGCCCTTAAGTGTAATTTTCGCTACTAGATAGCGAAAACAGTCTAGTTTTGGATAGAGTGCCTGATGTGTGCATTCTTTAAACCCGCAGTTTGGCAATTCATGGGTACTTGAAGCTGGAAATGTAGTATCGTTCTACGGTAAATAGAAATAAAATTGTTGAAAACATCTGATAAAATGAAACGCAGGAGTCACGTGTTATTTGCAATAAGAAACGATCTAAAACAGACCGTTATTTGACTCCGTTATTTAAGGATTTTTAAACATTTTAGAATGTTCTATCCTTAAATGATGGCAGCAATGTAAACCATTTTTGTGGGATTCTCGGTAGCAATTGAACCATTAAATATTGCCGTAATTTTCGCACAGCATATAAAATTGAAATGTTGGATAATTTGGTATTTGTGATAGAAAATGTAAGACTGTTGTGCCAATGTTTCATACGTAGTTTTATTGGGTCAATTCTGCTGCTCCTAAAGCATTTCCTCTAGCTTTTCTGTTCGGCTTGATCAGTGAAGTTTTTAATGTCACTTCGCTACACACCAGTTACTTTCTTGAAGAAACTGAAACAGTTTTTCGTTATTTGCAATGAAAATTGCATGACTATTTGAAATATAGACATTGAAAACTGTCCATACTTCAGTCTTGCCACTGTAACTTATTTATAAACATCTTATAAATTTGCAATTTTTGTCCGATGGATTAGTAATTAATGTTGGATATGTGACCCACTGGAAATTAAACCAAATTAACTGGCAATTACTGCCTAGTTTGTGGATGATTCATTCCTAATTATTTTGTCCGATACGTGTAATAGGGGTGAAGTGGAACAGAACTAATGATGATTTTAACATAAAAATGTGGGGGTAGTTTTTAATCTTTAAGTTGAAACCTGATTATTTCAATATTGCACGGTTACCAATAGAATTGACATTTCTTCCCTGTTGTCATTGAAATTTTATGCTTTTACCATTCAAATTTTAAGCATAATCAATGAATACTGGAAATAACCTTTACCAAATAAAAATAAATGGTTAAGTGAAGCACATATGCAAGAATATTATTTCTATTTTATGAGAATATAAGATATAAGATATAAGAGATGATTTTAACGGCACAATCTATGGTCCATAACTTTAATCTCAAAAGCATATATTTAACATATTTAACCAACGGAATCATTATTTTCCTTAGAATTCTATAGAAGCTCTTCCAAGTCATAAGTCAAGCATTTTAAAAATTAAACTGTTAATATTGCAGCATATTAGTGAAGAACACAAATGTTAACTGACAGCTCTGTACTCACACGGCAAAAGTTGTCCGTTGAATCTAATGTCGATTTTGTGGACGATGCATTTCACTGGTACAAACGTAACGACATACACACCGTCGACCGTTGTGACGTCAGCTTTCACTGCGCCATCGTTAATGACGATGTCCAATGTCTCTTTACGAACAGCAACGGCCTCGACTGAAAACAGAAATTGAATCGAACAGGGTTTTATAGCAATTTAAAGAATTAAAACACCCACAATAGGTATGGTTAAACCATGCGAAGTCAACCCAAATCTAGAACTCTTAAGACATAAAGGTGATATATGTAGTACCTACAACTTAGAAAGCTGAAATATATAGTTTATTTTTAAGGTCAACTTACTTGTGAAAGAAACCGAAAGTCCGACACTTGCAGGCGGTACCTCTCCAACAACGATTTGTGCCATATCGTCGGTTGCTGTTTGTAAAATATGAGTAATTCATTAGAAATATACATGCCATACAGCATGCATCCAAATTCATGTAAAATGTGATTTCCCTTAAATATATATATATATACAAACACACACACACACACACACACACACATACATACATATATACTCAACCAATTTAAAACCGCACCAACCACATGAGTTAAATAGATATACTCTTAAACGTTAACACAGCGAATTATACATTTTTGGAAAGAAAATAACACATTTAATTTGTCTCATTCTTTCAGCTGAAATTCATTGAACACGCAACATAACGCTTGAATTTATCCTGTGTCCAGTTTAATATAGCGTGTGTCCTCCACGCGCTTCAATCTACGCCCTGTTGAGGTGATCAACTCTTGAATCTTGTGTTGTGGAATGTTGTGCCACTCTTCCGCTAGCGAGTGGGGCAGCATCGCGGGTGCGGGATCGCGTAAGTCTACAGCTTTAACGAGCATGCTCCATGCGCGCTTGATGGGCGATAAATTGGGCAAAAATGCAGGCTAGGATAAAATCCCTATATTTTCGTCCGTTTCGCAGGAGTTGGGTGCGGACGTGCGTTGTCTTGTTGAAGAAAAGGCCCATGCTGTAGGGCGAATGGAACTGCACTTGGCTCCAGAATAACCTCGCGATAACTGTCACCATTGGCAATACCTGGTATGAAGCGGATGGCAGTACGGTGAGCAAATGATATTCCAGGATAAACAGTTACACTTTCACTCCCCCGACGGTCTCTTTTTTTGAAAGCAGCCGTCGGCGTATCGCTCGTTTGAAGGTCGTCATGCGCGCATCCTTCTGTAGGCATAATTGAGGCAAAACCGCTATTCGTCGGTGAATAACAGATTATATTATTGTCGTTGAGTCCAGTAAATGTGAGTATTCATCCATTGTACACGACAAAGCCGTCTAGCGCGTATTAACAGTAATCCTCGACACGGGCGGCACTCATGCAGATAGTAGCGATGCAACCTATTCATTACAACCTGAGCGCTTAGGCGGTTATTTCGTGCCCCGGATATTCGCCTAGCGGTCGCAGTTGCTGGCAGAAACCGATTTCTGAGCTGTGATGGACGCATTTTTCGGTCCTATCGAGGAGTGGATACCGGTGGTCTATCTGGTCTAGGGCGGTCCGCGGTCGACCCAGTGTCATGCAAACGTGTTCTTAGCCTCGAAACTGTTGACATATTGATACCGAATTGTCTAGCGACGCCTGACGCAGATCTTCCGCTTTCGAGCATCAAATTTGCACATACAGTTCATTATTTCCATGCTCCTGTAAGTTGCTGCTGCCTTTTTAAACTGGTTGAGTGTATAAATATACATATATATATAAACGCCCCCAAAACAATTATAAGCCAAAACGACAATGACTCCGGTACTGTATTATCATGGTGAACACTGAAGGCTTTCATGTTTTCGAAATGTCCGCAATACGTACGTTATATTTCTACGTATCTCACTCCGATAATGAGAGGTCTTTCTCACCAACAAGCCTATCGTCCACTTGCGCCGATATTGGACAAGTAGACATCGGTGGATTTCGTCTGCCATCCCGCTGTCTGACTAAGTGCAACGCGGCTGATTTGGCGGCTACAGATTGGTGGCAATTCGAGCTCCCTTGCAAAGCGCGGTATCGATGCAACAAATTTGAACACCTATTTTCGTCTCTGGATGCATCTAGTTCAAAACATCATATAATCGAAATTGTGATCGATTGGGTGAGGTTTGTTACAATCAACGCATATTCAAAGTTTATGTCTTGTTTATGAATACGTTGAATGAAGATGAAGTAAATTTTCAATCATAATTGATTCGTAAAATTGTAAAAATTTAAAATTTAACTTTTAAATAAACGTTAACTAATATAAAAATAAAATATTTTGCGAAGACATATGAATATACATAAGCAAAATGATCACATACATTTTCTGGCATATGGAGGTGGGGAGCTAGATGCAACAACCATTGTTTTGTGTGTCAACAGCTGTCGAGCAGATGCTCTAGCCTTGTATTACGCAAATCATTTCCCATAAATGAAATGTTGGAGATGTATATCTATATTCTAATGTTTTATGCAATATTCAGCGCATTTATAAAACCTTCATTAAACCTTGTAAGAGCCGTAAAAGCGTACTATCAGTTATACTACTACATTTTGCCTAAGCAATACAAAATGCATGTTCTTCTAAAACGGAAAATTCTCCTCACCAACAGTCACACTGTCTGCTACGGAATGAATCTCCGTGGCCACCGCCATGTCGTGCTCTGCTAAAAAGTCTAGTTCTTTATCTGTGTGAATCATGTTGGATGTCGGCTCTGGTTCGCTGGTGGCTGGAGCACATGAAGTGGACAAATCCGCTAATAAACTTTAATTAAATTGGATTTTTGAATGCAATTGTGATGTAGACAAAACTACTGCTTGTAGCTAAAATTGATCAATGCCTGGATATTTTGACTTCTTTAGATTCGACTGTTTTCCCCGTCGATGTTTTGTCAGGATACAATCTTAACCTGACACAATGTTCTAATAAAATTAAAACTGACCAACTGATCGACTGGTGGAAGAAGTCTGCTATCTGAGTCTGTTTTATGTTTTTATTGTTTTGCAATCCAGGAACGAATGACTAGAAAAGGAATCCTGTACCAATTCAGGATTATTTAATGATTTAAATTTAATGCTAGCAACAGAAACAATCACTGCAAATTTAATGAGTTTTTCTCATTGTGCAACCCCATAGAAGTGGTAGGAATCGAAAAAGGAGTCCAAAATCTTAAACGGTTTGCATGATAATTCTTACCTTATATAATCGAAAACGGGTACCCGTTATTACTCTGTATAGAAGTTGAAATTAAAAAAATAAGCTCAGGACTGGTGTCTCACGGTTTGCAGGATCTGAAGGTCTTAGCGGTTTCACGGGTTTCCAAGATAACTCTTATTTCCTTTACACATGACATGTCCCAATAACATAAACAAACTAGAAACAAACAGTAAATTGAGATACTTTTGTAATAGACTTTACCGTTCAACATTAAGCATTTACGTGAGTTAGCTGTCTTCTTTTGCTTATTTTGCCTCTTTTTCTTGGCAAGTGCTTTGGACTGCGCTCCAGTGACCCTCTTACGCTTCCCTTTGTTTTGCAGCAATGTTTCAATGTAGTTTATGGATTCGCTGACTTTGGGTGGGGGCAAGCAGAACGGCATGTGAATTATTTTCTTCAGATACTCGTAACTGAAAGCATACATGCAAGCAGTGAGGATCAGTGTACATCCGCGCAATCAGGATCCATGGCAAAACACTCCCGGTGCGTGTACATCCACGGAATCAGGATCATGGTACGACACTCAAGGGGAGTGTACATCCAAGGAAACAGGAACTATATTACGTCCAGCGGAGCCTGGACTGCGTCCGGAAGCTTATAAATCAACACTAGGCGATTTTTCAGAAGCTCATAGACAATAACAATCCCACAAAGTCACAGGAGTTAACTGCCCAGTTGACTGCACAATTAACAGGAAAAGTTAACTTCAATAGTTAACCAACAGTTATCTGCACCAGTTAACCAAACGTTTTAAATAGTTATTCACTATGGTTAAGTGTCAGTTAACTATACTCAAAGACCCAGAGAAGCTCTTGCAGTCTGAGAAGTTCTTGTAGTGTTTTAAGAAACTTAGTCAGTTGTTTTACTGTTGGAATATTGAATATAGAATATAATAAGAATTTAAACTAGGAAAAATAACAGTTATTTGTCATCCTAGTCAAGGTGACTTAAATCGCAAACTAGAAGGTGTTCGCCACCAATTCTCAAGTTTTAAAATACATGACCATGAAAGAGGAGGGCAAGGTCATCAAGGTACCTCTTACATATTGTCTTGTAGGCCCAAAGAATCGAAAATAAGCCCAATCCCAAACCAATTTAGAAATAATGGTCAATTTTCGGTTTTTGGCCTTGGCCATAGCCCCGGAGGTCAAGGTCACCAAGGTACCCCTTACATAACGATTTTAGACCCAAACTGTCGAAAATATACTCAAAAGCACTCTAGTAGAAATTAAGCCCAATCTCTAACCGATTTAGAAATAATGGTCAACTTTCCGTTTTAACCTTGATCATGACCAAAGAGGTCAAGATCAGCGTGGCACCTCTTACTTTACGTCTTTTACGTCCAAAGGGTCGAAAATAAGCTCAAAATGGCCTAATTGAGGTGATGGTCAAGTTCTCTCGCATCAACCTCCTTGCAGTGCGAGAAATGTTGCAACATCATATTTTTTTAAGTATTATTTTTTTTTGAAAACTCTCGAAATCATGCTTTTTTCACCTTTTAATTACTTTTTAAAACTTTTTTATCAGCTCGATGAAAAGAATTTTTGACGCATTTTTATCAATCTAATTGTTGCAAAAAATGTTCTTAAATGTCGTTAATTTTGCTGACAGACATGCAACAAAAACTTATTAACAGAAGGATGAATATTTTCTTGTTTTCTTTGTTTGTTTGTTGTTTTTTTTTGGGGGGGGGGGTGGGGGGCAAAATAGCGGGAAATTTAGCGTATGAACACGTTATTTAACAATTTGCGATATTTTTACTCATTTTTATACTTTTAAAAATAATTTTCCCACAAAAATTATCTTTAAAATACATTTTTCTTGGTCTGTGGAAACTATGCAAGAAATACAGCCCAGGCGTCTCAACCTGGATCAAAACAGTGATGATGTTAAACAAATATGATAGCCCAGAAAACATTCTAAGGCCGGACAACATCTATTTCAGATTGAGACCTTCCATTTTTCAGGTTACGTTAGTTGTGATTGGTCGACACAACAGATGAGCGTCTAACCAACGTCTTTGGCAAAACGTTGAACAGACGTTGGGTGAGCAGCATTGTTTTAGAAGCTGCTCTCGGCCGCAACCAAACTGCAACTTTCTTCGACGTTTAATCAACGTCTTTGGTGGGTGATACATTGTACAGAAGTACGAAAATTAAAAGTGGATACACGCTGAAAATACAGGTCATAAAATATGAGAATTTCAAGAGCACGCAAGCACTCCGTTCCCCACGCCCACCCAGATTTGATTGTGAGAAATATTCATAGCACTCGACTATATACGCATATTGCGTGACCATATGACCCAAGGGTGGGGGTACTGAAACGAAGGGGTGACCACAGTATGGTTGTCGCTGTCTTAACGGTAATTCTAGGTTAATATTTTCCGAAGTCAATAAATATCGCTTTCCCGACGTCTATTCTATATCGAAAGATGCACGCTGTTTCGATTCCCATTAATAATCTCTGCGCAACGTTGATTAGACTTCGGCTTATCTATGTCTATCAACATGTTTCGACTTCATAAGCAACCAAAACTCGATATTGATGTGACGTCGGATGCAACATATACCCAAGATTGATGCAACGTTGCATGGTTTGCTGGGATAGTCCGACAAGAACCGAGAAAAACCTACTACCCCTCTGGTCGGAAAATGTACCCGACCGCCACAAGTAGTAGGAAAAGGTTGGTTCCAGCTCACTTTGTGACGTCATCATGTCTGGAAGTGACGTCATCATGTCTGGAAGTGACGTCATCATGTCTGGACCGGAAGTGTTGTCTGGAGCGGAAGTGTTGTCTGGAGCGGAAGTCATGATAAGCGTTAGGATAGGCGCGGCCATCCATGACGTCATAATGAGGTCATAATGAGGTCATAATGAGGTCATAATGATTTGTATGAGAGTTTTGGCGCAGTCGATGATCGTCGAAGTCAATGAAGTCAAACACGTCATAGGCGTAACCAAGGCGTAACCATGGTGATAATGACGTCATCAGTCACGTGACCAATGAAAAGCCAATGAGATCAATGAAGACAATGAAGCCCCGCCCACTTTCTGTCTATCATACTGTCTGGACCGGAAGTGACGTCATAGGCGTGGTCATGGTAACGAATTGAAACTTTGTAAACAAAAGTGAACTTTGTAAACAAACTGTGTAAACAAACTTTGTAAACAAAATTTGTAAACAAACTTTATAAACAAAATTTGTAAACAAACTTTACAAACAAAATTTGTAAACAAACTTTATAAACAAAATTTGTAAACAACATTTGTAAACAACATTTGTAAACAACATTTGTAAACAAACTTTGGTTGTTTACATAATTGAAACTCATAGAAACTTGGTAGACAAACTTTGTAAACAAACTTTATAAACAAAATTTGTAAACAAAATTTGTAAACAACATTTGTAAACAACATTTGTAAACAAACTTTGGTTATTTACATAATTGAAACTCATTGAAACTTTGTAGACAAACTTTGTAAACAAACTTTGTAAACACAATTTGTAAACAAACTTTGTAAACAAAATTTGTAAACAAAATTTGTAAACAAACTTTGGTTATTTACATAATTGAAACTCATTGAAACTTTGTAAACAAACTTAGTAAACAAACTTTTTTTTTTTTTTTTTTTTTTTCATTTCCCACACTCACTCTCTCCACACACACACACCACGACTGAGCATTTCATTTCATAAGCCGCATAGGTATTTCAACCTTCTGATGGCAACTTTTTCCCCCACACTCTCTCTCCACACACACACACACACCACGACTGAGCGTTTCATTTCATAAGCCACATAGGTATTTGAACCTTCTAATGGTAACTTTTTCCCTCCACACTCTCATGCATACATACCAACACCATGATAAAATGTTTTGCTTATGTTGCTCTTTATACTCCATTATTTGTTTTTTTTTTTTTTTGTTTGTTTTGTTTGAAATGCAGTGTTTACTTAGAGAAAAATGGCGTCCTACAATCTGCAATCATCAGCAGCAGCATTTCGTCATCAGTGTAATCAGACTGCGTCATCTATAGCCAGTGTAATCAGACTGCGTAATCAGACTTCGTCATAAACAACGTAGACAGCGGTGTCTGGCTTTATTGTTTTTTCCGAGGCAGCAGTCTCTAGCTGCTTGGAGTTGCAGTGTGACCCTAAGTGTTATACTTAACCGATTTGTCTGAAAATTTCACTGTTTGATTCAGTTTTATATCTAGTTTTCACATAGTCATGGACTGGTTGCGTAGCTAGCTGTATGCATCATGAATTCACCTTAAAAATGATAAGTTAAAAGTAGAATAACTTTTGTTATGATTGACCGATTTACATGAAACTTTCACTGTTTAATTCAGTTTTATATCTAGTTTTAACATTAAGTGGTTATAGGCTATTTGCGCAGCTGGCTGTGTGCATATTTACCACCATTTTAATTTTGTAAAAAGTGAAAAATTGTTATAACTTTCGCTATAGTTGACGGATTTGCATGAAAATTTCACCGTTGGATTCAGTTTACAGTAGTTTGCATAGGTGGGTTGTTGGAATGGCGCGCGCCCACCATTCAAACATGTGTTTGAATTATTTTTACGTCAAACTATTGTTCAACAAGTTGTTTAGCAATTGTACAACAATTGTTCAACAAGCTGTTGTTTAACATGTTGTTGAACATGTTGTTGAACATGTTGAACATGTTTAACATGTTGTTGAACATGTTGAACATGTTGTTGAACATGTTGAACATGTTTAACAAGTTGTTCAACAAGTTTTAGTTCAAGCAAAGAAAAAACAAGACATATGTTGAATAGGTTTATTAATACATTTAAATACACTTAAATACACTTAAATACATACAGCTTAAATCTATAACAATATTATAACATTTATTGATTTACAAAGTCTTTATTATAATGTTTAGTCAAATAAGTCTATTTTTCTTCATCTGCTTCACTCTGTTCACTGGCATCCATATCACTTTCTTCGTCGCTGCTTTCATCTTCCTCCTCCTCATCTAGAAGCTCTTCAAAGAATGCATCGTTTCTTCTTATAGCCGCCTTTAGTGCCTTTGAATACTCGTAATGTTTTTCATCAACAAAGTAATTAAAGTCTTCTAAAATGGTTTCATAATGTTCGTTTTGTTGTAGACGTTGGGTATATTTGAATAGTCTCATAAACAGTTGTTTAAGTCGACGCTTATAAATGGGTCGAAAGTCATCACTTGCTATTTCACGCGCATCTTCAAGCCCTTGTTCTTCATATTCTGAAACCTTTTCTTGAAATTCGGTATCATATTCATCGTAGACTTCTTGAACCATATCATACCAAACAAAGTCTGTTTCTGAGTCACTTTCAGAGTCTGTTTCTGACTCACTTTCAGAGCTGCTGTCATCATTACCCTCAACACAATGTTCCATATGTTTGAACAAAGCTTCTTGACTGTTGTATAACGCACCACATTCTGTACAAGCATGTGCATTCTTTTCAGTCATGTTGACGCTTTGACTTTCCATAGAAGACTCATCTAACGTTTCAGCGATAGGTGGTTTTACAGGGTTTTCCATATCTATCTCCAATTCTTCTTCTGAAGTGTGAGCATCCCTTAAGTGCCTTTTCAGACTTTGTGGCCACTTGTAAGATTTCAAACAAATGTTGCATTTATACATCCTTTCGGTTCAACATACACTTTTCAAATGATGAAAAAGCCTTTAAACATAGCCTTATATACAACTTGTTGAACAACATGTTGAACATGTTCAACATGTTGTTGAACATGTTGTCTACGCCTAGGGGAGTTTAACGTCATAACGTCATTATGACGTCATCATTATGACGTCATCATTATGACGTCATTATGACGTCATAATGACGTCATTGGAACAGGCGCGTGCTTAATCAAAAACTGTTTCAGCAGAATTTATTGTTGTTTGATATGAATGAAATGCATGTCTCACTCTTCCTTTTATGCTACTTAGATGTAATCAAAATATGGTGTGTAACTCGTCAAAAATGTCAAACTTGTTAAAATTGCTGACTCAGCAATTTTAGCAATTTTAACAAGTTTGACATTTTTGACGAGTTACACACCATATTTTGATTACATCTAAGTAGCATAAAAGGAAGAGTGAGACATGCATTTCATTCATATCAAACAACAATAAATTCTGCTGAAACAGTTTTTGATTAAGCACGCGCCTGTTCCAATGACGTCATTATGACGTCATAATGACGTCATAATGATGACGTCATAATGATGACGTCATAATGACGTTATGACGTTAAACTCCCCTAGGCGTAGACAACATGTTCAACAACATGTTCAACAACATGTTCAACAACATGTTGAACATGTTCAACATGTTGTTCAACAAGTTGTATATAAGGCTATGTTTAAAGGCTTTTTCATCATTTGAAAAGTGTATGTTGAACCGAAAGGATGTATAAATGCAACATTTGTTTGAAATCTTACAAGTGGCCACAAAGTCTGAAAAGGCACTTAAGGGATGCTCACACTTCAGAAGAAGAATTGGAGATAGATATGGAAAACCCTGTAAAACCACCTATCGCTGAAACGTTAGATGAGTCTTCTATGGAAAGTCAAAGCGTCAACATGACTGAAAAGAATGCACATGCTTGTACAGAATGTGGTGCGTTATACAACAGTCAAGAAGCTTTGTTCAAACATATGGAACATTGTGTTGAGGGTAATGATGACAGCAGCTCTGAAAGTGAGTCAGAAACAGACTCTGAAAGTGACTCAGAAACAGACTTTGTTTGGTATGATATGGTTCAAGAAGTCTACGATGAATATGATACCGAATTTCAAGAAAAGGTTTCAGAATATGAATAACAAGGGCTTGAAGATGCGCGTGAAATAGCAAGTGATGACTTTCGACCCATTTATAAGCGTCGACTTAAACTACTGTTTATGAGACTATTCAAATATACCCAACGTCTACAACAAAACGAACATTACGAAACCATTTTAGAAGACTTTAATTACTTTGTTGATGAAAAACATTACGAGTATTCAAAGGCACTAAAGGCGGCTATAAGAAGAAACGATGCATTCTTTGAAGAGCTTCTAGATGAGGAGGAGGAAGATGAAAGCAGCGACGAAGAAAGTGATATGGATGCCAGTGAACAGAGTGAAGTAGATGAAGAAAAATAGACTTATTTGACTAAACATTATAATAAAGACTTTGTAAATCAATAAATGTTATAATATTGTTATAGATTTAAGCTGTATGTATTTAAGTGTATTTAAGTGTATTTAAATGTATTAATAAACCTATTCAACATGTGTCTTGTTTTTTCTTTGCTTGAACTAAAACTTGTTGAACAACTTGTTAAACATGTTGAACATGTTCAACAACATGTTGAACATGTTCAACAACATGTTGAACATGTTCAACAACATGTTGAACATGTTCAACATGTTCAACTTGTTGAACATGTTGTTGAACATGTTCAACATGTTCAACAACATGTTCAACAACATGTTAAACAACAGCTTGTTGAACAATTGTTGTACAATTGCTAAACAACTTGTTGAACAATAGTTTGACGTAAAAATAATTCAAACACATGTTTGAATGGTGGGCGCGCGCCATTCCAATAACCCACCTATGCAAACTACTGTAAACTGAATCCAACGGTGAAATTTTCATGCAAATCCGTCAACTATAGCGAAAGTTATAACAATTTTTCACTTTTTACAAAATTAAAATGGTGGTAAATATGCACACAGCCAGCTGCGCAAATAGCCTATAACCACTTAATGTTAAAACTAGATATAAAACTGAATTAAACAGTGAAAGTTTCATGTAAATCGGTCAATCATAACAAAAGTTATTCTACTTTTAACTTATCATTTTTAAGGTGAATTCATGATGCATACAGCTAGCTACGCAACTAGTCCATGACTATGTGAAAACTAGATATAAAACTGAATCAAACAGTGAAATTTTCAGACAAATCGGTTAAGTATAACACTTAGGGTCACACTGCAACTCCAAGCAGCTAGAGACTGCTGCCTCGGAAAAAACAATAAAGCCAGACACCGCTGTCTACGTTGTTTATGACGAAGTCTGATTACGCAGTCTGATTACGCTGGCTATAGATGACGCAGTCTGATTACACTGATGACGAAATGCTGCTGCTGATGATTGCAGATTGTAGGACGCCATTTTTTCTCTAAGTAAACACTGCATTTCAAACAAAAACAAAAAAAAAAACAAAAAAAAAAACAAACAAATAATGGAGTATAAAGAGCAACATAAGCAAAACATTTTATCATGGTGTTGGTATGTATGCATGAGAGTGTGGAGGGAAAAAGTTACCATTAGAAGGTTCAAATACCTATGTGGCTTATGAAATGAAACGCTCAGTCGTGGTGTGTGTGTGTGTGTGTGTGTGGAGAGAGAGTGTGGGGGAAAAAGTTGCCATCAGAAGGTTGAAATACCTATGCCGCTTATGAAATGAAATGCTCAGTCGTGGTGTGTGTGTGTGGAGAGAGTGAGTGTGGGAAATGAAAAAAAAAAAAAAAAAAAAAGTTTGTTTACTAAGTTTGTTTACAAAGTTTCAATGAGTTTCAATTATGTAAATAACCAAAGTTTGTTTACAAATTTTGTTTACAAATTTTGTTTACAAAGTTTGTTTACAAAGTTTGTTTACAAATTGTGTTTACAAAGTTTGTTTACAAAGTTTGTCTACAAAGTTTCAATGAGTTTCAATTATGTAAATAGCCAAAGTTTGTTTACAAATGTTGTTTACAAATGTTGTTTACAAATTTTGTTTACAAATTTTGTTTATAAAGTTTGTTTACAAATTTTGTTTATAAAGTTTGCTTACAAAGTTTGTCTACCAAGTTTCTATGAGTTTCAATTATGTAAATAACCAAAGTTTGTTTACAAATGTTGTTTACAAATGTTGTTTACAAATTTTGTTTATAAAGTTTGTTTACAAATTTTGTTTATAAAGTTTGTTTACAAATTTTGTTTATAAAGTTTGTTTACAAATTTTGTTTACAAAGTTTGTTTTACACAGTTTGTTTACAAAGTTCACTTTTGTTTACAAAGTTTCAATTCGTTACCATGACCACGCCTATGACGTCACTTCCGGTCCAGACAGTATGATAGACAGAAAGTGGGCGGGGCTTCATTGTCTTCATTGATCTCATTGGCTTTTCATTGGTCACGTGACTGATGACGTCATTATCACCATGGTTACGCCTTGGTTACGCCTATGACGTGTTTGACTTCATTGACTTCGACGATCATCGACTGCGCCAAAACTCTCATACAAATCATTATGACCTCATTATGACCTCATTATGACCTCATTATGACGTCATAGATGGCCGCGCCTATCCTAACGCTTATCATGACTTCCGCTCCAGACAACACTTCCGCTCCAGACAACACTTCCGGTCCAGACATGATGACGTCACTTCCAGACATGATGACGTCACTTCCAGACATGATGACGTCACAAAGTGAGCTGGAACCAACCTTTTCCTACTACTGCCACACCTACCCCCACCGTCCCCCGTCCCCACATACACACACCATACGCTATCGGTATTTTATTATCAAACCCACCTTACCATTGTTACGTCATTGGGGAATCGCCCCCCCCCCCCCAAAAAAAAAAAAAAAGATCAATTAACTTACTGTGAACTACACAAATTAACTTTAAAAATCGGTCAGCCAACTCTTAGTTAACTTGTTTCATGAACAACTATGTTAGCCAACCAAAAATCGTTACTTAAAACTGAACAGGCAACTGGACCAGTTAGCTGCAAAGTTTACATTTCTGAATACGAGCACAGGGATATAAAATTAATCGGTGTGATATTTAATTGAAAGACTTTCTCATGAATTGATTTTTTTGTGTAAAGTATAAAGGAAGCACGGTTTTTTTTTGGCACTTCTTCTCCTTGAGCGCGTCAGTGGCTTGTCCGAACAATGAACTTGAAGACGTATAGCATGCCTGGGTGTTAATGCGTTGCTTTCAGTTTGCCGAAGCTACGATAACATACAGTAAATCGAGATTTTACTTGTCCGTGTGTGTGCTGTGTGGGCTGCGTGGTGTAAGTAAATATTTTGAGGTTTGACTCAGTAGAGCTTGACTAAGGGGGCAATTAAATTGCAGAGCTAAGGGGCAGTTTTTATCATATATGTTGATATATATTTTGAGGTTTAACGCTGTTCGCGCAAAGTGCCAATGTCCTATTATTTTACAAGTTAGAGGGAGGGGATGGGGTGGGGTGGGGGTCAAATTTTCTTTTATTTTAATACAGAAAAGGGTGCTTCCAGAAACGTGTTTTGCGTTTGGTTGAAAAGGGCGATATTGAAAATTGTCACTCGGCGTTGAGTGGCGTTTTTAAAAATGAATGCCCAGCCATGATAGTCAGTTTGGTACGCCAGCGCCATCCCCACCCCACTCCCATCACCCACCCCACCCCACTCCCATCATCCACCCCGACCCACTCCTCTCACACATCACTCCACGCATGATAACCCATTTGGTACGCCAGCTTGTCCACCACACTCCCATCACCCCTACCCAACTCCTCTCACCCCGCTCCCACCCAGCGCATAATATCCAGGTTGATACATCATCACCCCCCACCCAACTCCTCTCACCCCGCCCCCACCCCACGCATGATAACCAGTTTGGTACGCCAGCGCCCCCACCCTTTCCCCCTCCCCCACCCCAGGATGATAACACCAATCATGCTGGTGTTTACGCTTCTTTTTGTTACCATACTGGTGTACCAAAAAAGTGAGTAAAAGGTGAACCAGACCTTTGATGTTTCTGTGGATTCACTTCCATACCATTACACTTCACTGGCAGATCTGACAGAGAACTGCCTTTTTCAGGAAAAAAAACGTTCACTTTACTCTTTTAAAACAGCTGAAAGGCAGGTGGATTTGTTCATTTGCCATACACTAAACTTCCACCCATTGCCCTTTCTGTAATTATATTCCCAATGTTCTCTTGACATATAATATGCCACACCTCAAATATTAAACAGGTTAGAAAAAGACAAGTCGAAGCTTTTTACCCGTTGACATTGGCCTTGGTGTAATCCCGAGTGGACTTGGGGTCAAAATGCTGCTCAATGGCACCGAGTATGATACGCGGGTCTATGGCGAGGATTGAGACATACGGGCACTCCACACCGTCCTTTGCATCCAATAGAAGCGTGACCGCCTCAAGGACACTCATGATGCGGTTAGGCTGGCAGCGGTCAAGGTCATCGATGACGAGCAGGACGCGGAATGTGCGGTCGTGTAGCCGCGACATGTAATTCACCACGTTCGTGATCAGATGCACCTGAGGAAATAAACAACCCCCCCCCCCAAGGGCTCTGCTACATCAATAATTTCCTCGCAATTCAGCGGTGGTCATCAGCGGGGGGGGGGGGGGGGAGGGTCAACTTAAAAAAAGCATCACCAGACGAAGCGCGTTTTACCAATCAAACTTGTTTGTGCAAACATGAAACTTAACTATCTGTTTTTTTAATTCAGGGGAGAAAAGAGGTTAGAACCCATGAACCCTTTGCATCGACAGTGCAATTACGTAACATACTCCAATAACTGATATATTCATTTATTAATTTTATTGATTCATTCATTTTTGCTTTCAACTGTTCAAAGCAGCGGAAGTGAGCAGGAGGGAAATGACCCTGACCTCTTCTTTGATCCTGTGCATGAAGCCAAGCTCTTCTTCAAAGTTCTCCCTCCTCATATCTTTGCTGATCTGATTCACCATAGACTCCGTACTTGTGCGCAGAGTCTTCACAACAACCGCTAGGGCTGCAACATATTACGGCTGAGAATCGACGAGAATCGACAACCGCCACAGCTGCAACACACCTTGGGCTGAGAATCAGCTATAATTTTCAATTATTAATAAATTATGAAAACAGGTATTACATATGTTTAATAAAGTCGCAACTGGAAAATATTCAAGCCAAAAACTGTACTTTACAGAGTAAAAGTTCAGCAACGTGAATATGATTTTCCTGCATGATCACTTTTTATTGTGCAGTAATGTAAGCGGATGATGTAATTGTTAACCATGTTAAACTATGTGTTTTGAGGATTCTATTTTTTTTTTCAATTTTAGTATTTAATATGTGCTCTATTTATGTTTTTCCTTAAATCCAGGACAAAAGTCTTGTTTCTCATTGTTTTTTAAACTAGGCCGCCGGCCTTTTGTTTTTGTTTTTTTTTCTCATTGGGACCGAACTTATCTTATTATTTTTGAAAATTTCGGTGACTCGGCATTGATCAAAATTCTTGTTTCAAATATTTTTCATGCAAGATATGGTTTTATCGCGAATATTTAGTCCCGACTGCAGTGACCTTCCCAGGGATGAAAAACAACGTTATTTTTGTTTCTCCTGTATTCTTGTGTATTCCGCTTAAAGAAATATATTTAAAAGCACTTGTCCTGTCTTACCCGTGATGAGAGGTCCAGCTGTCAGTAGGAGAGCAGTGCCCGCGACCCACACCCCCGACTCCTTCATGACGTCAGTGTACCTCGTGACAGCGAGGGCAGTGACGGCGATCGCTAGTACAGAGAAGGCTAGCAGCATGAGTCGGTAGCACGTTATCTTCATGCCACACAGGTGGAGCGCATACGACTTGGTGTTCTCCCCGCCTCCAGTGTCCGCCAGGCGCAGCAACAATCGACACAGGCGTACTCTCCATTGCCCGAAGAATTGCTCAACCCTGTTGCCAAGCGTTGTCACTATGCCTGCCCACAGGATGTCACAGCCAGAGTATTCCCAGGCATTGAAATCCACTGTTATAACCCTTATGGCTCCGAATTCGCTCCCCTTGTTCGAGTCTGCTTCTGATGGGTCACTTTCGGCGTATTTAATTTCGGGTGGATTGAAAAATGGCATATAACAACACGTCTTCGTGTCCAGGCAACAGTCACTTCCGCAGGCGTCATCACTATCAGTGGGCGCTTTCGTGTCGTTCGTAATCACATCGTCATACTCACTGTCGTCATCGGCGTTGTCAAGACAACGACAACAGCATTGCCTATGGCAACAAGAGACAACGAGTACCAGCGCTACAATGCCTAGGGTACCCGTCAAGGGAAGACACCGCAAGTACCTATTCAGTCGTGGGTCTGTGCAGTCAATACCCGGCTTTTCAGGCAAAGTCTCCACTGTTGTATCATAGGCCAGTGATGTCACCTGTGACGTCACGTTACTTGCTTTGCAGACAGGAGGAAGAATGCTCGGTAACACGAAAAGAAAAATGATGGAGCCAATTACTGCGAGCGTTAAGGTTATCATGACAATAGCCCATAGCAACAGTTTACACCACCATACCACCTGGTTCCTATAGCAACACGTGACCATCTGTTCCGCTATTCTGTACTGTCCGCCATCAATTTTGTCTTCACAATGATTTTCTGTAACAGTGACATTTTTTTTATTTTTATTTTTTTATTTGCTTAGTTGGTTTTCGTCTTTTTTTTAAAGCTCAGAACCATTTTTTCTCGTGCTAGTGGGCGTTTTTTTTTATTTGTGCTTGTATGTGGAGCTGGAGATACACAAGTCACGTGACCTGTGAGTAGTTGAGAAACGAGAGTTCAAGCACAGGAAGTGACGTCATAATGACATCATATAGACTATTCGCATAGGTGGTTGTAAGCATAATTGAAACTTTGTAAAAAGTGAAAAAGTGGGATAACTTTTGTTATAGTTAACCGATTTGAATGAAAATTTTACCGTTTGATTCAGTTTCATAACTAGTTTTGATATAAAGTAGTCATAGGCTATTCGCATAGGTGGCTGTATACATAATTGATTCACCTTAAAATTTGAACTTAAAAGTGAGATAACTTCCGTCATGGTTAACCGATTTGAATGAAAATTTCACCGTTTGATTTCGTTTGCACAGGAAGTGACGTCATAATGACATCATATAGACTATTTGCATAGGTGGTTGTAAGCATAATTGAAACTTTGTAAAAAGTGAAAAAGGTGGGATAACTTTAGTTATAGTTAACCGATTTGAATGAAAATTTTACCGTTTGATTCAGTTTTATATCTAGTTTTGATATTAAATAGTCATAGGCTATTCGCATAGGTGGCTGTATGCATAATTGATTCACCTTAAAATTTTAACTTAAAAGTGAGATAACTTCCGTCATGGTTAACCGATTTGAATGAAAATTTCACCGTTTGATTTAATTTGATGTATAGTTTACAGTGATTATAGAGACTATTTGCATAGGTGGCTGTAAACACTTTGTGGGAGCACACCCCGCAATCAAAGAAGGTTATCGAATAGCAAGCACCCCCCCCCTCCCATTCAAACATGTGTTCGAATGACAAACCTCCCATTCAAAGACGGTGTTCGAATGGCAAGCGCCCCCATTCAAACATGTGTTCGAATTATTTTTTTATTTTTTTGGAAGATATTACGTCATAGTATTGTTCAACAAGTTTTTTTTCAACAAGTTGTTTAACAATTGTAAAACAAGTTGTTGTACAACAATTGTTCAACAAACTGTTGTTCAACATGTTCAACATGTTGAACATGTTGTTGGACATGTTGTTGGACAAGTTGGACATGTTCAACATGTTGTTGAACAAGTTGAACATGTTCAACATGTTGAACATGTTGTTCAACAAGTTGGACATGTTCAACATGTTGTTGAACAAGTTGAACATGTTCAACATGTTGAACATGTTGTTGACTAAGTGTTGTTAACATATTCTTCAACATGTTGTAGTTCAAGCAATTGATGCAACAATAGCAGCCAGTTCAGAAAAAAAACAAGACATATGTGGAATAGTTTTATTAATACACTTAAATATACACAGCTTAAATCTATAACAATATTACAACATTTGTTGATTTACAAAGTCTTTATTTTAAAATTTAGTCAAATGTTGAACATGTTCAACTTGTTGAACAACATGTTAAACAACATGTCAACAAGTTCAACATGTTCAACATGTTGTTGAACATGTTGTATACGTCTAGGGCTAGGGGTAGGGTTATGCCGCTTAGAGGAGTCTAACGTCATGACGTCTTTATGACGTCATCATGACGTCATTATGACGTCATCACGTCATCATTATGACGTCATAGTGACGTCATTCGAACAGGCGCGCGCTTTATCAAAAAAATGGCGCAGAAACCCCATGTCGGTTCTGCGCCAGAAAGTGACGTCAAATTGACATCATAGGGTGGCGCAGAACCGGCGTGGGGTTTCTACGCCATTTTTTTGATAAAGCGCGCCTGTTCGAATGACGTCACTATGGCGTCATAATGATGACTTGATGACGTCATAATGACGTCATGATGACGTCATAAAGACGTCATGACGTTAGACTCCTCTAAGCGGCATAACCCTACCCCTAGCCCCAGACGTAGACAACATGTTCAACAGCATGTTGAACATGTTGAACTTGTTGACATGTTGTTTAACATGTTGTTCAACAAGTTGAACATGTTCAACATTTGACTAAATTTTAAAATAAAGACTTTGTAAATCAACAAATGTTGTAATATTGTTATAGATTTAAGCTGTGTATATTTAAGTGTATTAATAAAACTATTCCACATATGTCTTGTTTTTTTTCTGAACTGGCTGCTATTGTTGCATCAATTGCTTGAACTACAACATGTTGAAGAATATGTTAACAACACTTAGTCAACAACATGTTCAACATTTTGAACATGTTCAACTTGTTCAACAACATGTTGAACATGTCCAACTTGTTGAACAACATGTTCAACATGTTGAACATGTTCAATTTAGTCAACAACATGTTGAACATGTTCAACTTGTTCAACAACATGTTGAACATGTCCAACTTGTCCAACAACATGTCCAACAACATGTTCAACATGTTGAACATGTTGAACAACAGTTTGTTGAACAATTGTTGTACAACAACTTGTTGTACAATTGTTAAACAACTTGTTGAAAAAAACTTGTTGAACAATACTATGACGTAATATCTTCCAAAAAAATAAAAAAATAATTCGAACACATGTTTGAATGGGGGCGCTTGCCATTCGAACACCGTCTTTGAATGGGAGGTTTGTCATTCGAACACATGTTTGAATGGGAGGGGGGGGGTGCTTGCTATTCGATAACCTTCTTTGATTGCGGGGTGTGCTCCCACAAAGTGTTTACAGCCACCTATGCAAATAGTCTCTATAATCACTGTAAACTATACATCAAATTAAATCAAACGGTGAAATTTTCATTCAAATCGGTTAACCATGACGGAAGTTATCTCACTTTTAAGTTAAAATTTTAAGGTGAATCAATTATGCATACAGCCACCTATTCGAATAGCCTATGACTATTTTATATCAAAACTAGATATAAAACTGAATCAAACGGTAAAATTTTCATTCAAATCGGTTAACTATAACTAAAGTTATCCCACCTTTTTCACTTTTTACAAAGTTTCAATTATGCTTACAACCACCTATGCAAATAGTCTATATGATGTCATTATGACGTCACTTCCTGTGCAAACGAAATCAAACGGTGAAATTTTCATTCAAATCGGTTAACCATGACGGAAGTTATCTCACTTTTAAGTCAAATTTTAAGGTGAATCAATTATGCATACAGCCACCTATGCGAATAGCCTATGACTACTTTATATCAAAACTAGTTATGAAACTGAATCAAACAGTAAAATTTTCATTCAAATCGGTTAACTATAATAAAAGTTATCCCACTTTTTCACTTTTTACAAAGTTTCAATTATGCTTACAACCACCTATGCGAATAGTCTATATGATGTCATTATGACGTCACTTCCTGTGCTTGAACTCTCGTTTCTCAACTACTCCTGTGACCTCGGAACCCAAGGTGCTGATCCAGATTGGCACGTTATCCCACGTGTGACTTGCAAGAGGAACTTGAAAGTGAAAAATGGAGGGAAAAGCTTTCGATCTATGTTGGTTGTAGATTCACGCAGGTTATTTCAGTTTTGATCTTGAAATTCGGACTAATAGTGGTTTTCCAGCGACTGGCTGCTTTTCCAGTGAGAACGAGGCAACACGTTATGACAGTCATCCGCGGATGTTTAGCCCTCGCCCTCTACCAAGATAACAATTATGAATATAAGGAAATTTCCCGACCGATGTCAAGGTCGATGCTTGTTTTGTTGTTTGTTTTTGTTGTTCTTCTTCTTGTTTTTGTACTCTTTTTTTTTGGGGGGGGGGGGTTGTAGGGGTGGGCGTGGTCTGGCGGCTGGAGCTTGCCGAAGACAAGAAACGAAAGATAATGATGTGCTGAAATTGGTTTATTGTAGAGGATCTTGGGGACTATTTGGGTTATGATGCAACCCACATCCCACGTTCCTCCCACCTCCCCTGTCCAAATCAAAAACAAATAAGGACTGAGTCTTCGTTAAAACGCTTGCTAAATTAAGCGCTTCTCCATGTCGTGAAACCCCCAACCCCCTGCCCCCTGTCACGAAAATCGTGGATCTGCGCTTTATCTCCCCACTCTCATCCTTCCGCCCGCCGGGTCCAACTTCGCTCTTTATACAGCTTTTATAAATGCCTTGGTTTTGATTCTGCGATTATGAAGCCACATAATAAGCAAATCGCCCTGCTTGGCGTTATCATGCGGTTATGCAGGTCGAAGAGATACTAACGCCCTCGTGCATGATGGTGGCAAGAATTCACACCCCCCCCCCCCCCCACCCAGCCAGGAAGTGTGATAAAACTGAAGACAACGTACTTATGAGGTTGATGAATTGTGTTTTCCCGCTTCCCCACGGCGCAAATATCCCTATGGTTGAAGGCGTGTCAAAGTCGAGGCTTTTTATCATATTATTTGCAATTTTTTCCGCAAAGTTCTGAAAATAACAGATAACATATGAACAATGTATAGAACAATGTTTTGTTAATTAAATTAATAATACAAGTGTTATGTCACACTGACGTTTTAAAAATAATATATAAAAAATAAAAAATCAAGATACAATGTTTAGAGTAGTAGGAAAATGACAGTTCTGCCCACCCCATCCCCCCCCCCCCAGGACGTACTATGGCAGACCCCCCTCTTTTACAGGAAACTGGAGCAAAATCTTGTTTTGGATGACATATGACGTCTTCGCGTATACATATTACGTGCTGCCATGTGGGAACATCCCCTAGAAATGTGTTTTTGTATATTCAGACGTTTCAGACAATTCTGAACAGTTTTGGGTTTTTGACCCCCCCCCCCCCCCCCCCCGCCGTGGAGAAAGTTTTGTTATTTTTGAATATTTAGACGTTTCAGACAATTTTGAACAACTTTGGTTTTTGACCCCCCCCCCCCCCTCCAACTTTTTAGTAATCGTCATGAGGCTATCTCTAACAGCCTTTCAAGGAGCTGACTGCGATGTTACAGCCATCTAGTGAAAACGTGCATGTGATGCTGCAAAGGAGCGGGGTGAAGACGACCAAATCAACATTCAATGTGGAGCCTTGGAGAAGACAAGTAGCCTTACAATTAGTGTGAACGTAAACAATACTGTGGAGAATGGAGAATTTGGACCATTTCTTCGAATCAAACGCGGACAGAAATGACTTGCTTTAGCACCAACCTTGTGGAAGACTGTGTGTCAGAACTAGAGAAATTTACGCAATACTGTCTTTAAGCTGTACTTAACGCAAACAAAGTGGCTTGAAGTCATTTCATATCTAGACATGCGCTATGTGAGTTTTGTGCGCACATCGCTATTTGAAAGGACAGCACACACGTTTTACATCAACATGAATGACGGTGAATGGGAGACAATGCTCCAGGACATGGATAACATCAACTCAGTGTTATTTGCGAAACCTAAGCCATGTACGAAATTTCATGGCGAGAAAACTGTCATCAGACTGCAAAGGGACAATCGGATGAAGGTGTCAAAACTATCCCGGCTGAAGTTCAATTAGAGAATATGAACGTGCAAAATCAGTTTGGTCTTATCTGTGAATATTGTGGTGCTCACATATATGCCAGTGATTATGATTGTCACTGCCGCAAGTACAATTGCAAGATATGTGAACCAGACAACTTCTGCACCAAGTGTGGCTCGCTAACACTATCTGGAGAAAAAGACTTTTGGAATCATTTGCTCGCCAGCCGTCACAGTGTACAGACGTATTTTTGTATTCAACCACCATACGGAAATGTGGAATGGATGTAGAAACGTGTTTCAAGGGGAGGTAGGTGGATTACATGATAACTGATGTGGCACGTTTTGGTTCTGTTGAAGAACAACTACAACACTTTAATATCTATTGGAAACTTGCTCATTCAACGCTGAACTTGCCAAACTTACGTGATGATTTCATGAAAGAGTGTGCGCTTGCAGGCATTGAGGAGCTGAGGAGTTTGATGTGGAAGCAGCATATCACTTTGCTCGGTGTGATCCAAGACTGTTTGATGAAGAGAGAGACTGGTTAACGTATATTGCAGTATAATGGCAGATATTACATTGAAACAATATATTGTGCAAAAACACATTGTGAAGAAATGTTATTAGCTGTAGAAAATTTGTATGTTGAGTATGTTCTGCTTGTCAAAATGAAGAGTGTCAAGAACATACGTATCATTTCGCAAGTGTCTCTACATACTGGAATGAAGCTAAATATGATATTTATTTAGACAATGCAATCAGCGTTCTGAAAAATATGGTGTAAATGCTATAACATTGGATGAATTAAATAGTTGGTTAGTGCACGTTGAAGATCAATGGACTCCAATAATTCACACTATTGTGTCTATACTTGATTTGTAAGAAAAATAAACTGTAAGATATGTTGATTGAGGTATGAGGCGAATAAAATGTAAGATATGTTGACAAGAGGTTTCATTTAGTGTTAACATGTCGACGTGGAAAGACTGCTTAACCAATATTTATTTAAAACCAGGTCAACCTGGAGTATTTGCTGGCCCTTACAAACTTTATCACATATTTAAAAACATAACCAACCAATTACTCATTCCAAAGTGAAGCAATGGCTGCAGGATCAAGATGCATACAGTTTACTAAAACCTGTAAAATAAGGTGTGTCGTGTCCTTACACGTGGTATTGATGAATGTGGGGTATTGATTTGGCTGACATGGGAAACATAGCCTCCTATAATGATGACACCCGCTTTTTATTGATTGTCATTGAAGTTTTTCCAAATATTTGTGGGTGCAGCGAATACCAGAAGATTTTTCATGAAACACGTCAAGACCACGAACTCTAAGGTCTGATAAAGGAACTGAATTTAAAAACAGATGGGTAAAAGCTTTTTTGAAGGAGGGAATTCATGCCTATACGACAAAGAATGAAACCAAAGCCAACTTTGCTGAGAAAGGCATTCGTACTCTAAAGGGACTGATGTATCGATATTTCCTACACAACCAACCCTATCGCTTTGTAGACATCCTTCCAGAATAGGTATGCAATTACAACCATAGATCTCATGGCTCCCTCCTTTCCTAATAGGTATGCTCCTTCAGATATTCGAAAGGAAAATGAATCTAAAGTTTGGAAGTATATGCATGTGGACAAATTGAAATTGAAACCAAAGAAAAAGCTAAAACCCTACAAATTTAAAATTGGTCAACATGTTCGCACTTCTTACATGAAATACATGTTTTAACGGGATTATCATATAAAATGGACACAAGAAGTGTTCATTATCACACATCGTTATAAGAAGCAAAGAATACACTTGTATCGTGTCAAAGACACGATCTCAAAGATAAGACTTCTTAGACGAAGTTATTGATGGTCATTTCTATGAAGAAGAATTGCAAGCTGTTACGAAAGATATTGAATCCATCTACAGAATTGAAAAGGTCTTGAAAATACGAATAAGTCAAGGTGTTACAGAATTATTTGTCAAGTGGTTAGGCTGGCCAAAGAAATTTAACACTTGGGTGAAAGAAAAAGACATTCAAAAATGAAGCATCCATTCACACGTTTGGTCTCTGGACCTACAGGCAGTGTTAAAACTTCTCTGGTCAAGGAAATTCTAGAACAAAAGTTAATTAAGCCCTCTCCAAAACCATTTTATGGCTCTATGCAGCAGATCAGCCTTTTTACAAGGGAATGAAAGGTGTGGAATTTTACCAAGGCATTAGAGACGACAGTGAAGAGCCTTTCAACCCGAAAAAACAAAACTTACTCATCGTTGATGACTTAATGACCAAATGTCATAGTGATGAGTGTATGACACGTCTCTTTAGTGTTGGCAGCAGTCATCAAAATCTCAGCATCAATTTTTATTGTGCATAATTTATTCCATCATATTAGAGAAATGCGAAATATTAGTTTGAATACGCATTACATCATTTTGTTTAACAATCCTAGAGACAGTCAACAAATAATTACATTTGCGCGGCAAATGTATCCTGGAAATCTCAATTTCTCATAGAAGTATATCAAGATGCTACCAGCAAGCCTCATGGCTATTTATTTATTGATTTAAAGCCAAAGAGAAATGACCAACTACGTATTCGTACAGGAATTTAACCAAAAGATACACATTACGTATATGTGAATAAAGTAGCGCATGAGCAAGAAACAAGTCATTTGACCATTCGCAGTCAAGGTGTTTAAACGTGTTCGAGATAACCAACCTCTTCTTCACCTGCTTGTGTGTAGTGGGCCTAAACGACGCAAGTCCTTCCTACAGCAAGCTGCCAAGGAAGAATTAACTAGTTTGTTTGAAACTTGTTTGAATGTATTGCGAGGACATTTACCCTTAAGCTCAAAAAGGTTTAAGGAATTCGAGTGTGAGCGTCATACCCTACTCACATCTCCTCCAAGAAAAAAGAAGTTGGTCAATCACAAAGGAGGATTCATTGTAGCTTTTGCTAAATTTGCATTAGCCTTGTTAGCTCAGCTGCTGTTTAAATGAAATACACTTTGAAAATGGTTCTCATTCCTGAATATGAATACACAATGTTGTTAGAAAAGAAGGGAAAAGACGGTGGAATCAAAGCAAAAATTAGCAAACTTTTACGTGGGAAAAGAACTCGTGAAACTGCAACGGAAATGTCTCAACTTCTTGGTCGTCATTTACGAACAATTCAATCACAACAGCAAAAGTCTGCTGCATCGTCTAATGTAACAAGTAAGAAAAGTCGCAACAGTTTCTAAGCCATTGTCAACCTATCTATCATGTAAAACTAACACGACTTCTGGCAGAACTTAAGAAACATGGTACGACATGGACAGATAAAAATGAACTTGTATTGAAAACTGGAGATGTCATTGAAAATGAAAACATTGATTTGCTGAAAGAAGCATTGGTTGCTACAAGAAGAAAAGAACGACGAGAACCATCGCAGGGTTAGAAGCAGTTTGTTGAGGAAATTGTAGACTCTAATATTCCAAAAAGAGATAAAAGAGATAAAACAGCGTCAACAAAGGCTGTTTCCAGAAGGATGTGAAACTTTTAAACATGGTTTAAAGAGTTGTGGTGTTGTTGTAACGAAAATGAAAATAAAAATATTCCTGTAAAAATCAGGTGTGTAAGTGTTTGTTGTCAAAGAGAAGTAGTAGACAGCAATGTAGATCATGTAGACAGCGTGGATGACGTGAGCCAGAAATAAAGCCACAAATCCAGTCTAACTGCATCACATAAACGATTTAGCCATCAGGTGTCAACAAGTTTTTACATTACTTTACAAAATAATGCTAGCATGAACTAATAAGGCTTCTAATTATCAAATTCGTTTACCTGGTACATTATATTTGAAAGGAAAATATAAAGTGTGGCCTTAGCTGAAATTCAATACCCACACACATGGGCCACATTGAGGCCAGGAATAGAATATTTAGTTGCTTAAATCATTTAATGCGATTTATGATGTTTCCTTTCCACACGGTTACTACAGATCTATACCTGAAACATGTAGTGCAATAAATGAAGCATTACAAAAATCGATTAATGCAAACCCTATTTGGTTAAAGCATGATAAAATTAGTCGAAGAGTTGCTCTTATTTTGAGAAATAATTATGATATTGTCTTTTCTACTGGATTAGCTGAGCTTTTAGGATTTATACCAGATAAATGGTATAAAGAATCCGGTCCTGCTGAACATCAAGCAGATGGAAAACATGGATTTTATACACTTTATGTATACTGCAGTATTTGCGAACCGCAAATAGTTGGAGATTATTATGTTCCTTTACTACGCTCTGTTCCCATTGAAGGTGATGAAAACTTATGAAGCACCTCATTACGTCCCTGTGAACACATCAAAATTTGATGTGATAGAAATGAACATTGAGGATGACACAGGTCATAATGTTTCATTTCAAACCCGGAAAATCATCTGTAAACTTCATTTTTAAGAAAAGGCGTTATGAAAGCATACAGACACGATCCATCTGCATACCGCAACTATTTTCTTCGTCAAGTGGGCGGGGATTTACGAGGATTAAAAGAAGCGCGAATGCAATATGGCGATTGTATTGGTTCAATACTGGCATCAGAGGCTCGTACAGCTGTTCTACCGCTTAAGGCAGGAGCTAAAATCGTTGCATCACATCTTAAAAAGGCTGCAAAAGATGTCGCGAAAGATGTTACGAGCGGAGTAGCACAGCATGTAGTCGGCGATGTGTTAGGAGGACAAAAGAAAATGCAACCGACAAAACATGTCAGAAGACGAAAAGCAGCGAGGCGGATAACATCAACAAATCATAAGAAAGATTTCTTTTCAACAAAAAATGTCTTTAATTCATGATCATTCTTGTGAATGCAGTCTTTCTCCATTGGAATGGTTTCACATACCCCCAACACAAACTGCTGTAGAAAAAAGTTATAATGAAGACTATAAACCACCCACTACCATTAGAGAGGGTGCTCCAATAGAATGCTATATTCCTTCGAGTACAGAAGAATATTTAGATTTAAAGAACAGCAAACGTCATATTGCATGCCGCATTGTAAAGGGTGATGGCAGTGTGTGGTGCAGATGATAACATATCATGCATCAATGTTGTTTAATGGGTTATGGTCCAATATTGAATTATTTCTGAATGATCGATTGATTTCAAATAAGAACAATACCCATGATTGTACCAGCATCATTTATCACCTCATTCATGACTCGGAAGAAAGTCCCAATTCTGAGCGCTCTATGCGTCTCATGTATAAAGACACTGCTGGATCAATGAATGCTCATGCGGTGAAAAGACCCAATCATGAAAAGTATATAACAGGTTTTCATGTAAATGCTGAAGGTGGTGAAATACCTGAAGCAGGAAATAATGGTTTACGCAATCGTTATTTGTATACGCGTCTAAGCCGTGATTTTATGCTTATAGGTGTTTTAAGGGTAGATTTGCTTAAGCAGGATCATTATCTTCCCAATGGCATCAGTATGAAATTGCGTTTACATAGACAAAACGATGAATGTATATTAATGGCTGCAAATCATATCTTTGAGGTAGAAATGAGAGATGCGTTTTTAACCATTGGCAAGCGAGGGCTACATTGGCTAGTCCAGGTATTCAGTTAGAACATGTAGATGCATTAACGAAAACTGAAAGTTTCCTATTATCAGAAAAGAATGTAAAATTTGGCCATTCTTTCAATCTTTTGTGAAAGATAACATCTTTTCAGGAGAATTACCAATTTGAATGGTTCATAATGAATCCTTTGCTTGATCAGTGTTGAGAAATCCATATAATTTTGAACACTTTAGTCTTATATGCAGCTTTACGATGATGGTGAACCAATCCTATCCAAACCTCTCAAGCTTAACATTAACCGGGACAAATATCTTGACGTTTTTGAAACTCTTTACAAATCTTTTGATAAATTGAATGGCGAGAAGAATTTATGCTTTAGTTTCTTTCGACGTAACACCTGATTATGATGGTAATACTCATTACGCCCTTATCAGGTATGGAAACTTGCCGCTAGAAATGAATTTTGCTGGTGCTTTGCAAAATACAGTCAATGTCATAGTCTATGCTGAATTTGACAACATCATTGAAATAAGTGCGAATCTTAGTATTCAATTCGACTGCCAGTCATGAACTC
Source organism: Protula sp. h YS-2021 (assembly GCA_949752745.1). Classification (NCBI taxonomy): domain Eukaryota; kingdom Metazoa; phylum Annelida; class Polychaeta; order Sabellida; family Serpulidae; genus Protula; species Protula sp. h YS-2021. The sequence continues at coordinate 10,395,853 of OX457026.1, read as the reverse complement.
GAAGCAGATAGATGCCATATTGACCTATGATGTCATGACAAAAGACTTATTCCATGGAGTAGTCCCTATGGATCAACTGCCAACATTACATAAATACAGACGATCAGGATGAATCTGGTGAACATTGTGTTGCCGTGTACTTTGACAAAGTTGTTGAATATTTTGACTCTCATGGACTTGCACCTATAGATAATCGTTTAGAAAAGTTTTTAAGTGATGACTATGTGTATAATTCCATATCATTACAGCAGTCCATGTCCAATACTTGCGGTTTTTATTGTGTGTATTACATATAACATAGAGCTAGAGATCATAATATGTTTGATATTGCAGATGTATTTAGAAGAAGATTTGATGGCAATTTCGTGGTCAAGGATTTTGTATATAGACATTATAAACCATTATTTTATTGATGTATATAGTCCATTATTTTAACGTTGAATTAGTTAAGTTGTGGTATTTGTCAATCTTATTTAATATAAATAAAAACAAGACAGTTGAATACAAGTTTCCTTTTATTGTGTTACAATAACATTTTTTCATTCCTTTTTTCAACACATAACATGAGGAATTATTTACGTTTAAAACAACTTTCTTTTTTATTCCAACTTCATAACATAAACAATTATCTTTTCCAACACCTATTTTACAAACACATTCAATACATTGATAAATGAATTACAATCTTAAATAATATGTGTATCATAGACATTATACCCACGTTTCTAAATGCTATGAAAACTTACATAACTCACGTTACCAAACTTTATTATTTTAACATTTTTATGTTCAGTTCATATCCATGTTCATTCATGTCTATGTCCTTCACCATAACCCACATGATGTGTCAGCTCAATGAACTTTCAAGTTCTTTTTAATTCAAGCGTCAGGTTCTCCCCAATCCAATGCTTGTGACAGGGCGCATCATGCCACGGTGTTGAGGGTGATGTAGTCGTAGTATTCTGTAAGCTCGTCATACTGGCGGAATTGTACAAACACGTCTAAACAGCTCAATCATCACTTCTAAATCATCTGAGAGTATAAGAAGAAAGGCAGGTATACTCAGCTCCTGTAGATTATCCTTCAACACGGATTGTGCTTCAGGTGGTAGTATGACATACTTTCCAAAATGTCTTAGCACAATGTCATCACATGCGTATCTCAGATATGAGAAGTGATCTGTAATTAGTTCATAATCCGATAAAAAGTCCTCTATCTCGTTCAACAGTCGCACACACCAACTATGAGCTGTCTCCTTGTCTTTGAAGCCTTTTATCCACTTCTTCCACCGGCTTCTTCAACATTTTCCATTCAGTGTCAGCAAAATACCCTTTATCGTAGGGCGGTTTCTTCCAGTCACCTCATCTCTCAGGTATTTGCGAGTATTCCCCACTCCTTCATTGTTTTGTTTCATAATTTTAATGTACTTTCCATTTCCTAGAGAAAGCATTCCTTCCCACGACTGTAGTGGCGTCTCTGCTTTCATTTCGTGACGATAGGATTACTGACTGTATCAGATTCAGTATCCATATCAGTTATAGATCTCTTACGACTAACGACTTCCATGTTAACGCTTCAGTGTCCGCACCTCAAATAACTCTTAGGTTGAAGAGTTTCCCCCTTTTATAGTGTTGTCTTGTAATGTCCATGCGCTAATCTGGAATAACCATCATTCAGCACGCAACGCTTGTCATCATATGGGGAGAGGGCTACTTTCCTCAACTTCTCCGAGAAAGTCTGGTAGTCATGACTTCGAATAATGTGGCCTGTAGCTATCGTTTGAGTTTGGTTGAGCAAGCTGTCTCTATACTGCACATGTTAAATCCTTCTTTGACATGCTCGAGTCATGCCTTTGGCCGTACGTTTTTATTTCCCACCATACATTAAAATGTACATTTTGGGCTAGAGTCCAACAAACTCTTCAATAGGGAGGCGTGCCGTCTCATCTTTCATTTTCCCAAGCACTTTTTGTTTGCGTTGGAATGTAGGAAATGATCTGATGGATAGTCACTTGTGTCGAACAAGTAAGCATCTTGCTCCATATCCTTGTAGAAATCTTCTATTTCTATGTCATAACACAGACTGTCGGTGTCGCTGAACAACAGCTTGGCATTGGGACACTTGAGCATGATGTAATTGTAATGAAAGACAAACATAAGCACTTTGTTGAAGTCGAGAATGGTTCAACCAACTTGAATGGGCTTATCCAGAAGCAATCCACTTTGCGTAAATGTACGGCGGTCAAATCTTCGTTGGAAATTCAGAATTGTGGAAAGAAGGTTTGGCCACGAGTTTCTTAAACCGCTTTTCTTTGTAAACAGGTTCAACATTGATTCGCTTTCTCACATTTTCCATAGTATTGCCAAACACAGAATTATTCAAGAACCCGTTTGAGAAGAAGTCTTTCTCAAACGGGTTCTTGGCCAATTTTCTCTTTTTCGTGTTCAAGGTAATGTATTTTGCCAACCATTTGCTCTGTTCAAACATGATGGCACGGTGCACTTTGGTGACTTTCAACCCCAGTGAGACATACTGCTGCAAATTCCTATAATGAAGCACATATTTCTTCTTGTTGCACAAGTTTGGAATGAGCTTTTCAGTAGGTTTGCCTTTTATGTTCAGATCTCTTTCCGCAGCTTCTGACTGCACTCGGACAATTCTCCTACTTTAACGCATTTCCGTTTTGCAGCCACTGGGTAGTGATTATGACGATCATGGATTGGTTGTGGGTATTCTAAATCCACTTCTAAAATATATCCAATATCGTCATCTTCAGCTACATCCATGAAGTCGAGGGATTCTGGCTCGCCACCCACATACACCCACATACAGGATTTTTGCGTCCAGGTACCTCAAGTAATTGTTTGGTTTCGTGGGATTGTAATCTGTCACGTAGGGGTTATTTGCTTTCGCATACGTGTGCGTGATCACAGATATTCCTCCACGCATGCCCTGTTCAGCCATTTGGTACATGTCAATGTCAGTGATTAATTCCAACTTCACCTTCGTCGCTTTTAACATAGCATCCCACGACAGTCCTGGCGCTGCATAGTAATAGGCAGGATCCAATTCATACGTGTTGAGGCAAAGTTGACGAAACTTTTCAAACACGTCGGCCAACAACAACACATCTGATTTCAGGACAGGTCGTGTTATTCAACGAATGTGGTACAGCTGAAGGTATACCACACCTTCTGCGCATGAGCATAATCCTCATTGCTAATACGCTATTTGCTGAGCTGACTGTAAAAGGTGTCCTTTGACGGTAGCTGTTTTCAGCAAACTTGGATGGCTCGTCCACCTAGTTATAGGGGTATACTCCCTTTCTCAGCAGCAAATCTTGTTGGTAACTATCGTGAAGTTGCATTCATTATGCGCTGCTCCACGGTATTTACCATTGATATGGTCATGATCCCTCACACGATCCGCTCCTAGAGGTTCATGACAAATGTAGCAATGGATCTTGCCGCCTTAACCCGTGAAGACAATTGAAACAATAAACAGCTGCTTCATCATGCTTTGATCGGTAGGCAATATGTCTGCTAAAATTCTTGATCAAGCAGTAATGCCTTTTGTTATTACTGCTAATGAGAAGTAAGTTGATTTCTCTGGCACTGACGTTTCGGCTGAGTTGTATCGGAACAACCACATCTTGTTCATATCCAAACAGGTTGACGGACAGTTCGTTTTCCTTCTCAAACTTTGGAATGTCCGTAATCGAGGTCGGAAATGTCATGCCCTCTACCTTTAATTATTCCTTTTCAAATGGTATGGAAAGATTTACACGTTGTGGGTTGTTGTTGGTTGAAGGGTGAAGGTAAGCCAACACGGACCATAAAAATACTTGTTGTTGTCATTCTTAATGTTTAACACACCCTTCGCCAGAGGCGCCAACGTAGTTGTATGTACTCCAATGTACAGTTTTTCATCTAGAACCCAGCCAGAGCCTTATAGCTCATGTTCGTCAAACTTGGTAAACAATTCTTTATAGGCTGTCGGCAAGTCCTTTCAAAAATCCGCTGGATTTTACGCTGCATACACTGGACTACTGATAAAGGTGGTCCACTTGTTCTGTAAGACCTCCTTGTTGATTCCCCACCATTTTCTTAAAATGTGCATAAACTATAATGTACCATTTCATTCCACAGTCTAAGGCTCCAGCAAATGTATCTTGATACGGTTCTCTTGCTGTCGCATTTCAAGCAGCAAATCCGTTCCCTTGTCGGACTCAAACCGTTTTGCTGCGCGTTTTCACCAAGACTAACCTTCTACCTCTCCCCACTTGTCCCGTCTTTTGTCTCTTTGCTTCTTTCTCCTGAACAAGCTCTTCATGAGCACGTTTCACTGCAGATATAAGATCCGCTCCCGTACGTGCCATAGCAAACTCGTCACGAGCATGTTTCACTGCGGTTTTCATCTCAGCTTTTATGTTTCTCAAAACGTTCCATAAATGGAAATTCCACATTGCATTCAAGGCAGAGGACTGGTGTATCCCATACTGAACTGGCTGCTATTATTGTCGCATCAATTGCTTCCACTGATATGCTGAAATGTATTCTCAGACGTCCCTTTTATACAGCCCAGGTTTCGAGTCAATGTGATTTCCAAGTTCTAGAATGTCTAAAAATAAATTTTCTAGCATTTTCTTGGGGGAGGTCCAAAAACCAAAGTTTTTCAGAATTGTCTGAAACGTCTAAATATGCAAAAATCACAACATTTTCCCTTTCGAGGGGGCGGGGTCAAAACCAAAAATGTTCCGAATTGCCTAAAACGTCTAAATATACAAAAATCCCAATTTTTTTTCTTTGGGAAGGGGGGGGGGGGAATTCCCACATACCATCACGTAATAGGTATACACGAAGACTTCATATGTCATCTAAAACAAGATTTTGCTCAAATTTGCTGTCCTGGGGGGGGGGGGGGGGTTTGACATAGTATGTCGTGGGGGTTGGGGTGGGGGGGTCTGACATAGTATTCCTAGGGGGAGGGGGTTGGGGCAGAATTGTCAGTTTCCTACTACTGTTGAGTATTTATTTGGTTGACCCATACAACACCATGTTATTTATATTTATTTATTTTTATTGTTATTTTTTCCTCTTTTCTCGTAAGAAAAATTCCTTATTTGGTATTCATTGAAGAAGAAGAAGCACACAACATAATAATAACGAAAACTAGAATGTCAGAGAAAGGCTTACTTGGCGCCCTAAGTTGTCGTCACTCTTTGCTGGCCTCTCACCAACAAACGTCACGTGCTCTGAAAAAGTGCATCGAAGGTGAATGATATGCCCAGAGCAGAATTTATTGAATGACGTCTTCACATCGTATCTTTATTCATTTGAGATATTTCTAACTGGATTTCTGATATCTCAAATTCAATTTCAGATATCTCTAACTGAATTTCAGATATTTAAAATATCTCTAATTCCCACTTGGTATTGAAATACCAAATAGGGATGGATTGCCTCGAATTCTTCACCTATTTTTTCCTCCCTTTTTAAATTTTTTTTTCTTCGTCCGCCGAATCGGTTTCTAGACATCTCCTGCAAGACCGCTGAAGCTAGACCAACCAAACTTGGCACATGAATGGAGGGTCATCTGAAATGGTGCACCTGATAACAATTTTGACCTTACTGATCAAGGTCAAATCGCGAAAAAGGTCAATCGGTTTACTAGACATCTACAGCAAAGCCGTTGAAGCTAGAAAAGCAAAACTTGGCACATATCTAAAGGACGATGTGATCTGAAGCACCCGATGAAAATTTTTGAACTTGACCTTGATCTTGACCTTGAAATCGCGAAAAACGGTATTTGAGAAAAACAATGATTTATCTCGAAAACGGTAAGAGAGCAATTCTGAATTCATTTTCGACCCCCAGCCCCTATACGACGATACGTCAGGTACAATTTCCGGTGTCCTTGACTTCAAGGTGACTTTCGAGCCCCAAACCGGAAGTTGGCCTTTATCTCCAGAACGGTAGGAGATAGAGCAATTTTGACCTAATTTTCGACCTCCACCCCCTATACGACCATAGGTAAAGTATAAATTCCGGTATCCTTGACCTCCAGGTCACTTTCGAGCCCTAAACTGGAAGTTGGCCTTAATCTCGAAAACGATAAGTGATAAAGCAATGCTGACCTCATTTTCGACCTCCACCCCCCTATACGACGATACGTAAGGTATAACTTCCAATGTCCTTGACCTGGAGGTCACTTTCGAGCCCCAAAGCGGAAGTTGTCCTTTATCTCGAAAACCTTAGTTATCATTCCAAGTGGGGTCTAATTCGACTGTGCGAATTTCGGTCTAGTTGGAATTCAGATCTCTCGAAGTCAGATATCTGAGGTTTTTTGGTGGTTTCTCGAAAGCATTTCACATTTTGTTAATTAGTCACAGAATTCACAAATAATTCAAAGTCCGAAAAATTTGAAAACGGTATTTGACCAATAATGACTTACATGTTTCAAAAATAGTTACTTGTTCCTGTAAATTAACTAGCTACTGCAATGCATTGGAATAATTTATAGTCTCATTAAGTAACATCGAATATTACAAAATAAATACCAGTTAACAAAATTAACTTCAGATGTCAGAAGCGCAGGAAGGGGGGGGGGGGGGGGGCGGTGGTGTAAGTCGGAAATCGTTATCCCCCCTCCAGTGGAATGGTGACAAGACATAATATATTTGATATATGGTAACATAGTAAATTTGACATGTTCTCCCGCCCTTATTTATTTAATAAATATGAACTACTTCACTGATTCGTATAAAATATACTTTACACGAGCTCTCTGTCATTGTAATACAAATCAGTCAAAACAACTACTTGTAACTCAAGCAGACTCACTGTTTGCTGGTTCCCTTGACTCATCCGTGTCCTGAAACGTCAATGATAAGTCTTTACAACAAAAACCAAAATACTCTTTTTTTCTCACCCAGTGAAAAAATAGCCAATATACTGTGGTTCGGTTTTGTTTTCTTTCTTTTTTTGTCAAGCCAAATATACTTTAAATGGCTTTTAAAAGTTTACATCGCAAACAGTCACTATATCAATTTGTTATCAAATCGTTCATTTCGAGGGCGGCCCTAAGCTGGGGGTGGGGGTGTGGGTGGGGGTGGGGTGTTGACAATGAACGATCAAACTACAAACTTAATTCCTTTACAAGGGAAAGTGGCATAAAGTAAAAAGTAACAAGGAAAACAAGTATACCAGTGAACTGGTTAAGTCCCCCGCCGCACCTCCGTTTTTGAAATAAAACAGTTTGAGCGACCTTTCCACTTGGCCGGTTTAGCTCAGTTGGTATGATGCTCGCTCGACAAGCGATAGGTGCGGAGTTGAAAAACAGGCTGTGGGCTTATGATCCATAAGTAGTCGAAATTACACATTTTTACAACATCTCAAAAATCTGGCAATTTTTCAATTTTTCTAGAAAAATTAAAAATAACCACGCGTTGCACACCTCCAATATGTGTACTCTCTCTGTACAAGAAAGAAATGAAATAACTGTTTTAGTTACTGAGATACGGCGCGTACAAACTTACCACTATAGATGGGGACAGACAGACGGACGGACGGACGGATAGACGGACACGGCCCGTTTCATAAGTCCCCCGCTCCGAGCCACGTGCGGAGTGGTGGGGGACTAATGAAAGCGAAACTACATGCTGCACTGACATGGGGCGGGTTCGGTCTCTGATTCAACCCATTATATATGTAGCTCGGAGAGTGATTGGCATCCATCGATGGCGTCCTCGGTAACGTTCCCGGCTGGTCTTCTGTCGCTGTAGCGTCAGCACTTCCGGTTTCCTATTGACAGCAGCAAAGAAGCGTTTTAGTTACAATCACACGCCTGGTTGCTCGTACCGTTGAGTTTCATTGATCTGAGGGGTTGTGGTTGGTGGGGTGGGGTAGGGGGTGGGGGTGGGGGTTGTGTGGGTGGTTGGGGGCAGGGATGGGGGGGGGGGAGTTTGATAGCATATGTACTTCCATTCGTGATCAAACAAGCAAATGCGGGGAAAACTGACTATTTTTCGAGTACCCACCTTAGAATTTTTACTGGGATCGGTCACATGACGCAATCGCCCGCGTGACAGAAACCTCAGACAGTATAGCAGACATTATAGTAAACACTCCATAGCTTTTTCACATTGTTAATTCATATAAAGTAGGAGCGGATAGTTTTCTACTTCTTCTTCTTCAAAAAAAAATAAAAATAAAAAAATAAAAAAATAAAAATAAAAAAAAAAAGAGAAAAAGAAACACATATTGGCACATTCGAAATGCACTGAAACCTCCGCAAATACATTTCAGAGTGCTGTGACTACAGCGGCTGTTACGCTGGGTAACCAACCCGCTTATCAGCGTTGTGACGTCTTCGTGAGAGCAACATACCGCGTCTATGTTGGGCCTGTTTTGGATAACCGTAGACAGCGTGTAAGGCGTCAGTGGGCACAAAACCACTCAGGCAGACTTTGGAACCGCGTTGTGTTTAGCGATGAGTCACGTTTCCTGCTTTTCCGCAACGCGTATACAGACGATTAGGGGAACGATATCACATACAGTTGTCCGCGAGATCGACAGAGTTGGGGGTTGTGGTACCGTAGAGTGGGGAGCGATACGTTCGGATGGAAATCACGGCTCCTAATCACTGACGGCACTCTCACGGCTCAGCGATACCTAAACACTGTGTTAGAAGGGGAAGTTGTGCTTTCTTTTAACCAAAATCCGCGTGCAGCATTCATGCATGATAATGCTCGTCCCCAGGTAGCCGCCATTTGTCAGGATAGGTTACGCGTCAACACCAGTAATATCCTACAATGGCCGCCTTATTCTTCCGACAGGAATCCCATCGAACACTTGTGGGATATCCTCGACCGAAGAATTCATGTGTGTATGCCGCTACCCCAAACGCACGCAGCACTGCGCCAAGTCTTGATCGAGGAATGGAATCGGATACCACAGTGGCGTATCAACAGGCTCAGCACGTCGATGCCCAGGAGGATAAATGCGCTTATAAACGCGCGAGATTACCATAAGCTTTACTAAACATTTCAGATGACTTCAAGTCCAAATTTGTATTGCGAATTTTGGAAATAATCAAGACTTTGTTCAATAGCGGCAGCTACAAACAGTGTTCAAGAGAAAAAAAATCGTGTACTCAGAGAAGGACTTACAGCGCTGTTAATTTGAAAACATTTTTAATAAAAAAAGGTACAGTAGATATTGCTATATTATTTTTCTTTTACATTGTTGCGTTTTTACTGTCCTTAAGTATCCAAGGATTTCGTTACAGTGGTTAGAGAGGGCACTCGCGTACCATGCATGTCCATGACATTCGAAAACGACCTTTAAACACGGAGTGCTAAGTTTGAAAGAATGCCCCCTTTTTAACCAAGCGCAGATCGAGTGACGTCGCGAAAGAACACACGTTTCTGTTTAAAAAAAAGGCAGAGTACTGAATGAAAATAACCCCAACCCTCCTTTTAACGAAATTGCCACTGCGCGAGGATCACGTCTGGCTTCAAAGTTACCCTCTACATCCCCCGCCCCGCTTTCTGTACGCTTTTTTTGGACACTCATGGTAACACGTGTGATACCAATTGCCTCCCACATACCCCCGCGCCCGCCCCACCTTCTGGATTAGAGGATGCAGTAAACACAGGAAATGCTCAACTAAAATGGCTTCCATTAAAAACATACCTGCATGGCGTGAACTGTGTTTCAATTCAGTATTCTGTTTATTTAATATATAAATATATCCTTACAAGAACTTTCAGGCTTTGACTGGATTTCGAAAGTGCAAAGTTGTTGTTAATTTAACGATTAGAACAGTGACCATTAAAAAAAGAGAGAGCGAAAACCATTAGGTTCCGTTATTGTGGTATGCAGCAGGATGTCACTCAAAAACATCGCAGTTAATACGTATATAAATGCATTGAAACTGCACTAAAAAGTTTGTTTGAAAAAAAAAAGACCAAAAAAGGCCTGCCTGTATAAACGTTCTGCCAGATTATGAGGAAAATGTGGAGACTCATGCCCATGGACTTGGAAAGAACATTCCCTGACTTCAGTATGCATGGACCATGTACAGGCTTAAAAGGGGCGGGGGTTGGGGTGGGGGGGTAGAGGGGCGGGGGTTGGGGTGGGGGGTAGAGGGGCGGGGTTGGGGTTGGGGTGGGGTAGAGGGGTGGGGGTTGGGGTGGGGCTTAGAGGGGCGGGGGTTGGGGTGGGGCTTAGAGGGGCGGGGTTTGGACCGAGGTTAGGGGGCGGGGCTGGGGGTGGAGGTTAGGGGGCGGAGGTTGGGGTGGGGTTTAGAGGGGCTGGATTTGGGGTGGGGGTTAGGGGGCGGGGGTTGGGGTGGGAGTTAGAAGGGCGGGGGTTGGGGTGGGGGTAGAGGGGCGGGGGTTCCCAGCATCGTCAGCACCTCTCTGAACCGCCGCCGCCCTACACTTGTGAACTGATTGGCTGTTCTAGGGGTGGGAGGGGAGGGGGTGGGGTGGGGTGTCGCCTGTTTGTGAGAAACCTTTTACCTTGGCGTGGTGTTACGCCGCTGCTCAGAAACTCCACTCGTACTTCATAAACCTTTTAAACAACATTTCCATTTTTGTTATTCACTGCATCCTAAAACATTTTCCGATAGCTGTATAAAAACCCAGCACACACAGCAGTTATTATCCCCGACCAGCACAAAAACATGGCTGTCACTCGTCAGAACACGCAGTTCACAGCAAATTTGATAAGTACAGCGGGGAGTGGGAGTTAACTCGAGCCTTGCATCATCGTTTCCACGACCGTGAGCGAAATACTCTCCACACAGATATATATATATATGCCACTGTGGACACAGAGGGACGAGGGAGGGGGGGGGGGGGGGGCAGTGGCGAGGGATGCCACTGTGGGCAGACGAGACTTTACACATTCTCTGCAGCCTCCTTTTTAAAGTGATTATGTTTTGCTATACTAGCCGCTGCCCCCCTCCCCCAATTCCACCCCTCCCCTCCCCTCCACTGCCCCTCCCCTACAAAAAAGTACATGGTGTGTATTGATTCGAAAGCAATGCTGGCGAAAGTTATCAACAACGTCCCTCTTTTTACTACTTTTTAGGAGTTTTTTATTTAGTTTCATACAAAAAGTTTAGTGCAGGCTTGCATAAGTGAAAAAAAAAAAAACATTTGATGTGATAATGGATAATGTTATAGGAAAGAACCATTAGTACGCAACCCCCCCCCCCCCTCCCGTACGGGTGAGGGGGCTGGGACTGGGATTTGCAGGGTTCATACGGGGTAATCCCCTAAGAACCCCCCGTTTTACGACCAAAATTAGCGATTTCTTCCAACTGATAAAAACATAGATTTTTTTGTCCGGATTTCACAAAAGCTTCTAAGCTAAAGTTACTTCTTTTTTCTCATTTAAATGATTTCATTTAAATGCTTCTTTTTAGAAGATATAAAGGCTGGACAAAATAACCTCGTTTCCGATACTCGGCTGAGTCAATGAAGTCCCACATAAGAAAGCATAACTCCGCCAGGCCTATAAGATTTTGATAAAGAAGAAGAGGAAAAAGAAGAAGACAAAATCAACCGATAATGTAAGTGCTGTGTCATAAAAATGTTTCAAAAATCCATTATGCTAAATTTTGAGTAGGAAAAAAAAGCGAAACAAGAAAGGTCTTCTCTAATTTATAGAGTCAGGGCTGCTGTCAGCGAGGAGCGTCAATACCACCTATATGGACCTCAGCGCCACCACTTTCAATTTCGAAGGGACCTCAGCGTCACCAAGCGAGTCTAGGCCCTTCTCCCCTCCCCCCGCCCTTTCCCCCAGGTGCTTTCCCCCGGCCCTTCTCCCCCCGTTACTTCCCCCCTGGCCTTTTCCCCACCAAGCACCTCAGTGCCATCAGGTGGTATTGACGCTCCTCGCTGACAGCAGCCTCTTGTGGATTTATAGAGAAAAAATAGACTGTCTACCATCCGATCAGATCAGTTTAATAAATCGGAGGAGTAACAAACTGCTCTTCCTGGTCTAAGCATCGCTTCCCCCTCCCCCAAACCCCCTCTCCCCCGCTCCCCACCGGAAAACATGACACATCAAAGACTGCGGCGAGTTCAGTTCTTGAATAAATTTGCATGTATTATTTGAAAGAGAAAACCGACATATCAGAAACTTGCTCGACTTGACCTTAAACCACCAGTCCCACAATCTTGGCGTATTAAAGATGTAAATGTCCAAAGGCTGATTTTATTTGCAACGCCAGTTTTTCCAAAGTCATTTGTACTAGTAAAAAAAGACAAAATTTGCTGATTTAAAATTAGTCATTAGCGAGTAGAGTTGAATAGGAAATGTAAATATGTGGAATAGGCATAGTCACGGTGAGGGAAAACCGAAATTGGAAATGGTACTTTTTGAATGTTTCGAAAGTGCCAAGTGAACATTCTGACGTCAATTTGAGGTTGCTACGATTAAACTACAGCATTGACTCTGGTAACAATTAGGATGTGACTGGTCGCAAATACAGACAAACGTCAAAAGAACGTCTTAGACACAACGTTGAATAGACGTTGGATAAACAAGGCTGTTCAGACGCTATTTTTCGTCGCAACCAAAAAAAAAAGTAAGACAAAAAAGTAAGTCAGACGCGGCCCGGGTGGAGTACCAATTCCATAAAAAAAGGGGCAATGTTCATTCAATACTCCGACTTAGACAGAAAAATGGAGGTTCTTTCGGAATTACACTTTGATTGAAAAAGAGGTCGCTATTTCAAAATTAGCACACCGTGTCTAGGAGTCGTTTTAAAAGATCATGGACACATGGTAGCTAGATGATACAAGCCTCGCCCCCACCCCCACCACTAGAGGTGTGACGGTTCGTACCGAAAACCGAGAACCGAGAAAAGGCTTCGGTTAGGTTCGAACCGAAAACCGAAAAGCCCAATTACGGTTTCGGTTCGGTTTTTTTTTTTGCTATTTATAACAAGACAATGCATTAATATGGTAATGTTGTTTTAGTTCTTTTAGTATAGATTAGGTTATATATATATATATATATATATATATATATATATATATATATATATATATATATATATATATATATATATATATATATATATATATATATATATATATATATATATATATATATATATATATACATATATCACATCGGACTTATTATTTTAAATTGCGTATTTATTAGTAATGCAACACCTTTTCATCACGATGAAAACATGTGCCAATGTCCTTTCATCATAATGAAAGGGATGAAAGGATGTATTGATGTTGTTTCATCGCAATTGCAATTTGATAAAACTATTAGCAATAGCACAATTAATGACTGTGAGATCACACAAATAACACAATTACAGAACTCAAATGCAATCAAAACCTCTCTTTCAAAACAATTAACGGAGATTCAATCTGCAGATTAGCGAAACACCCACACCCCGACCCAAGAGCCGGAGATGTATTCAATAGAAAGTGAAAGTGATTCTGGATATCTGCTCGCTGCTCTGTTATCCCCAAAATAACTTGATTTTTTAAAATTTAATTTCACAGAGATACTGAAACATTATTATAATAATAAAAAATGGGGGGGGGGGGGGTCTGTTCCTACCACTGCAAAAAAAGGGGGGGGGTCTGTTCCGGGGGGGGGGTCCGTTCCGGGGGGGGGGGGTCTGTTCCGTTTACCGAGTCTGTCAGTCAAAAACAATGTAAATTCTTGTGCAAGTAAGCTTTGAGGTAATAAATATAAAACATTACCGTCAGGGTTGACGCTGGGTTCTCAGGAAAGTGAGTCAAATAAGGAAAATGTGACTCAGTTGGGTCCAGCAAAACTCGGTGGGTTCCGAAAAAGTGAGTCATTTCGTAAAAAATGCCCACAAAGTGGACAAAAATCCCGCCAACGCGAACCCTGATTACCGTTATATGTTAGGTTTTGTATCTCTTCTGAGGTAAAAAGAAATATCGGATTATCGGATTAAGTGCAGGCAATTACAAATAAATAAAAAAAACACGCATATGTATATCAGGGCTGGTATGATTTAAATCAGTGATTTAATTCGCGATTTAAATCACTATAAAAAGTGGAAAAAAGCCACGATTTTGACTTTTTTTGTTCCAGAGTAGTATTTGTTAATAAAATGCTGGAACAAGCCCCTTGAGTGTACACAGTGAAGATGCATTGTTAGGCTATTAACGACTTAAGCTGCTCATGCGACGCAGTCACCCACACCCCACACCTTTTGTGCCTTTATGTACAAACTGAGTTAACGGTATTTCTCCATTGTGGTGTCCGTACTAATTTCCAAACAGTTGCTTGCTGATAGCAAGACTGCTTAATAAATAACAGCGCCAAGACTATTGTCTTATGCAAATAAGCCCTGTCAATAGAAGTACTCCCGTTATGAGTCACTATCATTGTTGATTTTAAAGTCAAAGAGTAACTAGACCGAATTTCGCTCCACGTAGCGAAATAGTACCCACTTGCAAGGGCAGAGACACAACATATTTGGTCAAACACACATTTTTCAGTGTTTCAACATAATTGTCAGCTTCCGGATTATTATCTTGAACGAGGCCATCGAAGTGAATATAATGTAACCTCATTTGGGCACAAAAAAAATTAAATTCAGTTTTCTAACCGTTTTTGAGATACTGGTCAATTTGCAGTTTTTGACCTTGACCGTGATGGAGGAGGTCAAGATCACCGAGGTCCTCTTATGTAACGTTGTTTAGGCCCAAAGGGTCGAAAATGAGCTCAAAATCGCTCTATCTCTAACCGTTTTCGAGATAATAGTCAACTTCCGGTTTTTGACCTTGACCGTGACCCGGAAGGTCAAGGTCACCGATGTACCTCTTATGTAACGTTGTTTAGGCCCAAAGGGTCGAAAATGAGCTCAAAATCGTTCTATGTCTAACCGTTTTCGAGATAATAGTCAACTTCCGGTTTTTGACCTTGACCGTGACCCAGAAGGTCAAGGTCACCGAGGTACCTGTTATGTAACGTTGTTTAGGCCCAAAGGGTCGAAAATGAGCTCAAAATCGCTCTATCTCTAACCGTTTTCGAGATAATTGTCAACTTCCGATTTTGACCTTGACTGTGACCCAGAAGGTCAAGGTCACCGAGGTACCTCTATGTAACGTTGTTTAGGCCCAAAGGGTCGAAAATGAGCTCAAAATCGCTCTATCTCTAACCGTTTTCGAGATAATAGTCAACTTCCGGTTTTTGACCTTGACCGTGACCCAGAAGGTCAAGGTCACCGATGTACCTCTATGTAACGTTGATTAGGTCCAAAGGGTCGAAAATGAGCTCAAAATTGCTCTGTCTCTAACCGTTTTCGAGATAATAGTCAACTTCCGGTTTTTGACCTTGACCGTGACCCAGAATGTCAAGGTCACCGAGGTACCTCTTATGTAACGTTGTTTAGGCCCAAAGGGTCGAAAATAAGCTCAAAATTGCTCTTTGTTTAACCGTTTTCTAGATAATAGTCAACTTCCGGTTTTTGACCTTGACCGTGACCCAGAAGGTCAAGGTCACCGAGGTACCTCTTATGTAACGTTGTTTAGGTCCAAAGGGTCGAAAATGAGCTCAAAATCGCTCTATCTCTAACCGTTTTCGAGAGAAAATAGTCAACTTCCGGTTTTTGACCTTGACCGTGACCCAGAAGGTCAAAGTCACCGACCGAGGTACCTCTTATGTAACGTTGTTTAGGTCCAAAGGGTCGAAAATGAGCTCAAAATTGCTCTATCTCTAATCGTTTTCGAGATAATAGTCAACCTCCGGTTTTTGACCTTGACCGTGACCCAGAAGGTCCAGGTCACCGAGGTACCTCTTATGTAACGTTGTTTAGGCCCAAAGGGTCGAAAATGAGCTCAAATCGCTCTATCTCTAACCGTTTTCGAGATAATAGTCAACTTCCGGTTTTTGACCTTGACCGTGACCCAGAAGGTCAAGGTCACCGATGTACCTCTTATGTAACGTTGGTTAGGTCCAAAGGGTCGAAAATGAGCTCAAAATTGCTCTGTCTCTAACAGTTTTCGAGATAATAGTCAACTTCCGGTTTTTGACCTTGACCGTGACCCAGAATGTCAAGGTCACCGAGGTACCTCTTATGTAACGTTGTTTAGCCCAAAGGGTCGAAAATAAGCTCAAAATTGCTCTTTGTTTAACCGTTTTCGAGATAATAGTCAACTTCCGGTTTTTGACCTTGACCGTGACCCAGAAGGTCAAGGTCACCGAGGTACCTCTTATGTAACGTTGTTTAGGTCCAAAGGGTAGAAAATGAGCTCAAAATCGCTCTATCTCTAACCGTTTTCGAGAGAAAAATAGTCAACTTCCGGTTTTTGACCTTGACCGTGACCCAGAAGGTCAAAGTCACCGAGGTACCTCTTATGAAACGTTGTTTATGCCGAAAGGGTCGAAAATGAGCTCAAAATCGCTCTATCTCTAACCGTTTTCGAGATAATAGTCAACTTCCGGTTTTTGACCTTGAACGTGACCCAGAAGGTCAAGGTCACCGAGGTACCTCTTATGTAACGTTGTTTAGGCCCAAAGGGTCGAAAATGAGCTCAAAATCGCTCTATCTCTAACCGTTTTCGAGAGAAAATAGTCAACTTCCGGTTTTTGACCTTGACCGTGACCCAGAAGGTCAAAGTCACCGAGGTACCTCTTATGTAACGTTGTTTAGGCCGAAAGGGTCGAAAATGAGCTCAAAATCGCTCTATCTCTAACCGTTTTCGAGATAATAGTCAACTTCCGGTTTTTGACCTTGACCGTGACACAGAAGGTCAAAGTCACCGAGGTACCTCTTATGAAACGTTGTTTAGGCCGAAAGGGTCGAAAATGAGCTCAAAATCGCTCTATCTCTAACCGTTTTCGAGATAATAGTCAACTTCCGGTTTTTGACCTTGAACGTGACCCAGAAGGTCAAGGTCACCGAGGTACCTCTTATGTAACGTTGTTTAGGCCCAAAGGGTCGAAAATGAGCTCAAAATCGCTCTATCTCTAACCGTTTTCGAGATAATAGTCAACTTCCGGTTTTTGACCTTGACCGTGACCCAGAAGGTCAAGGTCACCGATGTACCTCTTATGTAACGTTGATTAGGTCCAAAGGGTCGAAAATGAGCTCAAAATTGCTCTGTCTCTAACCGTTTTCGAGATAATAGTCAACTTCCGGTTTTTGACCTTGACCGTGACCCAGAATGTCAAGGTCACCGAGGTACCTCTTATGTAACGTTGTTTAGGCCAAAGGGTCGAAAATAAGCTCAAAATTGCTCTTTGTTTAACCGTTTTCTAGATAATAGTCAACTTCCGGTTTTTGACCTTGACCGTGACCCAGAAGGTCAAGGTCACCGAGGTACCTCTTATGTAACGTTGTTTAGGTCCAAAGGGTCGAAAATGAGCTCAAATCGCTCTATCTCTAACCGTTTTCGAGAGAAAATAGTCAACTTCCGGTTTTTTACCTTGACCGTGACCCAGAAGGTCAAAGTCACCGAGGTACCTCTTATGTAACGTTGTTTAGGTCCAAAGGGTCGAAAATGAGCTCAAAATTGCTCTATCTCTAACCGTTTTCGAGATAATAGTCAACTTCCGGTTTTTGACCTTGACCGTGACCCAGAAGGTCAAGGTCACCGAGGTACCTCTTATGTAACGTTGTTTAGGCCCAAAGGGTCGAAAATGAGCTCAAAATCGCTATATCTCTAACCGTTTTCGAGATAATAGTCAACTTCCCGTTTTTGACCTTGACCGTGACCCAGAAGGTCAAGGTCACCTATGTACCTCTTATGTAACGTTGGTTAGGTCCAAAGGGTCGAAAATGAGCTCAAATTGCTCTGTCTCTAACAGTTTTCGAGATAATAGTCAACTTCCGGTTTTTGACCTTGACCGTGACCCAGAATGTCAAGGTCACCGAGGTACCTCTTATGTAACGTTGTTTAGGCCCAAAGGGTCGAAAATAAGCTCAAAATTGCTCTTTGTTTAACCGTTTTCGAGATAATAGTCAACTTCCGGTTTTTGACCTTGACCGTGACCCAGAAGGTCAAGGTCACCGAGGTACCTCTTATGTAACGTTGTTTAGGTCCAAAGGGTAGAAAATGAGCTCAAAATCGCTCTATCTCTAACCGTTTTCGAGTGAAAATAGTCAACTTCGGTTTTTGACCTTGACCGTGACCCAGAAGGTCAAAGTCACCGAGGTACCTCTTATGAAACGTTGTTTAGGCCGAAAGGGTCGAAAATGAGCTCAAAATCGCTCTATCTCTAACCGTTTTCGAGATAATAGTCAACTTCCGGTTTTTGACCTTGAACGTGACCCAGAAGGTCAAGGTCACCGAGGTACCTCTTATGTAACGTTGTTTAGGCCCAAAGGGTCGAAAATGAGCTCAAAATCGCTCTATCTCTAACCGTTTTCGAGAGAAAATAGTCAACTTCCGGTTTTTGACCTTGACCGTGACCCAGAAGGTCAAAGTCACCGAGGTACCTCTTATGTAACGTTGTTTAGGCCGAAAGGGTCGAAAATGAGCTCAAAATCGCTCTATCTCTAACCGTTTTCGAGATAATAGTCAACTTCCGGTTTTTGACCTTGACCGTGACACAGAAGGTCAAGGTCACCGAGGTACCTCTTATGTAACGTTGTTTAGGCCCAAAGGGTCGAAAATAAGCTCAAAATTGCTCTTTGTTTAACCGTTTTCGAGATAATAGTCAACTTCCGGTTTTTTACCTTGACCGTGACCCAGAAGGTCAAGGTCACCGAGGTACCTCTTATGTAACGTTGTTTAGGTCCAAAGGGTCGAAAATGAGCTCAAAATCGCTCTATCTCTAACCGTTTTCGAAAGAAAATAGTCAACTTCCGGTTTTTGACCTTGACCGTGACCCAGAAGGTCAAAGTCACCGAGGTACCTCTTATGTAACGTTGTTTAGGCCCAAAGGGTCGAAAATGAGCTCAAAATCGCTCTATCTCTAACCGTTTTCGAGATAATAGTCAACTTCCGGTTTTTGACCTTGACCGTGACCCAGAAGGTCACAGTCACCGAGGTACCTCTTATGTAACGTTGTTTAGGCCCAAAGGGTCGAAAATGAGCTCAAAATCGTTCTATCTCTAACCGTTTTCGAGATAATAGTCAACTGCCGGTTTTTGACCTTGACCGTGACCCAGAAGGTCAAGGTCACCGAGGTACCTCTTATGTAACGTTGTTTAGGCCCAAAGGGTCGAAAATGAGCTGAAAATCGCCCTATCTCTAACCGTTTTCGAGATGAGTCGGCCTGTCGTTAAGGACACGTGAAATCACGTGACCTTTGACCTTGGCCCTCAAGGTCAAGGTTAGTGATAAAAGTTTTAACCCTTTACTGGGTACGTTTTATGCATTCACAGTGGGATTTGAGCACCTTTTTGGCTACTTTTCGTGATTAATAGGTGTTTCCAAAAATATTTTGACCTCAATTTGACCTTGGCCTCTGAGGTGCAAGGTCAAAAAATTTTGCGGATTTGACGACATCTCGTCACCCTCTATCACTGTGCCAAATTTCATCGTCTTACGTCAAATAGCGTAGGAGGAGTTTTCTGGAAACCTCCGTGACGGAAAAAAAAGAGAAAAAAAGGAAAAAAAGGGCAGAAATTTCGAGAAAAACTACTAACTTATTCCCATTTGCAAACGAAGTTTGCAAGTGGGAATTAACCCAGCAAATTTGTGGTGCACTAAATCTGAAAAAAGTCATGATTTCTACCAGCCCTGATATATATATATATATATATATATATATATATATATATATATATATATATATATATATATATATATATATATATATATATATATATATATATATATATATATATATATATGTATCTTTGAAAAGAAAACTACCGGTTGGTTTTGCTGAACCGAACCGAGAAAAAACCGAACCGAACCGAAAATTTTTGTTGAACCGAACCGAACCGAATCGAACCGAGCCGGAGGTGAACCGTCACACCTCTACCCACCACCCCACGGGACAGCAAGATGTTATAACTCACTGGAAACAGAAGCTCCGAAAATAAACCAAAAGTTTTGAAAAAAAAAAATTTTCTGAGTTACCTTAAGACCCAAGGGTGGGGGGGGGGGGTATTAATCATTGTGGGGGTACCTTATCATTGCCATTAAGAAGATGCCGATTCTAGACTACTATTTTCGAACGTCTGTGCAACATCCCTATCCTAGTGTTTAAACAGCGTTGGGAAATGGAGTTTTTACTTACATTTGCAACCTTTTCTCGACATTGATTAGGTGTCGGATATTCGACTTCTCTCCAATATCTACAGTTAGGTGTTGTTTCGACTTGTATAATCAACCATTATTCGGCGTTGATCAGTTGGTTCCGATGTCGATCCAACGCTGTGGAACGTCGCAATATTTATTACTCTGGGGAAACGGTTTTGAAGCAAAAAAAAAAGAATGGAAAGAGCAAGTTACCTTGGGGTTTTACTGTGGCACAACACATTGTTCGTCAGAAGTTCCATGCGTCAGTATTTACTTCTCCAAAGCTAGTTTTGTCTCGATCACTTCAGCAACTAAAATATGGCGAGAAATCTTCTTGAGCACTCACCAACAAATTAGTTACCATGCTTGCCAACGATGCGACGCCGATATGAGCTTGACCCGACCAAACCATAACAGTACCTCTTGTTATACTTTGCTTGTGATCAACGTTTAACCAACGTCTTTGACACAACATTAATAGACGTTGGGTAAGCAACGTTGTTTAGATGTTTGCTTTTGGTCGCAACAGAATCACAACTTTCTCCGACGCCTAATCAACGTCTTTAGTGCAACGTTCAATAAACATCGGAAAATCGACGTTCTATAGACCCTGAAAATATATAACTTTGTATAGACGTGGAGTCAAAAAGCGGCTTCTTGTGTAATCGCTCACCGGATATGGTAGACAATGGTAGCCATGACAGATTATGTTGATAGTAGAACAAAATGATGTACAATATGAGAATTTCAAGAGCGCCTCTTTTTGGCAAATATTCATGATAATCAACTTCTTACGTATCCTGCGCGACCGGATTACCCAAAGGTGGGGGGTAATGTGACCAAGGGCTGACCACATTAGAAGAGATGGGCATTGTTTCGATCTCCATTTCCAACCTATTCGTAACGTTAGTGAAACGTCGGATAGTTAGCGTCGATCTAACGCTGGGCGATTGCTTCTATTTCCAAAATGAACCAAAACCCCACGTTGATCAAACGCCTGGTCCGACTTCAATCCAACGTTTCTCCAGCGTCGTAATATTCACTGGGTTTGGAACATAGCCCCCACCCCCACCTTTTATCAAATTACGAAAAAAAACACAAATCGTTAACCTCATAACGGAGAGTATTTTGTGGCCAGACGCGGTCCACGCAGTGCCAATTTCATTAAAAAAAAGGGGGGGGGGGGGTCTTTCCCAACTGCACTCAATGTTTGGCTAACGCGTGGACACTCATGGTAGGAAATCTGTATGAGAGAACACCCCCCCCCCCTCCCTCCTTCCCCGGACCTTCCTACACGTACGAAAGTATCGCTCTGAATGGTTTCAGTTCCTGGATGACTTAATCTCAGATCTTTCACAAGTGTGAAACTACTCCGTATATGGGCATTGTTTTCATCCTCCCTCCCCTACACACGACCAGCCGCCCCATTCCCCCTCCCAAACGTTCCCCCTTCCGCCTCCTTCAACACTCCTAGCCGCCCTAGACTCTCTAAATATACATCAGCTTGCCATATCATACTTTCCACGCAATGGACATTTTGTCAAAAAGGGAACCTTTGCCGATAAATGCGTCTAGGAAATCTGCATTTGTTACCTGTGTCCATTTTATAGCAACATTTCCAGGCCTTTTCAACGCTGTAGTTTAGGCGTGACAAAACAGAAACTTGACTCAGGACAAGCGTGGAATATGCGATGTGAATCTGACTTGGTTTCTTTGTGACGACCACACACCTATTTGTAAGGCATCTATTCGCTGTCTTTCATGAATCGTTGTTTTAGATTTAATGTCTGATCTCTATCTTCAGTCCGCTTTCGCCCAGGGTTTGGATGAGGATTTGGCCGAGGCTTTGACCAAGGCTTTCGTCGATGTATTGCTGAATACATGGTAAAGGTTGCAACGTTGGATAGATACCGCGGCCGACATCGAATCAACGTCGGGGTTTTTGTAGAAAATGGGGGTGGATACAGCGTCTACCTGCCGACGGTTGATAGGCGTCAATTATCAACGTCTCAAATTCGTGGAATATGAACTCATAACTCATGTAAAGAACACCCGAGGCACATTCTTTCAACAACTTTAAGAACAGTGCCTTGCTTAAGAACAGTGTCGCGCCTAATAACAGTGTCTTGCCTAAGAACAGTGTCGCGCCTAATAACAGTGTCGTGCCTAAGAACAGTGCCTTGCTTGAGAACAGTGTCGTGCCTAAGGACAGTGTCGTGCCTAAGAAATGTCGTGCCTCAGAACAGTGTCGTGCCTAAGAACAGTGTGGTGCCTAAGAACAGTGTCGTACCTAAGAACAGTGCATTGCTTAAGAACAGTGTCGTGCCTAATAACAGTGTCGTGCCTAATAACAGTGTCGTGCCTAAGAACAGTATCTTGCCTAAGAACAGTGTCTTGCTTAAGAACAGTGTCGTGCCTAATAACAGTGTCGTGCCAAAGAACAGTGCCTTGCTTAAGAACAGTATCTTGCCTAAGAACAGTGCCTCGCTTAAGAACAGTATCTTGCCTAAGAACAGTATCTTGCTTAAGAACAGTGTCGTGCCTAAAAACAGTGTCGTGCCTAAGAACAGTGCCTTCTTAGTGCCTCGCTTAAGAACAGTATCTTGCCTAAGAACAGTATCTTGCTTAAGAACAGTGTCGTGCCTAAGAACAGTGTCGTGCCAAAGAACAGTGCCTTGCTTAAGAACAGTATCTTGCCTAAGAACAGTGCCTCGCTTAAGAACAGTATCTTGCCTAAGAACAGTATCTTGCTTAAGAACAGTGTCGTGCCTAAGAACAGTGTCGGGCCTACGAACAGTGTCTTGCTTTTCACATGAAAACAAATAATAAAGAATTTCATCTGTTTTCTATGCCATTCAGCCAACAAAACATAGCTTCACTAATTGCTTCATGCACAAGCCTCTAGGATGACGTATAGCTTGTTTATGTTACCTGTTCAACAGAGCGTTGCATTATCTAACGCGCTGTATCAAACACATTGGCAAAAATAATGTGTTGGCAAATATATACCAGGGAGGTATTTTTT
Organism: Protula sp. h YS-2021; assembly: GCA_949752745.1. Classification (NCBI taxonomy): domain Eukaryota; kingdom Metazoa; phylum Annelida; class Polychaeta; order Sabellida; family Serpulidae; genus Protula; species Protula sp. h YS-2021. The sequence continues at coordinate 10,372,607 of OX457026.1, read as the reverse complement.
GGTTCTAAATTTATCCTCCAACAGAAATCTCCAAACAAATAGCAGAGGGCTGCCATTCACTGTTAATGAACTGGAAGTGAATAAGGAAATGCATTAGAGGTAAGGAAACGAATGTCACGAATTGTGGCTTAATGTCACAACACGTGATAATATGTGTAAAACCCCTGTATAATGATATCAAGGAAATAAACATAGAAATCGTTTACATATAAACATATACAATCGGTTTTTGAGTGGATTATGTCATAAAGATGGGAAGTTATTTTCTGTGACAAAAATAGAATTTGGTTATCTAACAAGTGCAAAAATTGTTGATTTCTACATAATAATAATTCATCATTATTAGTGAATGTAGAATGAACGTATATTTCAAGAAGTTCATTTTATTACATAAACAATAACGTTAGTGAATATAATAGAAATATCTAAATATAGACTGGCTAAAATAATATATTTTCTGTTATATATTGAATTGGATTTATACGTCAGAAATGTACCCTGTACTATTTGTGATATTTTTCACGGTTGTTGATTGTCAGTCCACGAGTAACGCTGCTTGTACATATAGCAGTGACGTCACAAGCATGGAATGCACTTTACAGCATTTGCAAATTGCCGTCACGAGGCAGGCAGAAACAATCAGGGCTCTTGAACTGCGAATTTTACAGCTCGAGGAATCTCGCGACAGCGGCTACACTGATTGCTATGAGTTGTTACAGTCAGGTCATGCCTCATCTGGAGTGTACCAAATCAGAGTGAGACAGCCACAGCAGCCTAGATCGGTTTACTGTGACATGACAACAGACGGTGGAGGTTGGACAGTGTTTCAGAGACGATTCGATGGAAGTGAAAATTTCAATAGAAGCTGGGAGGAGTACAAGCAAGGCTTTGGAGATGCCTCTGGTGAATACTGGCTTGGAAATGAAATGCTGTACCTAATGACCTCTCAGAAGGAATTTACTCTTCGCATCGATTTAGAAGATTTTGCCAATGAGAGTCGATTTGCTGTTTATTCACTATTTAAAGTCCATTCAGAGGCACAGAAATACCTGCTCGAAGTTGGCGGTTATAATGGCACGGCTGGAGACGAAGGAAACGGCTTTTCCTACCACAACGGATCACGATTCAGCACTTACGACCAAGACAACGATGCATTCAGTACTGATTCCTGTGTAAATAAGTATGGCTTAGGAGGTTTCTGGTACAAGTTGTGCATGCGATTCGGAGCAAACAGCCACTACAGCCACTCAAGCACTGGATATGGTGATCACAGGTTTGATAGGATATACTGGTTGCCGTGGGTTGGAAACAGCTACTACTCACTCAAATCTACCAAGATGATGATTCGGCCTGTCACAGAGTAGTTCTGAATAAAACCAGTTTGTTGCAACATTAATCTTGTTATTTACATCCAAAACAATAGAAGAACGAAACCAAGCAATGCGACTAAACTTGTAAACTAAACTGCAAGACTACTTTGTCGCATTAGCCTGCAAAGTGCTTTAATTAAGAAATGTGAAAAAAGTGTACTACTTCATCGCATTACCAAAACTTGTAAAAGTGCTTTAACTAAGTGAAATTTGTTGGAATTGTGATTACATTTTGTTCTAATGGTGTTAGTTTTTCAGTCTAGCCAATTATGTGCACTTAAGTAAAAAGTGTGTAAAAGAGTTATGTAAAACACACCTCGATAACTTAGATAGATTATTTTTCATATCCGAGTTTGATATTTAACTAACATTTACTTTTAAAATTATATAGTAAATGGATATTTATGTTTCAAAACTCTATTGCTAGCAATACGAGAGTTTATGGATAGGGGAGTGATATGAAACAAACAAAGCAAATGTTTACCAATGCATAGCGGGTAAAAAATCAATTTAAAAAACGTGCTATTTTTCAGTGACGGATTGCAAATAAACGCCTGTGTCTCAGTACCAAGTGTCACAAGCACAATTTTTATTATAAGCATATCAACAAACCGCATCAAAAGATTTATAGAACAAAACACAAATAATGCGCCTGTCTGACTTTTATTTCATTAGGTACGATGCTTACTTAACATTCAAATATACCACATATATTGAACATTCATCATATCATTGTGAGTAATAAAAAGTTGAGAAATATTCTATAAATACTGATTTCGTTAGGTATATTGTAGCAAGTACTAATATACTGGTTTCATGCATTTCAATCCGTTGTAGTTATCACCCGTGTAACGAGGCGAAATAGTTTTCAGCTTGTCCGTCTGTCCGTCTGTCCATCTGTCCGTCTGTCCGTTGAGCTGTTGAGCCGTCCGCTTTCGCGCACCCTCTTGTCCTGGCTATATCTCTGAAAGTATTTGTCGTACAGATTTTTCCTTTGGTATACGGTTAGAACGTGTTTTGAAGATTTGCAACGTTTATTATTTTAGAAATCGGCCTAAAAATTAGAATTACGATTTGTCAGAAACGACTGTTTTATGCAGTGAAAATATGTATATTGTTGATGTGCAACGTTGCATTATTTTTGAAATCGCCTAAAAATTCTCAAAAATAAGACTTGTATATTTTTATGTGAACCTGTTTCCACGGAGTTTTTGTCCAGACGGGTTCTCCAAACTATTCAATCTAGCGCAGTGAAAACATATATATTGTAGATGTGCAAAATCGTCTTATTTTTTAAATAGATCAAAAATTGCTAGGCGATGTAGGGTTTTCAAATTCATTGAATTTACTAACATCCAGTACCATTATGTGTTACACGGGGGCTCCTGCCTCACTGATGTTCTAGTTTTGTAACGTCACTGTGCAATGAAATAATGTAATGTAAGTATGTAACCTAATTACGTAACGATATTAAGTATTTTGAATATTAAATGATATTGCGTTATGTAATACTATAATGTGACTATGTAACAATGTTGTATTGTTTTTGCTTTCAAACGAGTGTTCTGCTTTAAATCAAGAACTACAGTGATATATTGACTTACATTTTTTAAATTTCCGAAATAACTTGCATAAAAGAGGTATATTTCTAATTTATTACCAAATAAGTGTAAAACAAATACATTTACCAACATCATTTAAAACAGTTTCTCTAGATCTTCTTACATAATTTCAAATAGTTTTAGGAGTTCGTTACAAGGCCAGGAAAGAATAAATAAGGAAACTGCAATATTAATTGCATCAAGTTTGCAATTGAGGATATTTAAAACAAATGTATTACATTACCAAAACGGAAGAAAATAATTTAGTTTAAAATATTTATGTTGTCAGTGACATTAGGTCTGCCACAAAGCAGGCAAACATCAACCAGTTTCCATTTTTGGATGAATATAATTTGATCAGCATATCAAATAAATCGCACAATTCGTACACATTTTGGAGTATGTACGGGAGCTATTCAGATATGTGCTCACAAATATCTACTACAGCATAATGCGATATTGCATGGAATGAGCAAAGCCAGAAAAGATGTGTCTACGATAGGCAGCCTTTTTATGGATTCAGTGTAAAAGTATGATCCTAACAGAAGCAGCCATAGTAATATCCCAGTTAGCATAATTTTTCGTCCCACGTATTTAACGAGTTGTTTTAGGTGGGATGTACGTGGGAACGTGGGATGTTGGCATGGTCAAATAGAAAACTCGTGTAATATACGTGGACACTCCCATGGTTTGATTTCCGTATAAACTCTACATGTATTAAACATAGGCTTTTTGCTATGCATAAAATGCACGGGTAGATACACGCGTAAACTGCATCGTTTTTCCCACGTAATGCCTACCGTTGGCATTCCCCTGTATATTTTACGTAGAATTTCCCACTTCTAAAATTCATGGGTAAGTAAACGCATATTATATTTCTACTATACTTTTGAATTCCCACGTAAAATTTCATCTAAAGTCATTTGTATATTACACGTATATTTTACGTGGGATTTTTCATATGGGCATTTGCATGTAAAATACATGTATAATGCGTGAAAATTTCCACGTAGTAAATTCAGGGGAAAATATACGTATATTTTACGCAGTCTGGCAACGTGGACCTATTATCGCAGACCGGAAACAGCCGCCATTGAGCGATAACATATTTAAATTTTGCTAAATTCTACATGTTTTTGGTAGAGGGCTGCCTTTTTGCTAATTGCAATAAAAAGTTAGACATGAAAATACCAATTTCACCAAAAATTTTATGCATAAAATTCTTTTAAGGAGTACTTTATAACTGCACCATAGTTATAAAGCTTCATGTCTGTGCATTCGATGGAGCTATCGCGTATGCCCAGGGTGGGTCGTTCCTTTAAAACCCCATGCTTAATATGCGTGGGAATTCCCACATATGAAAGGCATGAAAATCTGTGCGTAAAAAATGCATGGGTTCACATGCGCATAATACAGATCGGAATGAATCTCAAACTCTCCTTAATCCCACGTAACTATATGGGAATTTCCCCCAACAAAACACACCTTATTTATGCATGGGTACGTGGGAATGCCCACATATATTATGCTTATTCCCCATCTAGGACTGCTCTCTGGGATTGGAATTAATATAGAAATTGTCAGAAACGTATTGTCTTTTTAAGCTAGTTTTCTGTCAACTCTGTCAACCTGGCAAGTGATCGAACAGATCTAAGGCTTTTGAAAAGTATCATCCTATTTTTACTATGCTGTATTACAGTTGAAATATGATTTCTACAAAAAATAGTTTTTCCTGCCGGTGAAGGTTCTACTGACCAGCCCAGTTCAGCGCAGTCGTTTGCCTGTTTTTCCTTCTAACGGTAGAAACGGATTTTCGTGTATACATGAGGAAACTAGGGACACCAGCTCTCACAGCTCGTATACGTCGTATCCTTCTCAATAACTCAAATAATTTGGTCAGTGTTCTGAGATTAAAATATTTCCTCTAATCAAAATAACTTTTAGAATATCTGACGTTTGTTTTGAGGAACAAAGATTTTTAGTTCCCATAATTTTGAATCGTTTTATAACCAAAAATTTGAGACATTTACAGTTTCGAGCACCAGAGAGTTACGAAAATATTTTAGCATTTCGTCCACAATGTACAGAGTTCTGAAGCTGGTTTAAAATTTTGTCTGCATAGTAATGCAAGTAAGAATAATATTTTGTGTTGATTGACAAAATACTTTATCTTTTGCAATCAAAAAGTCCCAGCTTTGTAACATTTAGTGATAACATTTCAGAGCCTTTTTCAGGAAATAATGTTTAAATATTAAAATTAATATTTTACGCAATCTCCCTTTTATTTGTGAAAATGGTATGTACCTTTTGTTCGTTCTATCATTGGAGGGTTTCAATTTTTCATAAATATTAACACCCATGAAAATATATTTTGTCATTTTTTTTTACAATTTTTACAGTTTCAATGATGCTCAAGTACAAAGAAAAATATGAAATTTCAAAATGCACCTTTTCTTAGGGCTTTGAATATATCGTACCAAAACTTCACGGGACTGTTTGTGAGTGTGTATGCGACTTGTACCTACTTACGTCTTCAATTTGAAATAATAAGGTTCTAACATGTGTGTCTAATATGTGTGGAATCCATTGAATTATTCTCAGATATTGGCTTCATGTTTAAGGAATACCATTTCTACATTTATTAAGCAATTTTTTAGGAAGAGAAGAAATACATTTTTCATATGAGGAATTAATTGTTGCTGGCTGTAATTATATTTTTAATATCTTTAAATGCATTCTTAAATATTTAGAGATATCACAAAATATTTTTTGATAATAAAAAGGATATAATGATATCTAAAACTAACTTGTAGAGATAAAAAAGTTTGAGCTCAATAATTTATTTTCAATAACATTATTTAGAATGAGACTTATTTTTATGCCAAAATATCAGTCTGTTTTATATCTTAACTTCAGAAGTAAACATATGTGAATAAAAAATGACTGGTCCCTATCTCAGTGCACGCGCCACATCAAGTGAGCGCATGCACCCAACCCACCTCAGTGCTCACGAGTCACCAGATGAGTGCATACAGCCGACCACCTCAGTGCATGCGGCGCAGACGGATACGGCTAAGGCTCCAAGTTAAGCGGAAACAAAGATACAAGCTTCGAGTGGCCAAGTGTAGTTAAGCACTGGAGCACATCCTTTAAAGCACCCACAAGCTAACAAACAAATAACATGATCTTGTCGCAGGAAATTTGCCTTGGAAAATCTTCTTACGCTTTATACATTTTGTCAATGACACGTTCTATCCTTTTCATATTCGTGGAATATGCACTCATAACCCATGGGAAAAGCATAACACCCAATCGATGTATATTACGATCTTCCAATAACTTTAAGAACAGTGTCTTGCCTATGAACAGTGTCTTATCTAAGTACAGTGTCATGGCTCAGAACAGTATCTTGCTTTTCACCTGAGAAACATGAAAACAAACAATAAATATCTTGATCTGTTTCATATGCCCTCCGGTCAACCAACATAGCTTAATGTGTTGCCAAATATAATCCAGGGAGGTATTTGGCTCTAGATTTATCCTCCAACAGAGATCTCCAAACAAATAGCACAGGGCTGCCATTCACTGCTAATGAACTGGAAGTGAATAAGGAAATGCATTAGAGGCAAGGAGACGAATGTCACGAATTGTGGCGTAATGTCACAACACACGATAATATGTGTATCACACCTATATAACGATATCAAGAAAAGGGTCATTTAAAGATTTCAGACCGATACGCACTGAATTGCCTTTGCAATCATTTTTGAGTGGATTATATCATATAACTAGGAAATTATTTTCTGTAACAAAATTAGAATTTGGTTATAGAAATATCATCGGTTAATTTCGTTAGTACTGGTTATGTTGTTAGTGCGAACTGCAAAACGAGAAAAATATTTACTGTGCTCTTCAAACTGTTACTAAATTGTTGACGACTTCATCAATGTATTCATTATTATTATCAAAAACGTGGAATGAACGTATCCTTCAAGAGGTTCATTTTATTATATAAGCAAAGGCGTTAGTGAATATACTAAAATATCTAAATATTAACTGGCTCAAACAATTTAATTTCTGTTATATATTGAATAAGATTTATATGTCAGAAATGTACCCTGTACTATTTGTGATCTTTTTCACGGTTGTTGATTGTCAGTCCACGAGTAACGCTGCTTGTACATACAGCAGTGACGTCACAAGCATGGACTGTGCTTTACAGCATTTGCAAATTGCCGTCACGAGGCAGGCAGAAACAATCAAGGCTCTTGAACTGCGCATTGGACAGCTCGAGGAATCTCGCGACAGCGGCTACACTGATTGCTATGAGTTGTTACAGTCAGGTTATGCCTCATCTGGAGTGTACCAAATCAGAGTGAGACAGCCACAGCAGCCTAGATCGGTTTACTGTGACATGACAACAGACGGTGGGGGTTGGACAGTGTTTCAAAGACGATTCGATGGAAGTGAAAATTTCAACAGAAGCTGGGAGGAGTACAAGCAAGGCTTTGGAGATGCCTCTGGTGAATACTGGCTTGGAAATGAAATGCTGTACCTAATGACCTCTCAGAAGGAATTTACCCTTCGCATCGATTTAGAAGATTTTGCCGATGAGAGTCGATTTGCTGTTTATTCACTGTTTAAAGTGCATTCAGAGGCGCAGAAATACCTGCTTGAAGTTGGCGGTTACAGTGGCACGGCTGGAGATACAGGAAACGGATTTTCCTACCACAACGGATCACGATTCAGCACTTACGACCAAGACAACGATGCACTCAGTAGTGATTCCTGTGTAAATAAGTATGGCTTAGGAGGCTTTTGGTACAAGGCCTGCATGCGATTCGGAGCAAATAGCCACTACAGCCACTCAAGCACTGGATATGGTGATCACAGGTTTGATAGGATATACTGGTTGCCGTGGGTTGGAAACAGCTACTACTCACTCAAATCTACCAAGATGATGATTCGGCCTGTCACAGAGTAGTTCTGAATAAACCAGTTTGTTGGAACAGTAATCTTGTTATTTAAATCCAAAATAAAAGAAGAACAAAACTCTGAAATGCGACAAAACGTGAAAAAATGTAAGACTACTTTGTCACATTAATCAAAACTGCTTTGACTAAGTTAAATTCATTGGAAGTGTAATTACTTTTTACTATAATGGTGTTAGTTTGGATATACCTTCCCTTTAGTCTTACCAGTTATGTAGACTTATGTAAATATTATGCAAAAGATACCATGTATTCCCCGAACGTAACGATAATTGACATATATTATTATTCATATCCAAGTGTGATATTTAAATAACATTTACTTAAAAAATCTAGAGTAAATGGATATTTATGTTTCAACAGTCTTTACTATTATAGAAAAAGGAGTGATAAAAAGCCAAGGATACTTACCATGTATAGCGTATAAAATAAAGAATTTATCAAAACTGCCCAAACGGCTATTTTTCAGGGTTGAATTGCAAATAAATGCCGGTGTTTAAATACCATGTGACATAAGGCAAATTTTCAGTACAAACATATCAACACATCACATCAAAAGGCTTAAAAATCAAAACAAAGAATGGGACTGTATGCGCTTCATGATTTATGCTTTCACATGATTGTTCTGTTTTAAATCAATAGCTACAGTGAAACGTTCACTTTTGTTTTCAAAGGATTTCGAAAATGGCTTGCATGTAAGTGGAATATTTCTAATTTATTACCAAATAAGTGTAAAATAAATGCCTTTACATACATCATTTAAAACAGTTTTTCTAGACCTTCTTCAGAATTACAAATAGATTTAAGAATTACCAAACAACACAAAAAAGAATAAATAAATTGCAATGTTAATTGCAACAAATATGCATTTAAGGATATTTGAAACAAATGTGTTACATTACCCGAGCAACAGAAAACAATTTAGTTCAAAATATTTATGTTGTGAGTGACATTAGGTCTGCGACAATGCAGACAAACACCATCCAGTTGCAATTTTTGGATAAATATGACTTGATCAACAAATCAAATAACTCGCACAATTTCCACACGGTTTGGAGTATATACGTGTTCATAAGTAATGACTTCAGCATAATGCCATATTGCATAAATCGAGCAAAGCTAGAAAAGATGTGGTCCTGTAAAAAGTTCAATTTAATTTTAAACAAGTTTGCGATAGCCACCCTTTCATGGATTCAGTGTAAAATATTAGTCTAAAAGACGTAACCATAGTGATATTAGAAATAATAAAGAAATTTTCAGAAACGAGGTGGCTTTTTAAGCTGGTTTTCAGTCAATTCTGCCGATAGGTATATTGCTCTGGTGATTGAGTGCTAAACCAATCGGACCAATCGTCCTATTTCTACTATGCCGCAACACAGTTGAAATATAATTCATAAAATACTTTAATTTTTGTAATCAAAAAGTCAAAGCTTTGCAACATTCTAGTATTGATAACATTTTAGAGACTTTTTCAAGAAACAACGTTTAAACATCAAAATTATTATTTTAGGCATGTCTATCTTTATTTGTGAAAAGGGTATGTACCTTTTTTCACTCTTTCATTGGTGGGTTGCAGTTTTCCATAAAAATTGATGCCCATGAAAATATATTTTGCAATTTTTTTTACACTTTTTTACAGTTTCAAGGATGCTTAAGTATAAAGAAAAACATGAAATTTAAAAATACATCTTCGATCAAGGTTTTGAATATATCGCATTGATGTATGCGATTTGTGCCTAATTACTTCTCCGAATTAAAATAATATGGTTGTAAAACTTGGTCTAATATGTGTAGAATTCAATGAATTATTATTAGACATTACCTTCATGTTTAAGGAATTATTATTGCTATTACTATTGTTATTATTATTATATTATACGGAGTATTGATAACGCGCTTTGTATAATTATAAATCTAAGCGCTCCCAAACATAGATAGATGAAAATGTGTACATATAGCCATTAAAAAAGATTATAGAGAATACTTACAAATACATAAAACATTAAGTAGTAACTAATAATACTGGCTGAAAGGAATTGGTCTTTAAAAGATCATTTCACAGCTTCGGCTCAAACACTTCGATTGAGTTGTCTCCCGTTGTAGAACTTGTTCTTGGAGTGACTAGGTATAAATGACTAAAGGGCCTAAGGGTACGACCTGGTTGATAAGGTACTTACAAATCAACTAAATATTCCGGGCTATTTTCTTTCTAACATTTAAAACAAATTACTAAAATTTTAAAAATAATTCTTACCTCAATTGGCCTCCAATGCCAGTCCTTAATACACTGGTAACCAGTGATTTTGATCACCAACGTGCACATTTATGTTAGTCAGTTTAGACCTAAGACATCTTGTTCCATACAAAATCACCACAGTTTTGTCATCACTAAACTTTAAATGATTAAAAGTCATCCACATCTTAGCGTCGCAAATACATGCTTCTAATAAACTACATGCAAACATGAAAAGATACAAATAACTGAGTATCGTCAGCGTATAATGGTAAGACAAACCGAGTTTTCGCATGATGTCACCAACAGGGATCACATACAGGGTGAACAGCAGTGGTCCTAGGACTCTATCCATTGCAGTGCTGTACCAAACACCCCGTAACGTGTTGATGGGCGAGACAGCAGCTTTGCGTGGTTTATGGTACCGAACGCTGAATTAAGGTCCAAAAGGCCTAATACGCACAGTTTCTTCTTTTGCAGAGCTACATTGATATCATTTTTGAACTTGCAAGAACGGTGTTTCGGTAGAGGATATTTCCGGTACGCTGACTGGAACTTTTCGGCAAGGTTGTGTAATTCAATGCAATGATTAATTCTATAAGCGACGAGCTTTTCAACCAGCTTTGACACAGAAAGGACTTTTTAAGCTATTTGTGTCCAGATTAGCCTTTTTGATCAATGGTTTCACAACGGCCTCTTTCAAGCTTTCGAGTACTGCCCCGATTCTAAGTGGTTGAATGAAGCTCGATCTATATTTCTTTACTAGCTTAGCAAGTAAAGGACAGAATTCAGAATTGCACGATCGACCTATTCCCCAGAGTTATCACTGAGCTTGTGCAAGGAAGCAGATTCTAAACATATTATTTCTTCAATTTCGGAATCAACAGCTTAACAATTTTCACATTTATTAGGCAAGTACTGAAAATAGAATTAAGCTTCCATCTAAAGATCATTTTGTACTATCGAGAATTAATTTGTGCTGGCTGTAATTATATTTTTTATATATCTAAATGTGTTCTTAAATATTTGGAGATACCGAAAAGTATTTATTGATAACAAAACATATCCACGCCAAAGGGAATCTTCGCGGGGAAAATTCGCCTCGGAGAATCATTTTATGCTTGATTTATTTAGTTATTTATATGTTATACATTTTTTCATACACCCATAGCTGCTTATCTCAAAAGCATAACACATGATGCGCATTCTCCGAATGACTGTAAGAAGAATGTCTTGCTTTTGACGTGACAGGCATGAACATAAATAACAAAAATGTTCTTTCGCTGTATATGCCATGTATGTAACAAAACATAGCTTCACTTTTGGTTTCCTTTACTAGGCTATAGGTTGACGAATGGCTTCCTCGTAGGAACTATTCAACATAGCGTAATATTATTTAACTCGCTATATCAACATCAGAAAAAAGCCACTGTTGCTATATGGTCAGCGGAGGAATATATGTGTTTTAATTAGTCTCAAATAGATTACAAAACATCTCGAAATAAGACATGCCATTACTAGAATGTCACCATTCGAAACCAGTGGCGGATCCGTGGGGGTTGAGGTTGAGAGCTTGGAAGATATCCACCCTAACCCTGCCTATATTTGAAAAAAAATTGGACTGTCAAGCTTTGAATTTTCACCACAATACTTTGACTGGTTTACTTACTAGTTCGAGTGATATTTTTGAAGTCGAACCTAACAGTCCCCTCCTCTTAACTGTTTACGATACTTGTTCTTAATGAATATTAATAAATGTGTCGATTCATTACAATTGCAATATATGGTTTTCATACTGAAGAGGTGCATCTCCAGTTTTAGGCAACACTTTGCAACTGCATTTAAATTTTCCCCTGAGACCTAAAATCAACTTATAAGATTAACCAAAATACCATGATTTCTAGCTAGATTGAGCGATATGCCATATTGTAATGTTCAAATTAATTCGCTTTATGCATAAGACATGCATATGCATTTTTATGTGTAATATTTGTAATAAAATGAGACAAAAATGAAAATTGCAATGCTCCGTCTTCCAAGATTCTGGTTTATAATGCATTCCGAAATGGGTCAATTCACTGCATGAGTAAAAACGCTACAATTTTCATGAAAATTAGCAATGTGCATTCCTTTGAACACAGAACACATATCAACGTGTTGTAATTTTGGATAACTATGTTTGATTAACTTCTTACCATGGCGTTCCATCTCCGTATTCGTCCATTTCTTTCCGAGGACTGAGCCTACCCAGGAAAACTTCAGGAATATATTGTGATATTGTGTATACATTGTTGATCATTGAGGTTTTTCAATGCCAAATCATGGATGTCCGAGTTGACGATGCAAATGTCGCCGGCAGAATTGTGTTCTAAATACGACAAGAGAAGGCTGCGGGTTGTTGGATTAGCTTTCTGAGTTCTATTCTTGTAATTACAAGCCACTACGTCGGTTGCATACTCAATGTGATAACAAAGACGATAATACATGCGATAATACATGTATCGACATACATTAAAGCAATTTTTAAAAAATGAGCCTTTTATTGTTGCTCAATTTTTCATTCAGATCTCATTTCATATAATCTAGTATTTCATATTTAGTACGACATTGCTTTACTAGAAAATGTAGTTTTGTGTGAAATAAAGATACCCTGGTTATATTTAAATAGCCAGCAAAAGGGAATCATCGATTTGAAAATTAAGTCTGTTTTGGTTTGCTTTCCAGTGGCAACGCTTCCAACAAGAACAGCATTTTCATAAGTTATTTGCACTTTTTTTGTTTCTCTATTTGCAACAGTGATGACATTCACTTTAATTCTGTTTGCAATGGGACTAACTTTTCTTTGAAAATAATTGACAGACTTGTTCAGTCATTAAACGTATTTATTAATTAAACATTTATGTTTTGCAACGTATCAGTTTTTGATACTAAAGTGCTTGAATGTTTTTGAATGCCTTAAATAATATTCTTTTATGGCTATCTTTATTAATTTTTCCCGTTAACTTAAGTTCTATATATCAATAATTAGTATTTACAGAACTTTTATATAATATCAAGATCGATTAACCGAATAGATGATATTTAAAGATTTTTTAAATATCTGTACGCACATCTAAGAATATATCGAATGTTTTGAATTGTTATCAAGCAGAATGAGCCACAATGACTACAATTATGAATCCAACTCCAAGTGAACAAATGAGCTTTTATCATTCATAAAATCATCTTTACTAGGATTGCCGTTGTTAACTGTTATTCCAATGAATACATTTAGCAAAGATTTACTGCGTCTGATGAACTAATGTGGAATTTGCCCCCTGCTGATATTGTGGCTATTTCTCAAAGTAGAAATATTAAACACGTGGCAAAAAATAACATTTTCAAAATCACTTTCTTCTCCCTTCGGGTAGAATTTTAAAACCTTTTCACCCTGCCTTTCCTTTGCTTTACCTTTATAGGCAAGACAAGGTTTTTCCAGATTCCAAAACATTTTTTGCCAGTTCGAAAGCTTTCTGTCGAAAGAACGCATAGCTTTGTTACTTACTCTCTAACTCTACGAAAAGGCATCTAGCATGAACCCTAACCCACAAAGAATAGCACGCAGCTTAAGCTGATGATTTATATGAACGTTCAGTGTATTTAAAATGACCAGGTAAGGTTTTATATCCACGCGTTTTTCTTATAAAACGAACAAAAGTATTACTCTATGCTCGGCATAGTTTGCTTGTGTAAATAAAGTGCACATCATTTATGACATGAACGGTGCGGCTGATGGTTCTTGTGTGTAAATGCTGCTGCAGACCTTACTCGTTGCATTTCCTGATAAAAATCACTGTTTTTTGCTTCACATTTGGGTCATGAAGATGAAAACAAAGGCAAAAAACAAAACGTACTATATATGTGCGAAACTGGGGGATCCCAGGAAACATTGACCCCGTACTTCAATATACTCTATGCAAGTCTTCGACTTGCCAAGTGCTAATACGGCTGAGTTGGAATCGGTCTACTTTGTAAAAGATTGATAAGAATTGATAAGAATAAGAAAGGGCCCCCTTCCTTCTGCCACATGAAAAATTCCTTATGTTTAAGCAGGAGGGGAGAAAAGACACGTGTTCCACCCGAGCTTAACCTACAGTACCACCTACATGTAATATCTGGTCTGTAAGAAAGTGTCTTTATTAACATTAATTACTCTTATTATGTCACAGATTTTGTAGGTCATTTGTTTTCAAAATTTTAGATTCCACATCATCTTGCAGCAGATTAATGTTTGTTTGCTTATTGCCATGTTATCAGTGGAGAATAACGGTAAATAACAGTTGTCACTAACCATTAAATTTTCAAGAATAAGGAAACGTTCGAGTTTTATATTTGAAAGGAAGATTTCATGGCAATAGGTACCAGCATTAAAAGACATTTTACGGGCGTTCCAGTAACCGTTTTACATCATGCGCAACAAGCACGGCGATGTTACCATTTGTTCCTTGACAATAATTATGATATCATTTGTGTTACCCTATTTGTGGCTGTAACTGCTTCTAATTCGCAATTGTAATTCAAAGTTTATAAAAGATTGACCTTAAGTTAATATACACTTCTTTTGATCTCACTCATAATTCCCTCACAGACCCTATTGGTGAACTGAGGTCCAAATTCAAAATATTGAAATGGTGCAGAGTTTTTATTCCAAATTTAGATCAATCTGTTGGTGAATAACAATACAATTATTGCCATTTTACATGTTGAGACATATTATAAACACATATTTGTAAGAATGTAAGTTCATCGATCAATGTGATACAGTAAAGCTCTCTGTTGGAAATGGCCTTCACGCATCTCACAGAATATGCGGTTAGTTCTTTGCTTTGATTCAACACTGTTTTCCAACGCACTACAGTATACTGTACCAAGAAACTTTATCTGGATATGCGTTATCAAATTTATAACAAAAGAATCTTTGTGTATTAACTTTGACATATACATCATGAAAAGCTGTATCTTTTTGTTATCAATTGAATTAAATATCAAACACTGGAGTTAATTCCGACAAGGACTAACACTAGACTAGAATAGGCTTTTATTTCTGGCATTTTGGATTAATACATTAAAATGTACACTATATTGCTGTTGATATTTTTCAATACCGTTAACGGCCAATTCACAACTGAAGCCGTGTGTACATACGGCGGTGAAAATACGGAGTGTACTTTACAGCACTTACATAGTACTGTCATGAGACAGACCGAAGCAATCAAGGCTCTTGAACTACGAATTTCGCAACTCGAACAATCCAGAAGTTTAAGTGACTGCTATGAGTTTTTGCAGTCAGGTCAGACCACATCAGGAGTGTATCAAATCCATGCGGGACAACAAACAAATATTCGCGCCTATTGTGACATGACAACAGATGGCGGGGGTTGGACTGTGTTCCAGAGGCGATATGATGGAAGTGAAAATTTCAACAGAAGTTGGGAAGAGTACAAACAAGGCTTTGGGGATGCCTCTGGTGAGTATTGGCTTGGAAATCAATTGCTATACTTACTGACATCACAGAAGGAATTTACCCTTCGTATCGATTTAGCAGATTTTGCCGATGAGAGTCGATTTGCTGTTTATACACTATTTAAAGTGCATTCAGAGGCGCAGAAATATCTGCTCGAAGTAGACGGTTACACTGGCACGGCTGGAGATACAGGGAACGGATTTTCTTACCACAACGGATCACGGTTCAGCACTTACGACCAAGACAATGATAATCAGCCTTATTCCTGCGTTGATAGGTATGGCTTGGGAGGATTCTGGTACAAGGGCTGTATGCGATTCGGAGCAAACAACCATTACAGCCACTCAAACACTGGATATGGTGATCATAAGTTTGATAGGATATACTGGCTGCCGTGGGTTGGACACAGCTACTACTCACTCAAATCTACCAAGATGATGATCCGACCTATCACGGGGTAGTTCTGAATAACCAGCTTGTTTTTTGTTCAATTCTGCTTACTGATATCCGAAACTAATTCGGTCGCTGTAAAGACAACCTGCTACTTTCGGTTTGCTGTTGAAATTTTGCCGATATTTAGTCATAGCTTAAGATCTATCAAGTTAGAGATGAGATTTCTATGCAATGGCGTATAGACGGGAGAGTTACAAGTAACGGTGTGATTGAAATGCAATATATTCGTGAGCTACTGTTTAAAGAAATTACAAAATTATGTTAGATATAATGGGTAATACAAATATTACATAATCATGCCTTGCAATGCAGTGTCGAATTACATCGAGAGGTACAGAGCCAACCGTTATCCAAAAAGGTTTCACAAGGAGTTGTGCCCAGTTAATGAATATGAAGTGTGTATTGATAGCAAACCCTGTATTACAAAAACCTAACTTTTTCCGTGTCTCGGGTCTGAAGAGATATTGAGGCAACTACAATGTTTTACCCAACTAAACAGAGGACTAGAAAGTGCACGTAATGGCTGTTCATATATTTGCGGCACCACATTACATATTTATAGCTCAAAATCAAAATTATAGCAAAAAGGTTTGCATCTAAATAGCTTGCAGAAGTGTATAGCCACGTGAAATTCATTGTCATTGTAATTATAATAATTCTAATGAAGTTCTTTGAAAGTATTTTATGTTTGCTTTTAAAGTAGACCTAGAGCTTTAAGATACAATTTTAAAAAGAAGGGTAGTTCCAATCGTGCATGTTCCAGAAAAAAAATGCTTGAGAATGCAAGCTGTTATGGCAATTCTGTTGTCAGGCCTAATGTCGTCATTTGTTCTTCTCAGTTAGCAGATGGTCTGAGCTAAGACTTACATCAACTCTCAGTTGTAGTTACTTATTTGAATGACTTGTGCTGCTCTACTTCAACCTATAAGTTGGATGTAAAAGAAATATAGTTTTCGTAAATGTGTTAAGAATAGAAAGATTTTACAATGGTAATTGCAAATTAATTAGACATATTTAAAATAGAATTTCAGTTGCATACATTATTGAAGGGACGTTGTGACGTCAGCGCTTCCGGCCTCCTATTGAAAGCAGCAATAAAGCATTTTAGTTACAATCACACGCCTGGCTGCTTGTGTTCCTGAATTTCATTGAGGGGAGGGGTTGTGGTATTTGGGGTGGTGGAGGAAGGGGTGGTTGAGAGCATATGTACTGCCATGCGTGATCAAATGAACTATGGTCGCTCACATGATGTCATCGCTCACGTGACTGGAAACTCTCAGACCGCCGCCTCGTAAAATCAATAAATAATAGGAACAGACAATCTTCTGTCAGTTTATCCGTAGAAAATTTTGAGACTCGTATCCATGGACTTGAAGAAGTGATATACTCACTCATTATGTATGTACAGGCGTTGGTCTATGCACAGATGGTCCTAGACTACTACCTAGCTGCTGCACGACTGTTTAATCAATGTAACATCACCAGTTATCTGGCACAGCGGGAAGCGGGGGGGGGGGGGGGGGGTGGGGCGTCGTGCGGAGTCTGAGTAAGATGGCACTCATCATAGTTTTACGGTTGGAGAGGGGTTTAGGGGGTTAGGGGGTGCATGAAATTTTACTCTTCATAGCTTTACGGTTGGCGTGGGGTGGGGGAAAGAGGGTGCAGAATTATTTAAACAGACGACGCCCATGCGAAAACTATCCACGCACTTCCAGATAAACAGTAATAACAATATAAAGAAATCCCATTATTTGAGAGAAGCAAGGTTTTCTATTTGCATCTTATTGTAATTATATTTAAAGGGTAATGGCAAATTCAATGGCTTTCAATGAACTGAGCTTCATTAATTCTGAATAGGTCAAGCATCCCCCTTCCAAGCATCTTCAGCATGTTCTGTGGGAGGAGGACGAGGGGTGTGTGTTAGCACCATTCTATTTTGCCATCTAATCTGTTATGCGGCTGTTCAGAAACTCCACTTGTACTTCATAAAACATTTTAGACAATATTTCCATTTTTTATTCACTACACTATAAACATCCTGAAACATTTTCCGATAAGTGCATAAAAACCCAGCACAGTAACAAGAGACTGTGGATTTTATAAAAGTCGAATTCTGTTATTTGAGAGTAGGCGGATTCGGTAAACTCAAAGAATAATGTCCAGCTTCTTTTTCCCGAGGGATCTTTATTAATACGTGGTACTCATCTCATAGTTTCATCAATATTTCTTCGTGTTGTGCTTTTTAATTACGTCCTTCTTGTTTAACATGATACGTTAAGCCTTACTGTGCCCCAGTGCCGCCAGATATATTGTTGAAATATTCAGAACTATTGTCTTCACCCAGTTTGCCTGACATAGAATTTATATAAGCATCAATGACGTAATCCCGGAAGGCCCTAGTCGGTGCTTTGATTACCCTTAAAATACACCTAATTTTTAGTTTTGTTTTGCAAAAATCAACTGAATTTTATGAATATCTATAGGCTTGTACATGACATCTTTATGAGAATTCTGTTTGGTTTTGAAGATTTCTTTTCTCCGAAAATGGCGATGTGCTCCTCATAATTTAGTCTGCCGTTCACAGCCATATGATAAGCACAGCGGGGAGTGGGGGTTGACTCGAGCCTTGCACCATTGTTTCCACTGCTTTGGGCGAAGCACTCCACCCACATAAAAACCACCGTGGATAGACAAGCCTTTACACATTCTATTTTGCCACTTTTTAAATGATTATGTTTTGGCACTGCCCAAATGCAACCCGTCCTGACACCCCCACAAAAAGTATACGATCCGTATTGATTTGAAAGCAATACTGGTGAAAGTCATCAATGAAGTCCTCTTTAAATGTTTTTAAAGTTTTTTTGAAAGTTTACCACAAGCTTACACAAGTAAAAAAATGATCTTATTTCGCTACGCCACAGAGGATGTAATACAAACCATAATTACGCCACACTCCCCCTGCGGGAGAGGGGGCAGGAATTTGCGGGGTCAGGCGGGGTAATCGAAATGGCTGGGTAAGTGCAACGGAGAGAAACCCCGTTTATTTCCATGATTAGCGGAGTCTTCCAACGGATAAAAATATCGATTTTTTCCGTATTTAGCAAAAAAAAAAACCCGGCGGATTCTGGTGAGGGTTTTAACACACAAAATGGTTCTTTTAGGAGATGTAAGGACAGGACAAAATAATATCTTTTCCGATACCCGGTCCAGCCTCTGAAATCCCATATAAAATTCACCCCGCATTGTGATAAAAAATACGAAGAATTCAAAGTCAACCGATAATGTAAATGCTGGGTCATATAAATGTTTTATAACCCCATTAAACTACATTTTGAGGAAGAGAGAAAAAACGTATGTTCAAAATAAAAAATAACATCTCAGCCTCAATCAGAGATTGCTGGTCACATGGACAGGCCAGTTAAATAAATCGGATAAGAAACAAGCTTTTCGTCCTGGCCTAAATACCGCTTCCCCCACCTCCACCGTAAAAGGTGACACATCCCGAGACTGCAGCGAGCTCAATTTCGGAATAAATTAGCCTATATTATTTGAAAGAGAATTTATAGAATGTGATGAAACCACAGACCGACAAATTAGAAGTCGACTCGACCTGATCTTAAACCGCCAGTCACACAATCTTGGTGTATTATAGATGTCAAAAGATTTTTTAAATTACAATGTCAGTTCTGCCAAAGTCACTTCTACTAGAGAAAAAAAGTTTTGCCAATTTAATATGAGTCCTTAGCTAGTAGAGTTGAACTGGGAAATGTAAGCATGGGTGGGGAGACATATTACGGTGTGGGGAAACTGAAATTAGAAATGGTATTCTGATGAAAGCAATGGCGTCTGATGCTTTTCGAAAGTTTTTAAGTGCCCAGTAAATCTTCCGACGTCAATTCAAAGTTGTTTTAGGTTGCGACGTCGACCCGATCGAACTACAACATTATCTCTGGTTGTAATCTGAATGTGATTAATTGCAAACGTCAAAACGTTGTCCAAAACACAACATGGAATAGACGTTGGATAAACGAGGTTGTTTAGATACTAATTTTGTCGCAACCAAAACCTGCTTTCGCGAATGTATTATCAACGCCTTTGATACAACGTTGAATAAACATCGGTTGTATAGGCTTTGGGATCGCAATCAAAAAGCATCTCGACCCAGGGTGGCCATTTGGTATCACATGTGTCGCAATGCGTGTCTTTATAGAAAAAACGCAGAGAAAGGGCAGGGGGAGGGGTAATTCCGAGATCAAACACGTCCCACTTGAAGTACCAATTCCATTAAAAAGGGAATACACCGGGTTAGCAAGAAAAATGATATTTCTTTCGGAATTTCACTTGGAGTTAAATTGAAAAAGTGGGTGCTATTTCAAAATCAGCACTCCGCATTTAAAGGTCAGTTTAAAAAGTCGTGGACATATGATGACTAGATGACACTCCTAGCCCCGGACTTCACTACAGCAACTAAAAATTGGCTAGAAATCCTCTTGGTCACTCACCAAGATACGATGCTTTGCGATGACTTTATAAACCGCTCTTAAAAGCGTCAGTTCCCAGTAAACATTCTTAGATCAATGCAACATCGATTTGAGGTTACGAAGTCAGTCCGAAAAAGCCACAACTGTAATTCTTGTTGTACTTTGGTTGTGATGAACTTCCAACAAACGTTTTTGACACAACGTTTAATAGACATTGGATAAGAAACATTTATTAGAGATGTTTCTTTGGTGGTAACTAAACCTCAACTTTCTCCTACGTTTGATCAACGAGTTTACTGCAACGATGAATAGATTTTGGAAAATCAAAATTGTATAAATGCCGAAGGTGTACACGTGGGACCAAAAATCAACCTTCTTGCGTAATCGCTCACCGACAAATGAAGGCAGAATGGTAACCGTGACAGATTGCTTTGATAGTAAACCAAAATGATGTGAAATATGAGATTTTTCAAGAGCGCGTAACTTATGACAAATATTCATGTCTTCAAAAAGTCAGTAGATAGACATTATTTCGACTTCTTTTTCTAACCTATTCGCAACTTTGGTTATATGTCCAATAGGTAGTGTCGATCCAACTTCGGGGGAACATACGTTACTTCAATTTCCACAATGAACCAAAACCCCACGTTGATCCAACGTGGGACCTGACGTTAATCCTACGTAATGTTTACTGGGTTCAGAGAATAGCCCCACAATGTCAAATGCAACAACCCTAAACGAGGCTGTCAAATTGAAAGCAAAAAAAAATTTTAACGTTAACCTCATAATGAGGGAGACATTTTTAGATGCGGCTCGCGCAGTGCCAATTTCCATTAAAAGAGGGGTTCTTTCGGAACTGCACTACGTGTTTGGTTAGCGCATAGACACACATGGTAACAAACTTGCATATGAGTGCCACTTGCCATCCTCCTTCCAGTATCACTCTGAACGGTTTCACTTGTTGGCTGGTTTAATCTCAAATCTTTTACAAATGTAAACTATTGAGTAGGGGCATTGCTTAAGCCCCCTTACACACGAGCAGCCTCCCCTTCCTTTCGTTCTCCCTCACGCTTCCTGTTGTGTGCACTATTTTTATAATAATAAAAAAATATAAAATAATATATAAAATAAAAATAATATAATAACATATGTTTCATTTATTCTTAACTTTAATAAATTTTCTTGTGCTTTAAATAGAATTGGTTATTTTTACAATAGCAAACTAAAGAGAAAGTAAAGTCAACAAAATCAAGCTCTAATTTCCATATATTGACAAATACAAAAGGCCAGAAAAATAGCCTTGACTGCATGGCTCTTGATTTTCTGATGCTCTGTCACACTGTTTTGAACCTCTTCCCCACGCACAACCATCCGACCTTCACCTTTAAACAGTGAACAGTGGGGCTCCGAAATTGACAGCAGATCACAGACCAAGTTGTTGTTAGGATCCGTGCGATCGAACTTTACATCAGAAACTTTCTATGAGCAGAATTCCAGTTTAACAAAGTGTCATTATTGACATTTTGCTTTGCAAAAGCTTCAGTTTAGCTTCCCTTCGAGTAAATACTTTTCCACAATAGACATGTTGCCAGAAATGGGAACATTGGCTTGTAACTGACTTTAGAAAACTTGCTCATGTTATAGGGTGTTTAGAAGTCCTAGATATGCCAGAAAGATGAGTTAATTTAAACTGAAAGAAAAGAAGGGTTTTTCGGAGCGGGTTGTAGTGGCATTTTCAGTCTTTGTAACGACGGTTCCAACGTCCACTCGGCCAAATAGCAACATTTCCACGTCTAGTCAACGCTGTAGGTATAACACAAAAGAAAGGTGTGGAATATACGATGTAAATTTGACTTGGTTTTTTATGACGATCACTACCATTGCTACTATTCACACAAATCTACCAGGATGATGATTCAATGTATAACAAGGTAATTCTGAATAAAACACCCGACCTATCACGGGGTAGTTCTGAATAACCAACTTGTTTTGTGAGGCCAGTTCTCGTTACTGCTATCCAAAACTAGTTCGGTAGCTGTAAAGACATCCTGCTACTTTTGCTTTCCTGTTAGACCAATACAGATATTTGGTCATAGCTTAAGACCTATCAAGTTAGGGATGGATATTTTAATGGAGCGGCATATTGGCGGGATAGTTACAAGTAATGATTTTATTGAAATGGCACAATATATTAACATCATGGCGCATCACAGGTTTTAAAGAAATTGCAAAAATTAAGGTTAGCTATAATGAGTAATGCAAATGTTACATAATCATGCACTGTATTTCAGCATTGAACTAGACCGAAATTTGCACAGCGAATTAGCCCCACTTGGAATGATAACTTAAAACGGAAGGTAGATGATATTGCAGTTTGTTAACAATTTTCACATGTCTGAATGTAGAACATTATCCTAAATACTACTAACTATAACGGTAAAGTCAAGGCCTCTATCTTTCCGGTTTGGGGCTCGAAAGTGACCTGGAGGTCAAGGACACAGGAAGTTATACCTTACGTATGGTCAAAAACTTTTATCGGTTGCTTCAGATCACATCGCCTTTTATATATGTGCTAAGTTTGGCTTTTCTAGCTTCAATGGCCTTGCCGTAGATTTCTGGAAACCGATTGACCTTTTTCGCGATTTGAAAATTTTCACCAGGTGCATCACTTCAGATGACTCTCTATACATGTGCTAAGCTTGGTTGGTCTAGCTTCAGCGGTCTTGAGAGGAGATGTCTGGAAACCGATTCGATGGAAGAAGAAGAAAATTGAAAAAAGGAGGAAAAAAATAGCTGAAGAATTCGAGGCAATCCATCCCCACTTGGTATTTTCCATACCAAGTGGGAATAAGTATACGTCACTTCTTTATGACTCCTTCTGTTTAAAATAACGCCCCATATACTATTTACTTTATACATTTGATTAAGTGCCAAGTCCAAACTCCCCCTCCTCCCACTCTCATTAACGTTATTATCACATTAGAGAGAGAGAGAGAGAGAGAGAGAGAGAGAGAGAGAGAGAGAGAGAGAGAGAGAGAGAGAGAGAGAGAGAGAGACAGAGAGACAGAGACAGAGACAGAGACAGAGACAGAGAGAGAGATAGAGTGAGAGAGAGAGAGAGAGTTTTCCGAGTAAGTACAGCATAGAAAAAGGACCTACCTTCTATGACAGCAATGTGATATATATGTAGCCATTTCTTAATTATAGGGAAGTGCGATAATAAAATCATACGCATGTCAACCGCCAACTTCCGGTTTGGGGCTCGAAAGTGACATGGAGATCAAACACACCGGAAGTTGTACCTTATGTATCGTCGTATAGGGTGTGGAGGTTGAAAATGAGATCAGAATTGCTCTATCTCGTTCCGTTTCTGAGATAACTCATTGTTTTCTTAAATAACGTTTTTCACGATTTCAGGGTAATGGTTAAGGTCAAGGTCAATTTTTTTTCTTTGCTTTAGACCACATTGCCCTTTATATATGTGACAAGTTTGAATTTTCTAGCTTAAACGGCTTTGCAGCAATTGTCTGAAAACCTTGACCAGAAGTATTTACGATGATTCAAACGTAAGAGCTGTGTCAAAATTATTAATAGCTAAGAGATGAAACAAATAAAATCAATGTCAATATCCCTCAAGTCACGAAACCGAAAATCCTTTCCCACACCAAATTCTTGATACGCCCATGACTTGTGCGAATTTTTTTCATAGATTTACATCCTTGGTCTGAGAGAAAAGAGAAAATTTGATTAAAAAGACCATTAGACCATTATTTTTCTTGCTAACACGAAATGTAGTGTGCAAGCACAACACTCCCGCCCCTTCCCATGAAACGCCTTTTTTTTCTTTTTAAAGTGTGACCAATTACAAGACGCATAAATGGCAAGCTAGTTTTATTATTTTGTAGTCCATAATCATACGTTATGCCTTTCCAATATTTGCTCATACAAATCGACAGTTGCGATTTACTCTCATGTAAACGTTAACGTCATGATTATAACAAAAGAATGGAACGTGAAAATCATTGTAAGCTTATATGCAAAAACACTCTAGGCACTTCGTACAGTCTTTGACGTCTTACAATTTATACAAACTTTGAAAACCATCGCTGTTTGCGACGCACACTTAGCAAGAAGATAATATTGATGATCTTAAGCACCACAATTCTCAAAATTGAATAAAAGTTATTACATTTAAAGTATTTCTGTCACCATCTTACTTATTATTTTACACTTCACACCTCATTTTACATTACACTTTACAGAATAGTGTTTGAATTAATGCGTCAAAGCAATTATTTTTTTCAAAGTTTATATTATTTACAACTGATATTGATCAAGAGGTTCATAGAAATTTGGCTCTTTGTTTGCAGGTCCAACCGATTTCAGGTCTTCATAATTAGTCGATCCTTGGCGATCGGTTGCGTACATACCGTTTCCAGTACCTTGACCGTCTTGATCACGTATCTTCGTGTCGAGTGATGAAGTTGTGCTTCCTCCAGCCGATCTGGCTACAGGGACGTTGTAGTACATCTTTATACCATCTACGCCCTCTGCTTCTCTCTGCGGTGCATTCGCCGTTGGATTATCAATTGGCACGTTGTAATATGCCTCTGCTTCACGTTCCTTTCTTATCTTTTTATTCCTGAAATAGAAGGACAAATTATTAAATGTGTATATATATATTTGGAAATCAAGTTTTCAATAATTTTAATTAACTGCCATTCAAAAACAGTTCTCTTTGTATACACATAATCTGTTATCGTTGATTTATTTCCATCTGCTTAATATTGATTCGTCAAAAGCATTATTTCGTACTTTGTAGATGCAACAAAACGTCAGGGTAAATTAATTCATCTTCTTTCACATTATTAATATAATTTGCAATATTTCTCAAATAAGTTAATAAGTTTATTAAAAACTTTGGTACCTTAGCATTCGGAGTACTGCGACAAAAGCGGCAACGAAACCAAGCATTAGCAGAGCAACCACAGCAAGGGAAGCTTGGTATGCTGTCGCAGCATTCCCCTTCCCATTTTTGTGCAGTTGCTGTTCATTTTCTGAAATGAAACAAATATATTTTCTACACATTCAGTTAGTCAAATTATGAGTTATAAGCACTGCTTTACAAACGTAACTATTGTGAATGTTTGTTTTACATCTATGGCCACTGGTGTGATCCAGTATTTGAGCATACAGTTGTTTTCTTGATGTAATGTTTCCTTATTTAGATTCAGTGGAGCTCTCTTGCAAAATGGGAGTATAACCATCTTAGTAGACTTGTGTTCAGAGTTCCAATTACAAGCTTTTTGCAATTGTTAAAAAGTGTTTTTCAATGTATTGGAGCTTTTTGATGACCAAATAAATAAAGTATTCCATTAAGAAGGTGTTTGAAGACTTCTCAATGTAAGCCCTTTGTGCTTTCGTAGTGCTCTTGAACAAATACAAATAAAATGTGGAAACAGTAAAGTGTCAATATGGCTCCCGATTTGAAATTATCAAAAACACATGAAATTTAACACTTATTTTGTTACCAATGCAGCTACATATTTAGCTTGTTTTTACATTTTTGAAAAGTTGACTTGTATTCAGTGCAAGTAAACCGCAGTGGAAACACACAACTTTTGAAATCAAAGTCATTATAAAGGTTTTTGCAGCTTACCAAGCAGCTCTTGTCGACACGTTTCACCGTGGTAACCATGGTAACATGCGCACTTGTAACCGCCCACATAATTAGTGCAGTTTCCAAAAACACAGTATGTGAATCGATTTTCTTCGCTGCATTCATTTATTTCTGAAATATAATTTCGACTGAATTGATATAACATTTTACTATCTGTTTCTTCTAGTTACACATATTCTGGATACATTGCGTATAAAAATGGTACAAGCATATTGCATCATATTTTTTGAACTAGCGAATAAACTCACAAAGAATACTCCAATTTCTCAAAGAATTTATTCCATCATTTCCATAAAATTTTTCCATTCTCAAATATAAAGAAGCTAGGTGTCTTAGCATAACGTTAACATTATTTGTCCAATGATACTTCAACCATAAGTTGCCTGAATATATTGCTTTAATTTGATCTAAATAGAGTTAAAAGATTCATATAAATAGTTCAGCGAAGAGAGAAAATACTCCTTTCAAAAAAAAATCGTCGAACAGTTTGCTTCCTTTTCAAAATACGCAGCGTGACCTCATATATGCCCTTATATCCTATTCAATGTAATGATTAAATGGCAGCAAAACAGTCACTGCAATCCACCAGAAAATGTGTGTTTGTGTGTTAGTATACAGCAACTATGTTTATACCGCAAGAATTTTTTATGGATTGAATTACCTCTTCCAATTTCAGCCATCAATGTTTGGCTTATCGTTCGAAAACCTTCGGTATTTGTTATTGTGACTGTGACCTCATATATGCCTGGAGCAGTGTTAACAAAGAGCTGTCCGTCAGAAGTAGGAGCTGTTGTAGAATACGAACCATATGTGATCAAAATTGTAGAAGTGTAGCCATTGCATCCAGAATCACCTACAGTCTGCAAAACAAAGATGGAAATGCATCAGTGGTTTTTGTAGAATTATGTAAATTAAATACAGAAACGAATATAACTTATCTTATTCTTCCATTAAATTCTCCTGATTGGTTTTGAGAAAAGTTACTAGATAAATAAGTTCGATAACATATTTCTGTGTTATTTTTTATAATGTCTTCTTTGTTGCCTCGTGAAGATTTTGCTTTAGTATCTTTAACTTGTAACAGGCAACGAAAAGAGTCTGCAAACAGTTGTTGAAGTCATCACTTAAGCTCATTTTGTCAAATGCTTTTGCCAGACTTATAGAAGGAATGTGACACTTAATAGTGTTCTATGACAATTCGATTTGAGAGAGAAAACTTTCGCCTGAGCGTGTGTTCATATGTTTTTAAAGAACTTTCTCCTTTTAACTTCATGAAGTTACTTTATACTTTTATCATTTATCCCACTTTCTTTTGTCTATATATTCAGTTAATGTTAATCCGATTTCTGATAAACTTTCCGAGTCTAATGTTTGCTATGAAACAACCGATTTAGTCAATAACATGACATAATTAATTCCATAATCGCAACAGCAAAATTAGAATATAGATGAGCACAAACGAAATAATGCATCTATTTTCAATTCATTAATCAATGACTAGGAATAAATATTAGAACAAAAATGATAATTATTTCAAAAAGTAGGTGAATCAGATTCATGCTCACCCATTGCACCATAAATCCATTGAATGTTACATCTATATCTATAAGCGGTTGCTCTGGATCTAAAACAGGAAATGTAACACTGTAATTCCTTTATCCACAATGTCAGTTAGAGCAGATTACTTTTCGCTATTCAAATATTCAAATTTTCAAACAAAGTTGTAATAGCTAAAATAAAATAACAACAGACTTTAAAAAGAACTGATACAGAAAATATTGAAGCTAATTGTTTACAGGTACAAAGCGTCATGACAGCAACGACACCGCCTCTTGGCTGTATATCACATAGTTCTCGAAGATAATTTTGCTCCCGGTACGCAGCAACTCTGACGTAATACTGTGTATTATGATCTAAGTTGGTAATAGAAACAGTCACATTTGTCCTAGCAGCGGTATGAGTGATAGGTGGAGCGATCGCTGTCCATGATGAGTCTTGTGACTTCTTGTACTCAACGTTGTAATGGTAATATTCCTCAAGTCCTGTCTGAACATTTCCGTCTGGTAGAAACGACACCTCGATTCTGTTGGATGTCACATTTAATGGTCGGGGAATTGTTGTTGCCTCCAGAATTAATTTACCTTTATATAAAATAAAATAAATGAACCATTCATCATGTGTTATGTTTTAATTATATCATAAACATTGATCAAATCTTGGCTCCAGTTAACATAAATAAACATAGATAAATAAATGAATATGTTTAAAATTCTGTATGAATTTAAAATTAAGAAACTTATTGAATGGGACACATACTAAGACGTACCAGTCCTACTTACGTATATATATAAAACACATTCCCTCAGGAGCCCACCACTGCGAGCATTGTGTATCACCTAGGTATCAGTGAGAGCATCTTTGCAATTTCTAATTATTCTATATTTAGATATATACAATACTGATTAAAACAAGGTTGTATGAAAAAGGAAATTAATATCAAGTTGGTCTAAATGACAGTCAGGTAAAGTTAATTAATATTAATTAGTATAAAATATAAATCAATAAAAAAATTCAAGATATATGTTTTTTGGAACATAAGAATAATTTTTTTTTAAAGTTTCGATTGAAGCTAACCTCATTTTCTACATGTGAACTCTACAAAGCAGCACAGCATAGGATAAGATACAATGTTATCAACTGAGCAACATACTAGCCTATCGTCTGCGACACGCAATGAAGGACTTATAAATCAATACATTTCTCAGTGTTTTTTACAGGTAATGATGGATAAGAGACATCAACTAACTGTTATTTGTGTTGTAAATGTATCCCATAACAACAACCTCACACAGTGTAAATAAATCTGGCTGGAAACCGCCGACACGCCGAACACTGAGGAAGCGTCCAACCGCATCGCATTGTATGGTGTGTTTATCATCAGAAGCACCAACGGGAGGTCCATCATAGAAACCACACCGCGTGTGTTCCGTGATATTTTCTGTCATCCCAACACCAATTGCCACATCATCTAGTCTTCTATAGCCTGAATTCAATAATATATCACCAATAACAACTAGACCGAATTTCACTACACGTATGGAAATGGCACCCACTTGCAATGGTAGAAGGCCAGAGACTCAATATATCTGGTCAAAAACAAATCTCTAACTATTTGAAGATTTCTCAACTCCAGACTTTGATTTTTAACGAAAAATCCGAAGTCGAAGTCCAACCCTTAGGCACAAATCATCAAAATCAGTTAAAATTGGCGTTAAACGTTTTCATGACACTAACACTTCCGGTGTTAGTCCCTAGCCATGAGAGAGGAGGTCAAAATCACCAATGTGCCTCTTATATACGCCTTTTAGACTCAAAGGGTAAGAAATAGCCTGAAAGTCGCTCTCTATTTCTTTTTGAGATAATGGTCAACTTCCAGATTTTTACCTAGTCCAAGACCGAGGAGGTCAAGGCAACCACGATATCTGTTAAACAGCGCTTTACCTGTAAACGTTTTCCAGATAATGACCAACTTCTGGTTTTTGACCTAGACCATGACCCAGGAGGTCAAGGAAGGTGACCAAAGTACGTCTTATTTAATGACTTTTTAGGACCAAAGGGTCGAAATTAAGCTCTAAATCGCTCTATCCCTATCCATTTTCGAGATGATAGCCAACTTTTGTTTTTGACCTTGACCGTGACCAAGGAAATCAAGGTTATCCAGGTACCTCTTATATAATGTCTTTTAAGCCCAAAGGTAGAAAATAAGCTCGAAATCTCTAACCGTTTTCGAGATAATGATCAATCTATCCTTGACACTTTTCGATATATAAAAGTGATATCCCAGTTAGCACCCCCACATATAGCCCACGTCGGCTATACGTGGGACATCCCGTGTTCCCACGTCGGCAATATGTGTGCTTTTCGTGGGTTGTCCCATATAAATACGTGGGCGCTTGGCGATTTTGAAACACGTTCCGACGTATACCCCACGTGGGCTGCCCGACGTTGGCTATGCATAGGCTGTCCCACGTTGGTAATATATGGAACAGCCTACGTATAGCCAACGTAGGTTTTAAGTTTGATGTCCCACGAAATTACGTGGGCGTTTGGTAATTTTGAAACGCGTTCCGACGTATAGCCCACGTGGGCTGTCCCACGTTGGCTATGCTTTGGGACAGCCAACGTTCCAAAATAAATTTGTAACAATTTGTAACATTTCATTTAACATGTCGCCTGACCATTACTTTAACCACTGACAATCTTTCAAACTACACTACAACCCACCATTCTGATTTTGTATAGCAACTGACGAATCGTACTTACCTGGGTTTGAACCGGGAACCTCTAGCATCCTACGCGTCGACCTTACCTCTACGCCACGGGGGATCCATGTAATAATCAATGTTTAACAAAAACCGTTGTGTTCTGCTTTTATACTGGGTATTGGTTTATATGGAATATCATTTAGATATCCTAATATAATAAAAAATATTCAAAATCAAATGAATGATGTCTAAATTCAACATTAAATTTTGCAGGTATATATTAAAATCATAAGCAGTATCTGAAATTTGTCAAAAAAATGGCATTTAGTTTATATGGTTTTCCATGACTGTCCAAACCACAAATCCAATAATATTGATTTTTCATAATGCTCCAGTGCAAAACGTTGGGTATACGTGGGAGTAAGAGGGTTCATCCGACAGTGGGACATCCCACATAATGCCCACTTGAAGCCGATGTTGGACAGCCGACGTGGGCTACACGTGGGCCGTCCCACGAAGGTTATACGTGGGAGTAAGAGGGGTCATCCGACAGTGGGACATCCCACATAATGCCCACTTGAAGCCGATGTTGGACAGCCGACGTGGGCTACACATGAGCTGTCCCACGAAGGTTATACTTGGGAGTAAGAGGGGTCATCCGACAGTGGGACATCCCACATAATGCCCACTTGTAGCCGACGTATGACAACCGACGTGGGCTACACATGGGCTGTCCCACGAAGGTTATACGTGGGGGTAAGAGGGGGCGTTCGACAGTGGGACATCCCACATAAAGTCTACGTACAGCCGACGTTGCACAGCCGACGTGGGCCACACGTGGATTGTCCCACGTAGGTTATACGTGGGAGAAAGTGGGCACGCCCCACTGTGGGACATCCCTCTTGATGCCGACGTATAGCCGACGTTGGCTGTACCACTTGGGCTATACGTGGGCTGTCCCATGTCGGCTATACGTAGGCATTAGGTGGGACAAAGTGTAGCTGGGACATCCAACACATAGCCCACGTGTATCCGATGTAGGACGCCCCACGTCCCACATCCCACGTAAAGCCAACCTAATGCCAACGTCGGCTATACGTGGGAGAAAATCTTGTGCTAAGGTCAACGTCATATGACGTTGACCTTGACTCGGAATGTATTACATCAATTTTGCCTTGACCTTGAAATTCAAGTCAAGATTTGTTTGGATTTTAACGACAACTTATTACACTCTATATCTCTACCAAATGTGGCCTTTCTACATTAAACCCTGCAGGAGGAGTTTTCTGGAAACTGTTTTGAAGTCAAAAATGCTTTAACCTCAATTTGACCTCGAGCTTGTGGATCAAGGTAAAAAAGGTGGATTTCACATCTCGTCATTCTCTATCTGTATGCCAAATGTCAAATAACATAGGAGGAGATATCTGGAAACCTTCGAGATGGAGAAAACTAAAATAGGAATAAATGGCCAGAATTCTTAGAAAGGCATAATCATATGCAAACTTTGTTTGCAAGTGGGAATAACACAACGGTATATTAACGATAACGAGAGAATTGTTATCTGATAAGTGTTACTTTGTAACTCTTTTTTTAAACAATTTTAGGAGTTATAAGATATGCTCATTTTGTTACTTTGCTGCAATGTCCTTGATATTTGATTTAATTCATGTTTTGCAGTAATGGTTTACCTGAAAGCAATGTTTAAACTAATGTTTTCCGAGAAAAGTCACAAAATAAACTGGCATTGCTCATTCAATATTCTGATTATTTCTAAAACGCTATACAAAGAAGATTAAACTTTTATATCACACCATAACGATCTTGCGAGTTGTACAGTGTTACATTAAAAATGCGATGCTTCTTTCCCAGATCAACAGCCCAGTAAGCGTTTCCACTGCTCGCGTCAGGATGAGCACAATTGCGGTGTCCATTGTAGGCTATCCCGTCAACAGCTTTAGAAGCCACCAAGTCAGCATAGACCCCTGACTGATACGCTTCCTTGCCATATGCAATATTACCTGGTTAACAAAAATATGGTTCTTTTCTGTACAACAGAATACAAATATGCAGTAATTAAATGGTATTTAAAAGAGCTTTAAGCAAAATAAAAACAAACGAAGCAAGAAAAGAAAAAGGAAAAAAATGTGGTTGCCGTTATTCTGACTAGGGTATAAAAGCAATGGTCTGAAATAACATCGGTTGTGCAACACCATGGTTAGATCAAATAGTTTCACTTGACAAATAGAAGATCAGATAAATATTGTGAGGTTGAATAACATATTAAATATTAAAGTATGCACTTGACACACAAAAGTTACAATGACTTTCATATGCATATTTGAATTTTCATACTTTTTTATTTGAATTTCCTTAGGTGTAATTTTGGTAATCAATAATTCATTTAGATTTTTAGCATCTTCGTTTATTTGTAATATTGTTTTTAAATTGTTTAATTTTTGATGTGACCAAGAAAAATATAAATGTCATTATACAGAATGTACAAAAGTCGAGCTGGCATAAAACCGCATGAATGATTTAGTGATGGTGTTTCCCTGACAAAACGGCAATAAAAATCAAGCTGACCTATTTGGCAAGTAGGTCCGTGAAATAAGCCATCTTCCTGCACGGAACTGTGGTAAGGTATGCTCTGACACTGGCCGTCACATCCGGTGTCCTGATCACAAGCGCCGTTGCAGCGACATGGGAAAATGCAATCGTTTGCAGAACCAAAGTTACATGCTGCTTCAACACACGAAATGCATTAAAATGCAATGTTCCAAGAAACTCATAGTTAAATAGCTATAAAAGTGTGTTGTTCTGTTTTTATCGATTATTCATAAAATACACTAGCTCTAAATCATACCTTTCATTTTTTTAACCTTGCAATAGAAATAGAACTGTCACGTCATCGCAGACACGGACGAATAGTGTGATCTTGGTACATTGCAACACCAGAGATAACAAACACACCTCTCCTCATAAACAGAACACACACACACACACACACACACACACACACACACACACACACACACACACACACACACATAAACTTTGCAATCACAGAGGGGTTATCCTTCAGTTCAGAAATATACAACTTCAAGAAAAGTCCTTTAAAATAACGTGTACTCTGTTAATACCTCGGCATGTATAACATAAAAGCCACAACGGTGTTGCCTTACCTAATACACCATATTGTAGTATAGAAAACAGTATAAAAGTTAAGATAATATCCATTTTATCTATTACCATTTATCTCATGGTTTTTCACACATTTTGATAATATTTCATTATCTAGAAGACTCGCTGTCTCAGAAACACTTGCATATGACATGCTTTTCATTGACTTAAGTATCTTCGTATGTATTCGCACCTTTACTTCCTTATTATGTGTTTGCATAGCGCTGCATTGTGGACACTAGGATTTATTCACATATGAATATCCGGTTTATCGAATCTAAAGAGCTGTGTATTTGTAACGACCATTCAGTAGAGGCAGTGAAAAAAAAATCCAATAGTGACAAATTGGCGCTGAAGAGCTACAGTCGGAGCTTAATATTTTAACTTCTCCTTTGTACAGAATACCATTTGATAAGATTTTAAAGCCAAAATAAAATATGAATGTTGTTTTAGTTGTCGTTTTATTTTTTTGCTGCACACTGAGATTTTACCACCTGTTTAAGCCGTTCCTTGAGAATAAAACTAAGAAAATAACTTTGTATTGGAAGGAGCAGCAAGTAAATACCCAGTTATTTTATATCTAATATATATATATCTAATTGCTACAGCGAAAATGTAATTTAGATATCTACCTCAAATCTATAGCTTGTAAAAATAATAAAATTAAAGGAAGTTAGAAATATATTTCAAATGTAAAATGTGACACTGGAGCTTTAAGACTTACATACCAACTTACATTAGCTTGTTAACTTTTAAACACGATTTTGATCTAGCATCTGAAATTCCTGTTTTACTATAAAAATTCATTTTAAGCTGTAGAGGTCTGGTCCCACATGGTAAGAAAATAGCATTTTTGTTGTTTTTGTTGCATTTTTCGTTTTAATTTTTTTGTTTACGTATGTAAAAAACACTGTTATCATTCAGGGTTCACGCCTAATTTAATTAGTACTTCATTGTCTCAGGCATGCAGAAAACAATACACTTCATGTTGCAATATTAATAAAATACAAAAAAGTGTTCACTTTGCATGTATATAAAAAGGTACCATCGTTCACCCACCTTTCACTCATCATGTAATCATCGACTTCATTTTCACAAAGACGCCGATAACAACACACTCGGTAGTGCAACAACCAACGAATACAAACACAATGCTGTAAATTAAACCCTGGATGTCGCATTCACCATAATGCTATGTGTAATTTTATCTATTGCGTTTTCCAAAAAAATAGATCTTGACACTTTGTTTCGAAACACTTCGACAGGCAATTGGACAGATTTTTGTTTTCTGCTACTTCCACAATAAATGCTTTGTTTCTTGCTTCCAATAAAGTTACAATCGAGCAACACTTATTTCTAAACTTATTCGAATAAAATGTTTACTCATAATATGCAATTCTAAACAAATAAGTCTTCAATGATTTCTTAAACATATATAAAGAAGAACCGTTTATAACATCGTCCGGAAGCTCATTCCAAAGTTTAGGGCCATAATTACAAAATGCTCTGTCACCAAATTTAGTTTTTTGTTCTGTGCTCTTGAAGTAAGCACTGTCCTGAGGATCGCAAAGTACGAACACTTTGATACGGTTTAGCCAGTTCACAGAGGTACTCAGGAGTATGCCCTCTTGTACAATTAAAAAGGAAGACTTAATTCTTAAGTAAAATCCTACTCTCAACCAATGTAAATCTAACAACTGCGGGGTAGCGTGGTTGCGTGTTTTAGCATTGTAAATTAAACGTGCATTAGCATTTTGGACTAGTTGCAGACGATTCATATACCATTAATTTACACCGAACAATATCGAATTGAAATAGTCGATGCGAGAAATCATATAAGAATGAACTAGGAGTTTTGTTGCTTCAGGGGTAAGATAACTTCTAATTCTGTAAATATTTCTCAGACAGTACAGAATAGAACTGACCTTTAAATTAACATATTTGTCCAATGACATATAGGAGTCCATAACTGCACCGAGATTCTTAACATGTGAGGAAGAAGTGATGTTACTTCAACCAACCTTTATATCAATTTTTGAGACGCTAGCCAAATTTTGCCTGGAACCAAATAAAATCAACTCCGTTTTTTCGTCATTCAGCCTTAAAAAGTTAGCACACATCCAGCTTTTGGATTTTGATATACACTGCTCCAGGTCATGAAGAAGTTTCTCGAAATTAGATCCGGGGTCGAAGGCAATATACAGTTGAGAATCGTCTGCATAAAAGTGATAATCAATGTTTTATCTTTAGCGACATCAGACAATGGTGAGACATACACTCTGAACAACAAGGGACCCAGAACGAATTCTTGGGGCACTCCTTGGGATAGATACACTGATTCCGATTGACCTCCGTTTGTAACAACGCTTTGACTGCGTTGAGAAAGATACGACTTTATCAATTTCCGTGCGGATTCCACAACACCGATGCGAGAAATAAAGACACTGTGCTCAACAGTGTCGACTGCAGCACTCAAATCTAAGAGTGCCAGTGCAACCATTGACCGCCGATCGAGAGAGTGCATGGGGTCGCTCTGAACTCTTAGTAGAGCAGTTTCTGTCGAGCAATATTTCCTATATACAGACTGAAATTTACCCCGTACTTTATTCAACAGGAAATGTTGATCAAGACGCACTGCAACAACTCGCTCAATCAAGTTCGATAGATAGCTTACGTTTGACACTGGTCTGTAGTTTTTAAGTATATTCGGGACCAGAGTGGTCTTTTTTATGACGGGAATCACAACAGCTTGTTTCAGGCCATCAGGCAGTTGCTATTTTTCCAAAATATCCAAAAATTCATCAGAGCAAACCTCCAGAAGCCAAGAGGGAAGAGGGTCTAAGGAGCACGTAGCAGATGAGCCTTTGGTGATTATGGATTTCAACGCCTCGGGATTGACATATGCAAGTTTATTCAATTTTGTTCCAGAGAAATTGTTTTCATCTTGGAATGTTTGGAATATTTTCACCCTTTCTTCATGCAGAACATCGTGACTGATTTTAATAATTTTGTTCAAATAGAATGCACCAAATAAATTAGACAACAAGCCAGGTGCAACATGGAAGGGTAAGGCAGCAGGACGTGACCATTCCAGCAGCTCTTTTGTAACTTTGAACAATCGTTTCTGATCAGACTGCGATTCTAAAATTTGATTGGAGTACATTTCAGACTTTGCAGTATCACACTTTATTTACATAGTCACATTGCTTTCTATACTTGAATTTGTCCATTTCAAGGCCAGACTTTTCCATGCGTCATTCAAGTCGGCATCGAATAACAATTTGTTGACGGATATTGTCTTTAATCCAATTGGTGATTGGTCGAATTGTGGCTGTTTTGGTAATTTCAGACGCGTGTATGTCAAGAACTGCTTGAACGGATGAATTATATTAATCTACAGCCGAAACGACATCCTCCGAACTGGAGAGCTGAATAGGTAAAATGTATTGCTTGAAGCAATCAACATTGATTGATTTAAATTTAACTACTTTTTGTTTTCGTGGTGGTCTCTGAAATCCGAAGTTGAATGAAACTAAAAAGTGATCTGAAATGCATTGATCTTTGACACTGGCATTGCCAGGTAGCAGGTATAAAATCAAGTAGATGTCCATCAGAATGCGGACCTGCACGGCTTGCATAAAATTGCGCGTGTCCAAAAGGGAGTATAATCTGATCCATGGTGGTCTCTGGTGTCTAGATGAAGGTTTATATCACCAGCTAAAATAATATTACATGTGCCAGCAGAAATTTCAATAACACAGGTTCGAAAACTCCTCTAAAATGCGCGAGCTGTTTTAGTAAATAGGTCAGGGCAGTAGATGAGACATACACTTGCTGAACAATTACCAACTGATAGCTTTGTTTTTCGTATGTTGGAATGAAGTAAAGATGTTATCGCTAGTGGTATTTTTGACACACATATTTGTACGATGTAAAATTTCAAGGCCTCCATCCAAATTGGTGGACCTCAGTAAATGGAACAAAGTAAATCCAGTGGGACAGATCCTTGCTATCACTGCACTATCATCAACATATCCGAGCCAAGTTTCAGTAATCAAAAGAAAATCCACGTTGTCCTGGAGTTATTAATATGACTGGACTTATTTCTTACAGACTTAGCATTGATGAGACCGCATTTGATGTACTTTGTTTCTAAAACATCTGAACTAACACGTCGTATTTGTATTAGATCCTGGTTTGCACACGTTGGCCTAGCTTTCGCCTTAGCTGAATCACTCATAATAACACTGATTTGAGAAATAGACACAAGGTTTTCAGTATTTCTATGTGAACGATTCTTATGGCCTGTAGTATACTAACGTGTTGTTATACGTGACTGAATTACAGTAAACGGCATGCCATTGGGTGTAGACAAAACCATTCCACCAAACAAACCGCATATACTTATCCACGGAACAAGAGCATTGATCATTCTAAATACTTCATATAGTGTAAAATCTGTAAACCTATTTATTTAAAAACATGTGTACTTAAATATCTTCATCAGAATACTTGTTTGTTTTTACTTCAAATTCAGAATTATTCAGACTCCATATTTTATCTTACAAACTTACAATCTTACAAATGTTTCTGACATCAAACGAAACCGGAATATACTAAAATTTTATCCAAGTGTGAACTTTAACCACTTCAAAAATATAGTTTAATAACAATTCGATACAAGACTTCTTGCCACACACGACATCACAATCATAATTACAATCAGTTTAGTTCTCCTTCAATTATGAATCTACAAAAGGTATTCAAAACAACAAACAAAAGAAAACATCTTAACCATTAAACGTGATGGAGTGTGTTGGGCCATATGTGAGATTTTAATGCAGAAAAATACCCTCCCTCCAGAGCTAAACGACTCTCTGTCATAAGCTCTCACCATCTAACATCCAAGGTTAAAGGTTCTCTGTCCCCTTTCAACAGATACGCGATCCTCCTCTGTCATAAACCTTCTTAATTTCACATACACGTTAAAAGGTCCCCCGCCTCCCATCACCCCTCCCCCACATCTAAACGAACGTGTGCCTTAAACCCAACCGATTTCACATACACGGTTAAAGGTCCCCAGCCTTCCACTATTCGTGCTTACCCCATTTATGAATTATAATACACCCTTACGTCTCTTTCAGTGGTGTTGCCTATTTGATCTTTGATCTTAAAATACAATATTTGTACAGTGTTATCAGTGCGTTATGAGTAATTACTTATCAAACAGCTTTATTGGGTTTTTAATATATGAACGAAACAGAGGCCCGCCACATTCCCTCTCATGTCTAAGTGCCTTTTTACACATGATATAATACTTTTATTGCAAGTAACTTTTATTTTATTCATCAAATAAACGTAATGGTTCTAGGAAATATATCCCGGTTTAAATAACGTGTGATGACAGTCATATGCCACTGTGATTAAATAGTTACATTGTCATACAGTCCTTTTCTTACAGAACTTTCTTTCGGTTTGTTAGTCCTTCAACTTTAATCTTCACGGTCTGGTTTCAAAGTCGTATCTATTTGTGATGATGAGTGTTGCGTCATATATGCCTGGGCCAACTTTAAAAAACATTTTCCCATGAGAACTGAGACCCGTGGTAG
This sequence comes from Protula sp. h YS-2021, assembly GCA_949752745.1. Classification (NCBI taxonomy): domain Eukaryota; kingdom Metazoa; phylum Annelida; class Polychaeta; order Sabellida; family Serpulidae; genus Protula; species Protula sp. h YS-2021. Next base: position 10,333,241 of record OX457026.1, on the reverse strand, counting down.
AATATGACCCATACGTAATAGTGACTCATTACGTGTAGAGCCCGCATCCAGAACTGAAGTGATTTGACATTAAGTTAAGTAATATTAGAATTTTCTCTGCAGAAACCCACAAATGTTTTGATATAATAAGCCAAGGTGGAGAACCCTTTCATTACATTCCATCTGTTGGATGCATGACAGAAAGTAGTGAAGAAATTAATGCTAAGTCTTTATTGTTTATTGTTTTATTGATCCTGCATCTTTGCTTCCTGGTGACGAATTTACTTAAGTAACTTTAATGTACAAAACAAAAGAAACAATATTCTACAAAACTGACAAATAACAAGGCAAATTATCTCAATAACGACACTTTAATAGGGTGGTGACTCAAACAAATCCATGCGAGGCAATATTAAACGGTTTTTTATCGACAAATTAGATTTCCAAAGTTAATTCTAGCAAAGGGGCTTCTCGGAGAGGCTGTTATTTTCCTTTCATATGTGCAAATTACCATTGCATTGGTACTGCTCAAAAAAAATCTTGTAGAATGCTGACACATGGTCGTTGTTTATACTTTAGATCCGAATTTCATCATTTGTGACACATTTGGTTCTTGCTTATCAATTAAAGTGATGCTTTCAAAATTCCTTTCTTTCAAACTGTCAAGAACCATAGTCATAAGCCTAATAACAAAGGTAATTCTGAAAGTACCATAGCAGATTAACGTCTGACGTACGATGTACTATTCTGGCACTCTTCCTCAAAGCTTTTTTCCTTTTATACATTGCTCATCTTTTAGACTTTAATTGTTAGAAAAGAATGAATGACAACAACCAAGCTAAAAAGAAAGAACAAAGATATAGGGAAATTTTATTAATCTGCCAGTATTCCTTTCTTTTAAGTATCTCAAAATTTACCATACACTTTAAACACACTCGAATAAAAGCTGTAAAGAAAAGAATAGTGGAAATTAAGTTTCGAGAAAAGTCTAGAGAAAAGAATTCGAAAATTGTTTTTATCAGAGTCTTAAAGAGACTTACTGTGTGATTTTCACTTTTTGCACTTTATCATTTTATAACTATCCTCTTTTATCGTAATATGATAATTTATATGTGTTGAAAATTATTAATCGGTAAGAGAGGGCGGGGATGGGTGAGTAGTTTGGCTGTCATTGGATTCCAAACTCCTCTCTCAACAGATAAAATCGTGTTCAAATCCCCTAAAACACAAAGCCAAAACTCCTTTCCCACTCAAAATTCTGGATACGCACATGATATTGTGAGTTTTAACAGATTTAAATCCCTGGTGTGAGAGAAAAAGGAACATTGCGTTAAAAAGACCATTATTCTTGTTGCTAAAACGAAATTCAACGCACGAGCACAACACTCGTGCCCCTTCTCACGAAATGTTCAAATTCTCTTTAAAGTGTGACCAATTACAATAAGAATAAACGTTAACATCATGATATAACAACATAATTGAAGGTGAAAATCATCGTAAGCTTTGATGCAAAACAGTCTAGACACTTCGTACAATCTTTGAAGCCTTGCAATTTATACACAATTTACAAGCCATCGCTGTTGGCGGCGACAAATCGCAAGTGGATAATATTGATTTTAAGCACCAAAATTCTCAAGACTGAATAAACATTTCACATTTAAAGTAATTCTGTTACCACTTTACTTAGTAGTTTACACTTTGCATCTCATTTTACATCACACTTTACATTACAATTACACCTTACTTGATACTTTTGTGTATGGCATAGAGAGGTACATCAATTTGTGGCTGATTAGTAGACTCAAAAGTTTATTTGTCAGCTTTTTTCATTTACTGAAAGGTTCATTTCTGAAATAATCGATTTAAAGTGTGTCAAAGAAATTACTATGTCAAACTAATTAATTTTTGACAGTTTATATTTATAACTGATATTGATCAAGAGGTTCATAGAAATTTGGCTCTTTGTTTGCAGGTCCAACCGATTTCAGGTCTTAATAATTAGTCGATCCTTGGCGATTTATTGCGTACAGACCGTTTCCAGTACCTTGACCATCTTGATCACGTATCTTCGTGTCAAGTGAAGTGGTCTTTCCACCCGCCGTGCTGGCTATGGGGACGTTGTAGTATATCTTTATACCATCTACGCCCTCTGCTTCTCTCTGCGGTGCATTCACTGTTGGATTATCAGTGACACATTGTAATATGCCTCTGCTTCACTTTCGTTTCTTATTTTTTTATTCCTGAAATACAAGGACAACTTGTAAATGTGTGTATTTATTTTTGGAAATCAAGTTTTCAATAATTTAAAATGCAAGTTTAATTAACTGCCATTCAAAAACAGTTCTCTTTGTATACACATAATCTGTTATCATTGCTCTATTTCCATCTGCTTAAAACTGATTCGTCAAAAGCTTATTTCGGACTTTCTATATACAACAAAACGTCAACGTAAATTAATTCATCTTCTTTCACATTATTAATATAATTTGCAATATTTATCAAAAAAGTTAATAATTATATTAAAAACTTTGGTACCTTAGCATTCGGAGTACTGCGACAAAGGCGGCAGCGAAACCAAGCATTAGCAGAGCAACCACAGCAAGGGAAGCTTGGTATGCTGTCGTAGCATTCACCTTCCCATTTTTGTGCTGTTGCTGTTCATTTTCTAAAATACAACAAACATATTCAATTAGTCAAATTATGAGTTATAAGCATTGCTATACGAGCGTAACTATTCAATGTTTGTTTTACATCTGTAACCACTGGTGTATTCCAGTATTTCAGTATGCAATTGTTTTCTTGATGCTATGTTTCCTTATTTAGATTCAGTGGAGCTCTCTTGCAAAATAGGAGTGTAACCATCTTAGTAGATTTGTGTTCCGAGTTCCAATTACAAGCTTTTGCAATTGTTAAAAAGTGTTTTTCAATGTTTTAGCCCTTTTCGATGACCAAATAAATAAAGTATTTAATTAAGAAGGTGTTTGAAGACTTCTCAATATGAGCCCTATGTGCTTTCGTAGTGTTTTTGAACAAATGCAAATAAAATGTGGCATTCTTCAGGCAGAAACAGTAAAGTCTCAATATGGCTCCCGATTTGAAATTACTGAAAACACATGAAATCTTAACATATATTTTGTTACCAATGCAACTTAGTTTGCTTTTAGATTTTTTACCGATGACTTGTCTTCAGTGCAAGTAAACCGCAGTGGAGAAACACAGCTTTTAAAATCAAAATCATTATAAAGGTTTTTGCAGCTTACCATGCAGCTCTTGTCGACACGTTTCACCGTGGTAACCATGGTAACATGCGCACTTGAAGCCGCCCACATAATTGGGGCAGTTTCCAAAAACACAGTATATGAATCGATTTTCTTCGCTGCATTCATTTATTTCGGAAATATAATTTCAGCTGAATTGATATAACTTTTTGCTATCTGTTTCCTTTAATAATACATATTCCGGATACACTGCGTATCATATTTTTAAAGTAGCAAATAAACTTAGAAAGAATACTCCAATTTATCAAATAATTTATATCATCATTTCCATACAGGTTTCCCATTCTCAAATATGAAGATGCTAGGTGTCTTCACATGACGTAAATTATATTCGTCCAGTGATATTTCAACCATAAGTTGGCTCAAAATATTGCTTTAATGTGATCTAAATAGATTTTAAAGATTCATACAAATAGTTAGGCGAAGAGAGAATATACTCCTTTAAAAAATCGCACAACAGTTTGCATCACGAACAGAGTTCCTTTTCAAAATACGCAGCTTGCATCTAAGAATAGAGCGAATGGAGACACAGCTCTTATATCATATTCAATGTAATGACTAAATGGCAGCAAAACCAGTCACTGCAATCAACCAGAAAATGTGTGTTTGTGTGTTAATATACAGCAACTATTTTTATTGCGTAGAAATTTTTTACCTCTTCCAACTTGAACCATCAATGTTTGGCTTATCGTTTGCAAACCTTCGGTATTTGTCACTGTGACTGTGACGTCATATAGGCCTGGAGCAGTGTTAACAAAGAGCTGCCCGTCAGAAGTAGGAGCTGTTGTAGAATACGAGCCATATGTGATCAGAATTGTGGAAGTGTAGCCATCGCATCCAGAATCACCCACAGTCTGCAAAACAAAGATGGAAATGTATCAGTGGTTTTTTTTGTAGAATTATGTAAATAAATACTGAAACGAATACAGCTTATCTTATTATTCTATTAAATTCTCCTGAGTGGTTACTAGAAGAATTAATGATAATATATTTTTGTGTTGTATTTATAATGTCTTCTTTGTTACCTCGTGAAGATTTTGCTTTAGTATCTTTAACTTATAATAGGCAACGAAAAGAGTCTGCAAACAGTTGTTGAAGTCATCACTTAGGCTCATTTTGTCAAATGATTTTGCCAGATTTATAGAAGGAATGAGACACTTAATAGTGTTTTATGACGATTGGATTTTAGAGAGAAAGCTTTCGCCTGGGCGTTTGCTCATATGTTTCCAAAAAACTTTCTCCTTTTTACCTCATGAAGTTACTTCATACTTTTATCATTTATCCCACTTTCTTTTCTCTATATATTCAGTTAATGTTTATCCGCATTTCTGATAAACTTTCAGAGCCTAATCTTTGCTATGAAACAACCGATTTGGTCAATAACATGGCATAATTTATTCCATAATGAAAACAACAAAATTAGAATATAGAAGAGCCCAAACGAAATAATGCAATCATTTTCAATTTATTAATAAATCACCAAAAATAGAGATTAGAACAAAAATGATAATTTCTTCAAAAAGTAGGTGATTCAAATTCATGCTAACCCATTGCACCATAAATCCATTGAATGTTACATCTAAATCCACAAGCGGTGGCTCTGGATCTAAAACAGGAAATGTAACACTGTAATTCCTTCAATCACAATGTCAGTTGGAGCAGATTACTTTTTCGCTGTTGAATTATTCCAATTTTCAAACAAAGTTGCAATAGCTAAAATAAAATAACAGCAGAGTTTAAAAAGAACTGATACAGAAAATATTGAAGCCAATTGTTTACAGGTACAAAGCGTCATGACAGCAACGACACCGATTCTTGGCCGTATATCACATAGTTCTCGGAGAATTTTGTTCCCGGTACGCAGCAACTCTGACGTAATACTGTGTATTATGATTTAAGTTGGTAATAGAAACAGTCACATTTGTCCTAGAAGCGGTATGAATGATAGTTGGAGCGATCGCTGTCCATGATGAGCCTTGTGACTTCATGTACTCAATGTTGTAATGGTAATATTCCTCAAGTCCTGTCTGAATATTTCCGTCTTGTAGAAACGACACATCGATTCTGTTGGATGTCACAGTTAATGCTCGTGGAATTGCTACTGCCTCCAAAGTTAATTTACCTTAATATTAAATAAAATAAATGAGCTATTCTTCATTGTTATGTTTGAATTATATCCTAAATATTGACCAAATCTTGGCTCCAGTTAACATAAATAAATGAATATCTATATGTCTAAAATTCTGAAATCATGAAAATAATTGAATTGGACACATACCAAGACATAACACTTATACTTACGTATATATATATAAAACACAATCCTTCAGGAGCCCACCACTGCGAGCATTTTGTGTATCACCTGTGTATCAGTGAGAACATCTTTTGCAATTTCTAATTATTCTATATTTAGATATATAGGGTAATGATTACAACAGTGTTTTATGAAAAAGGAAATTAATATCAAGTTGGTGCTAATGATAAACAAGTAAAGTTAAATAATATTAAGCTGGTATAAATTAAAAATCAATAAAGTAATTCAAGATATATGGCATTTTTACATAAGAGTAAAATTTTCTTAAGGTCTTGATTGAAGTTAATCACATTTTCTACATGTTAACTCTACAAAGTAGCACAGCACAGGATGACATGCAATGTTATCAATTGAGCAAGACACTAGCCTATGGTCTGCGATATGTAAGGAGAGACTTATAAAGTTATCAGTGTTTCAGACGAGTAGAAGAATGGATGAGACACCAACTAACTGTTATCTGTGTTGTAGATGTATCCCATAACAACAACCTCACACAGGCCTATTTTATCCGGCTGGAAACCGCCGACACGCTGAACACTGAGGAAGCGTCCAACCGCATCGCATTGTATGGCGTGTTTATCGACAGAATAACGAGCGGGAGGGCCGTCATAGAAACCACACTGCGTATTTTCTGTCATCCCAACAGCAATTACCACATCATCTAGTCTTCTATAGCATGAATTCAATAATATATCATCAATAACAACTAGACCAAATTTCACTACACGTATGGAAATGGCACCCACTTGCAATGGTAGAAGGTCAGAGACTCAATATATCTGGTCAAAAACAAATCTCTTACTGTTTGAAGATTTCTCAACTCAAGATTTTGATTTTGAACGAAAAATCCGAAGTCGAAGTCCAACAATTTTGGCACAAATCATCAAAATCAGTTAAAATTGGCGTTAAACATTTTCGTGACACTAAAATTTCCGGTGTTAGTCCTTAGCCATGAGAGAAGAGGTCAAAATCACCAAAGTACCACTTATATACGCCTTTTAGACCCAAGGGTAAGAAATAACCTCAAAATTGCTCTATCTCTATTTCTTTTCGGGATAATGGTCAACTTCCAGATCTTTACCTAGTCCGAGACCGAGGAGGTCAAGGCCACCACGACATATGTTAAATAGCGCTTTCTAAGACCAAAGAATTAAAAAAAGCTCAAAGTCGCTCTACCTGTAAACGTTTTCCAGATAATCGTCAATTCTGGTTTTTGACCTAGACCATGACCCAGGAGGTCAAGGAAGGTCACCGAAGTACGTCTTATTTAATAATCTTTTAGGACCAAAGGGTCGAAAATAAGCTCTAAATCGCTCTATCCCTATCCATTTTCGAGATGATGGCCAACTTTTGGTTTTTGACCTTGACCATGACCAGGGAAATCAAGGTTACTCAGGTATCTCTTATATAATGTCTTTTAAGCCCAGAGATAGAAAATAATCTCTAACTGTTTTCGATATAATGATCAATATATCCTTGAAACTTTTCGATATATTAAGGTGAAATGACGTTGACCTTGACCCGGAATATAGAGATTTAGTCCACGAGGATATTCCCTACTGGCATCGTGTTCTTGTTCAAACAAGGAGTTCACTGCTGTTTCTAGCCATTTATCGTGATGAATGGGTTTTAAAAACAATACATCAATTTTGCCTTGACCTTGAAGGTCAAGTCAAAATTTGTTTGGATTTTAACGACAACTTACTACACTCTATATCTCTGCCAAATTTGGCCTTTCTACATTAAACCATGCAGTAGGAGTTGTCTGGAAACTATTTTGAAGTGAAAAATACTTTAACCTCAATTTGACCTCGAGCTTGAGGATCAAGGTAAAAAATGTGTATTTTACATCTCATCATTCTCTCTGTGTGTAAAATGTCATCGTCCCACGTCAAATAACGTAGGAGGAGATATCTGGAAACCTTCGAGCTGGAGAAAACTAAAAAGAGGAATAAACGGCCAGAATTCTTAGCAAAGCATATTCATTTGCAAATTTTGTTTGTTAACGGTATGTTAACGATAACGAGAGAGTTTAAATACTGATAAATGTTACTTTGTAACTCTTTTTTAATCAATTTTAAGAGTTATAAGATATGCTAATTTTGTTACTTTGCTGCAATTTCCTTGGTATTTGATTTAATTCATGTTTTGCAGTAATGGTTTTGCTGAAAGCAATGTTTAAGCTAGAATTGGAAGAGGCTAAGATCAATTTGGATCGTACTTATCACAGCGACCGCTCAAGATACGAATACGATCTCGTTCGTTGAGGACGTTGGCTAGTACGGAGCACAGTTTGGTTACGTGGTGACGTAGACTTACGTGAAGGCTATTGTTCGATCAGTCTTGATAATTAATACCAAGAATATTGAAATCGATAAATATTTTGATTGCGGTTTATACTGCAATCAATTTATATTACTGTGCCAGAGAGCGGTTTTGTCTGTTTCATGCTCATCAGGCTTAGTGAATAGGGATTTTTATTGGCGGTCTTGACTCACCAAAGTCTAAAAATCAATGTTAAACGATTTTCTCGTAACTTATTATCACATTAGTCACAATGTGTCCCACAGGGAGATAGCTCTACTAGGCATCAACCTTAAGTCGAACAGTTCTCAGTGTTGTAAGTACTACACCAATCAAGCTATCAGCCTGAAGGTGAAGACCCGTGGGTAGAAAATGCGGTAGTTTCATATGATTGACGAGGCTAAGCATTTTGATACCCACGATGATAGGGAAACGGCTGTCCATCTATGTAGTTGAGCTCACTTGAAAAAGCGGTCCTCAAGCGTCGAATCCGGTTCAATTCTATTTTCATTCTAAGACCCTTGGCAGCGTCTTTAGAGAGGTTCAGACTAATAGAGTCTACTACATGAATTTTTATATCATCAACCCCCTTATGGTCCCACCTATGAAGGTGATCTACTAGTAAAGTGGATCAGTCATTTCTGCCGATACACATAAAATGTCCTTGGAATCTATCCATTATACGTCTGCCCGTTTGGCCTACGTATTGCAAACCACATGTATAACACGTGATGACATAAATTAGGCTACTACTTTGGCAACAGATGTTTTTTTAGCTGTATATGTACGCCCTGAAGCTGTACACTCTGGTCTTCTAGATCTGTCAATCTTGGGACAGTATCTGCACTTAGTATAAATACATACATTCTTCTTTTTGGTTTCTGCAGCTTTCTCTTTCGGGAGGGCTGCCCTGACAAGCAAGTCTTTTAGGTTTTTTGGTCTACGAAACGCTTTAGTTACCTTTAAAGCCTTAAAATTTCTAAATGATGGGTTTCTGGTTAAATACGGTAAATGTTTTTCAACTATGTTACCTCATATATTAATACCCGGATAATAAGTTGTAATCACAAAGACAGGATCAGATTTATTTTCATCTGTTGCAGAGTTGTTTGGTGGGATGAGGGCTCAATTACATACATGGATAGCCGTTTTTCCTATCAGCGTGGATATTAAAATGCTTAGCCTCGTCAAATATACGCAATGTTTAAACTAATGCTATCCGAGAATCACAAAATAAACTGGCATTGCTCATTTAATATTAAGATTATTTAAATAAACTGGCATTGCTCATTCAATGTTCAGATTATTTTTAAAACGCTATACAAAGAAGATTAAACTTTTATATCACACCATAACCATCTTGCGAGTTGTATAGTGTTACGTTAAAAATGCGATGCTTCTTTCCCAGATCAACAGCCCAGGAAGCGTTTCCGCTGCTCGCATCAGGATGAGCACAGTTGAGCTGTCCATTGTTGTAGGCTATCCCGTCAACAGCTTTAGAAGCCACCAAGTCAGCATAGACCCCTGACTGATACGCTTCTTTGCCATATGCAATATTACCTGGTTTAGAAAAAAACACTATGGTTCTTTTCTGTACAACAGTATACAAATATGCGGTTAATAAATGGTATTTAAAAGAGCTTTAAGAAAATAAAAAAAAAACAAAAAAAGAAACGAGAAAGGAAAACAGTTGCAGTTACCGTTATTCTGACTAGGGTATAAAAGCAATGGGCTGAAATAACATCGGCTGTTCAACACCAGGGTTAGACCAAAACATTGTTTAACTTAACAAATAGAAAATGGGGTAAATATTGGGAGGTTGAATAACTTATTAAATATTAAAGTATGCACTTGTCACACAAAAGTTACAATGACTACTTATGCGTATTAGACTTTTTTATTTGAATTTCCCTAGGTGTAATTTTGGTAATCGATAATACATTTAGACTTTTAGCATCTTCGCTTATTTGTAATATTGCTTAGAAATTGTTTTGCAAGGATATTTCTTAAAGTATTAATTTTTGATGTGACCAAGAAAAACATAAATGTCATTATACAGAATGTACAAAAGTCGAGCTGGCATATAACAACCGCATGAATGATTTAGTGATGGTGTTTCCCGGACCAAACAGCAATAAAAATCCAGCTGACCTATTTGGCAAGTAGGTCCGCGAAATAAGCCATCTTCCTGCACAGAACTGTGGTAAGGTATGCTCTGGCACTGGCCGTCACATCCGGTGTCCTGATCACAAGCGCCGTCGCAGCGACATGGGAAAATGCAATCGTTTGCAGAACCAAAGTTACATGCTGCTTCAACATACGAAATGCATTAAAATGCAATGTTCCAAGGAACTGATAGCTACATAGCTTTAAAAGTGTGTTATTCTGGTTTTTAGCGATTGTTCATAAAATGCATGAGCTCTAAATCATACCTTTTTAAGTAGGGTGAAAAGGAGAGTTTTGCGCCACTTTGTGACGTCATACTGTCAGACCCCCCTCCGCCCCCCCTGGTCAAGAATCATATACCATGGGACCCCCCCCTGGTCAAGAATCATATACCATGGGACCCCCCCCTAGGCAGTCGGGACTGACCCCCCCCCCTCAGGACATACTATGGACCGAACCCCCCCCCTCAGGACATACTATGGACCGACCCCCCCCCCCCCCCCCCAGGTTGTGATTCAACACTCCTATAAGAGCACATTGTCTGTGCACATATGCATCATTCATGCTCTGACTGCCGTTGGATACACAGGGGAAAAAAAGTGAAAACAGTTGCTCTTACCTATTGTGTTGTGCTGTTGAAGAACAAGTGAAGGATTGACTGGAATACACATAGGAGATGAAGTGAAACATTAGTTATTCTTTGGAAAAGGAAAGTGAACGATTGGTTATTCTTTGGAAAGGAAGTGAAAGATTGGAGACGAATTGGCAAAACAGTCGTGGTAAGTGACTTTTTTTTTTTTTTTTTTTTTTTTTATTATGATAATATTTCATTAGTCATATTTCAATGGTTTCCCATTACAGTAACCACACACACAGCATAAGTACATGTGTACAGAGTGTGAGGGAAAACCGATCAATAATTTCAGAGTGTGGGAACGATCAATAAATTTGAGAAGGAATGGGATTTTCCCTACGTTAAGTCCAATGTTATGTTTTAAGTTATAGTAGTTGGAAAATGACACTTCTAAAACACATTTAACAAATGTAGTTTTTAACACCATATAATATATAAAATAAATTTGAACATTTTAGCATGCTACTTATTTGAATGTTCTAAAGTTATAGTAGTGGGAAAATGGTGGTTCTAGACCAACTTTAACAAATTTAGTTTTTAACACCATATGATATATAAAATAAGTTTGAACATTTTTAGCACGCTACTTATTTGAATTTTTTAAAGTCATAGTAGTGGAAAAATGGTGGTTCTAGACCAATTTTAACAAATTTTGTTTTTTGACCAAATATGATGTATAAAATAAGTTTAAACATTATACAATGGTGTAGTAGAGTAAAAATGGTGGTTCTAGACCAATTTTAACAAATTTTGTTTTTTGACAAAATATGATGTATAAAATAAGTTTAAACATTATACAATGGTGTAGTAGAGTAAAAATGAGGGTTCTAGACCAACTTTAACAAATTTTGTTTTTTGACAAAATATGATGTATAAAATAAGTTTGAACATTTTACCATGGTGTAGTAGGGTAAAAATCAGGGTTCTAATCCAAAATTTAATTTTTTTTGAAAACATATTATGCTTTTCTTTTCTTAATGCTTTCAGGTATCGTCAGAACACATCGCTCTCCGCTAGATGTCTCTGCAATACATGCCTAGGCGGTATAAATAGGATGAGTGAGACCTACATTTCATCATATCAGTTTAAGCAATTGACGTGACAACAACAATGGCATCTAATTCAGACACATCAGTCGTCTGTCATGATTGTAATGTGACATTTCCATCTCTGGAATTGTTCGTAGCACATACATGCAAACAAGCTAAGATGAAACGTGCTAATGAAGAGCTTGTTGAGATGATTGAAGCCAAGAGACGAAAGACGGTACAAGATGGTGTTATCAGACCTGATCCGTTCCTCTGCTGTGAATGCATTAAAATATTTCCATCTATGGATACTTATGAGGCACATGCATGCATACCAGCTGAGATGGAAAATGTGTCTCATGAAGAACAAAGAAAGAAAGAGACAGGACAAGTAGGCAGAGGCAGAAGAGTGAGTCTTGGTGAAAACGCACAGGAAAGACGGTTTGAGCCTGAAGATGGATCGGATTTGCTGCTTGAAATGCGACAACAAGAGAACCGAATCAAGAGACATTTGCTAGAAACGTTAAACCGTGGCATGAAATGGTACATTGTGGTACATGCACGCTTCAAGAAAATGACACCAAATGCTGAAGGCGTGATGGTAGAACAGGTGGATAATGCCTTCATCAGTAGTCCGACATATGCAGCATACAATCCAACAGATATTGAGAAGGACTTACCAGAAGCCTATAAAGAATTGTTCACCAGGTTTGATGAACATGAGCGACAAGGTTCTGGCTGGGTGTTGGATAACATATTATTCATTGAAGTGCATACAGCTACGTCAGCGCCTCTGGAAGCAAGCAGTTTTATCCCACTGCCGAAGAAAGTAAAGAATACATTAAGTGTGTTAAACATTCAGAATAAAGACAACAAGTGCTTCTTATGGTCTGTATTGGCTCACCTTCACCCTCAAGATCGTCATCAACACCCATATCGCGTGAGTCATTACACACCATTTGAGAACGAATTGAAGGTAGAAGGCATAACATTTCCAACACCGATTACAGACATTCCAAAGTTTGAAAAGGAGAATGAGTCGAAACACCAGCGCCAACAGCGCCAGAGAAATCAACTTGCTTTTGATTAGCAATGACAAGACAAGGCATTACTGTCTCATCAAGAATTTCAGCAGACTGATGGCTTATCGATCAAAGCATAATGGAGCTGCTTTTTATTGTTTCAACTGTCTTCACGGGTTTATGCGACAAGAGCTTTTAGATGAGCATCGTGAAGTGTGTGGCAAGCATGGCGCGCAACGTTTATCATTTCCCAAGGAACCATTCGTTAAGTTTAAGAATGTAGCCAAACAACAGCGAGCACCGGTTGTGATTTATGCAGACTTTGAATGTTTCACGCAAAAGCATGAAGAAGGAGACAAGTATCAACATCATCGTCCAAACAGCTTTGCCTATGTGGTTGTCAGCCAGTATGATACACGTGCGCCAGTCGTGTATCGAGGCGATAATGCCGTGAAAGTCTTTTTAGACCATATGGTGAATGAGCGTGATCGTATTGTACATGGTTTACAACAGAAAAAGAAAATGGTGATGACTCATGAAGATGAAGAGCATTATAAGAACGCCACAGATTGCTACATTTGTCATGAGCCTCTAGGAGCAGATCGTGTGAGAGATCATGACCATATCAATGGCAAATACCGCGGAGCTGCACATAATGAATGCAATTTACAATTCCGACTTCGAAAAGATCTGCAGGGAGATAAAGATTCTTTCATCATTCCTGTGTTTTTCCACAATTTACGAGGCTATGACAGTCATTTGATCATGGAAGAAATTGGAAAGTTCAAAAACGAAAGGATTACAGTCATTCCCAACACCGTTGAGAAATATATTGCATTCACCATGAGCAATCTAAAATTTACAGACAGCTTTCAGTTCATGAGTACTTCTCTACAGAAGTTGGTCTCCAACCTAGCGGCAGAAGGGAAAGACAACTTTTATAACATGACGTCACACATTCGTGATAGTGACCAACAAGATTTACTGTTGAGAAAGGGAGTGTACCCTTATGATTACGTGGATGAGCCATCCAAGTTTGCTGAAACACAACTGCCGTCCAAGGACAAGTTTTACAGTCTGCTCACGAAGAAGACATTAGCGATGAGGATTATGCGCATGCGCAGAAGGTGTGGGAGACATTCAACTGTACCACATTTGGCGAATACCATGACTTGTACCTGAAATCAGATGTGTTGCTGCTGGCTGACGTGTTTGAAAACTTTCGTCACGTATGTCTCAACACGTATGAATTGGATCCTGCTCACTACTATACAGCACCAGGACTGTCGTGGGATGCAATGTTAAAAGCGACAAAGGTGAAGTTGGAATTGATCAATGACATCGACATGTACCAAATGGTTGAGCAAGGCATACGTGGAGGAATATCCGTAATCACGCACAAGTATGCGAAAGCGAATAATCCCTACGTAGCAGATTACGATCCCAGGAAACCAACCAACTACTTGACGTACCTGGATGCAAACAACTTGTATGGTTGGGCCATGTCACAAAGCATGCCACAAAGAGGATTTATGTGGGTGAGCGAGCCAGAATCCCTCGACTTCATGGATGTGGATGAAGATGACGACATTGGATTCATTTTGGAAGTGGATTTAGAATATCCAAATTCAATCCATGATCATCATAATCACTACCCAGTGGCTCCAGAACGGAAATGTGTCAAAGTTGAAGAATTGTCAGAGTACAGTCAGAAGCTGCGGAAAGATCTAAACATGAAAGAGAAATCCAGTGAAAAGCTCATTCCTAACTTGTCTGACAAGAAGAAATATGTACTTCATTACAGGAATTTACAACAGTACGTCTCCTGGGGTTGAAAGTCACTAAAGTTCATCGCGCCATCATGTTTGAACAGAGCAAATGGTTGGCAAAATACATTACCTTGAACACAGAAAAGAGAAAATTGGCCAAGAACCCATTTGAGAAAGACTTCTTCAAACTGATGAACAACTCGGTGTTTGGCAAAACCATGGAAAATGTGAGAAAGCGAATCAATGTTGAACTTGTTCACAAAGAAAAGCGGTTCAAGAAACTTGTAGCCAAACCTTCCTTCCACAAATTTAGAATTTTCAACGAAGATTTGACCGCAGTACATTTACGCAAAGTGGATTTGCTTCTGGATAAACCCATTCAAGTTGGGTTTACCATTCTCGACCTCAGCAAAGTGCTTATGTTCAACTTTCATTACAACTACATCATGGTCAAGTATCCCAATGCCAAGTTGTTGTTCAGCGACACCGACAGTCTATGTTACAACATAGAAACGGAAGATATCTACAAAGACATGCAGCAAGATGCTGACCTGTTCGACACAAGTGACTATCCGCCAGATCACTTCCTACATTCCAACGTAAACAAAAAAGTGCTTGGGAAAATGAAGGATGAGACGGCAGGCGTCCCCATTGAAGAGTTTGTTGGACTCAGACCGAAAATGTATAGTTTATTGTGCGGTGGGAAAGAAAAACATACAGCTAAAGGCATCACTCGAGCCTGTCAAAGACGTATTAAACATGTGCAGTATAGAGACAGTTTGTTTAAGAAAACTCAAACGATGGCTACAGGACACATTATTCGAAGTCATAGTCACCAGCTTTTCTCGGAGAAGTTGAGGAAAGTAGCCCTCTCCCCATATGACGACAAGCGATATGTGCTGAATGATGCCTATTCCACTTTAGCGCATGGACATTACAAGGCTGTGGTATAAAAGGGGGAGGTCCTCCAACGGAAGAGTTATTTGAGGTGTGAACATTGAAGTGTTAACATGGAACGTGAAAGTCGTAAGAGATCTACAACTGATATGGATACTCTTGCAGATGCAGTTAAAGACTTAAAAATGAAAAATCCTACCACTACCATCAAGAAATTGAAAGTGGAGACAGCACCAACACCACAGTCGTGGGATGGAATGCTTTCTCTAGGAAATGGAAAGTATATCAAGATTATGAAACAAAGCAATGAAGGAGTGGTAAACATTTGCAAGTACCTGAGAGATGAGGGGACTGGAAAAAACCGTCCAACGAAAAAGGGAATTTTGCTGACAATACCTGAATGGAAAATGCTGAAGAAGCAAGTGAAAGAAGTGGATAAAAGGCTTCGCAGACAAGAAGACAGCTCATAACAAGGTAAAAACATGAATGCACTCATGCTGAACGGTGGTGCTTACCTTACTGTAAATGATAGGAATGAAGTGATACTAGATTCTCAGAGAAGTTATCATCGGTTTAAACCTGAAGTGTGGAAATACTTTAAAAACATACCACTTGAACCTGGGTTTAAACGTAGACTTGAAAATAAAGTGGAAGTGACGGTGGCTGAATATGATTCTAACATACGTGTAGAAATCTGTAGAAATCTTTTACAGGATTATCCAGAGGATTATAAGGGAGTTGTGGCAGATACACCATATACAGATTTGATTATCTTTGATATGAAGAACTGGCGCGCAGTCTTACGATTCCTAGAAGTGATACAACATCCACTCTTCACCATCTTGCGAGCATAAAAAACGTCTTTGCAGACAAGGAGACAGCTCATAGTTCATCTGACTGTTGAACCAGATGGAAGACTTTTTATCGGAATATGAACCCATTACGCATGGATTCTCATATCTGAGAAACGTATATGATGACATCGTGCTAAAACATTTTGGAAAGTATATCATTCTATCAACTGACGAACAATCTGTGTTGAAAGACCATCTAGAGAAGCTGAGGATACCTGGCTTTCTCCTGAAACTCTCAGAGGATTTAGAAGTGCGTGTGACTGAGAACTATTTAGACGTGTTTGTACGATTTCGCCAATATGACGAGCTTACAAAATGCTACGACTACATCACCCTCAACACAGTGGAATGGCACGCTCTGTTACAAGCATTGGATTGGAAAGAACCTGACGCTTGAATTCAAAGAGGAAGGAGTGCAACTCATGCGAGGCACCAAGTCCATTGAACTGACGCATCCCATGTGTGTTATGGTGATGGACATTAACATGAATGATCATGGATATGAACTGAAACTGTCTGAACACAAAGATGTTAAAATAATAAAGTTTGGTAATGGACAGTGTTATGCTAGTTTTCATAGCATTTACAAACGTGGATGTAATGTCTATAACACATATATTAATTTAGATTGGTATGAATGGCATGTGTTTATCGATGTATTGAATGTATTTGTAAAATAAAAGCTTAATGTGAAATAATTGTTAAAATGTAAATAATGTATAACACAATAAAAAAGAATGTTGTATAAAACTGTCTTGTTTATTTACAATATTCATAATACAATTCACAATTACCAACAACTTAACTAATACAACTTAATTAATACAACATCAATAAAATAATGGTTTATACTGTCTATATACAAAATCCTTTACAACAAAATCACCATCACTTCTTCTTAATACATCAATGATTTCAAAAGGACTATGTCCTCGAGCTCTTTGAATTATATAATATATACAATAAAATCCACATGTAGAGGATATTGGTGTTTGTAATGGAACTGAATTATAAATGAAATTAAACTTTAAAAACTTATTCAAACGACTGTCTATAGGTAAAAGTCCATAAGAGTCAAAATATTCTGCAGGGCCTTCGTCATAATATACTGCCACCCAATGCCCTCCTGGCTCATCATGATCGTCTGTGTTGATGACATAGGCACCGCGTTGTAAAGATGGTAACTGGTCCATGGCAAACACACCTTGAAACAAGTCTTTTGTCGTGGCATCATGGGATAGGATGGCTTCTATCTGCTTCATGTTCATGACTGGTAGTCGAATTGAATGCTACGATTTGCACTTATTTCAACAATGTTATCAAATTCAGCATACACTATAACATTGACTGTATTTTGCAAGGCACCAGCAAAATTCATTTCTAGTCTCAAATTCCCATGTTTGATAAGGGCATAATGATCAGCACCATCATAATCAGGTGTTAAGTCAAAAGAAAACAACGAATAACCTCTAGGCCAATCTTCCCGTTTTATAATGGAACTTTTCTCGCCATCCAATCTATCAAAAGATTTGTAAAGAGTTTCAAAAGCATCAAGATATTTGCCTTCATTTATATTAAGCTTGAGAGGTTTGGATAGGACTGGTTCACCATCAGAGTAAAGCTGCATAAAGTTAAGATTAAAATGTTCAAAATTGTATGGATTTCTCAATACTGTTCCAGCAAAGGATTCATTATGAACCATTCCAATGACAATAAGTTTTGGTAATTGGCCTAAAAAGATGCTATCTTTCACAAAAGATTGAAATCCAGTTGGAATAGCTAAAACTTTACATTCTTATCTATTAACAATAAACTTAGCAGGACTTTTCATCAATGCATCTGCATGTCCCAATTGAATACCTGGACTAACCCTCACTTTGCGAATGGTTAAAAACGCTTCTCTCACTTCTACTTTAAAACCATTATTTGCATCCATTAATACATATTCATCTTTTTGTCTATGTAAACGTAATTTCATACTAACACCATTGGGAAGATAACGATCCTGCTCAAACAAATCTACCCTTAAACCACCTGTAAGCATAAACTCACGGCTTAGACGTGTATACAAATAGCGATTATGTAAACCATTATTTCCTGTTTCAGCTATATCACCACCTTCAATATTTACATGAAAACCTGATACATATCTTTCATGATTAGGTCTTTTCACCTCATGAGTATTCATTGACCCGGCAGTATCTTTATAGATGAGACGCATAGAGCGCTCAGAATGGAGACTTTCTTCCGAGTCATGAATGAGATGAGATATGATGCTGGTATAACCATGGGTATTGTTACTATGTGATACCAATCGATCATTTAGAAATAATTCAATATTGGACCATAACCCATTAAACAAATCATTGATACATGACACGTTATCATCTACACCACACGGTGTACCATCAGCCTTTACAATGCGGCATATAATATGGAGTTTACTGTTCTTTAAATCTAGATATTCTTCGGTACTCGCAGGAATGTAGAATTCTATTGGAGCACCCTCTCTAATGGTAGTCATTGGTTGATAGTCTACATTATAACTTTTTTCTACAGCAGTTTGCGTTGGTGGTATGTGAAACCATTCTAATGGAGAAAGACTACATTCACAAGAATGATTATGAATTAAAGACATGATTAAAAAATATCTTTCTTATATTTTGTTGATGTTATCCGTTTAGCTGCCTTTCGCCTTCTGACAGGTTTTGCTGGTTTCGCTCTCTTTTGTCCTCCTAACTCATCACCAAACATATGTTGTGCTACTCGACCTGTAACATCTTTCGCGACATCTTTTGCAGCCTTTTTAAGATGTGGTGCAACGATTTTAGCCCCTGCCTTAAGCAGTGGAATAGCTTTTCGAGCCAATGATCCCAGTATTGAACCAATACCATCTCCATATTGTATTCGCGCTCCTTTAAATCCTGGTAATTCTCCACCCACTTGACGAAGAAAATGGTTGCGATAAATAGATGGATTGTGTGTGTATGCTTTCATAATGCTTTTGGTCGAAAATGAAGTTTACAGATCACCTTTCCAGTTTGAAATGGAACATTATGGCCTGTGTCGTCCTTAATATTCATTTCTATCACGTCAAATTTGGATGTGTTTACAGGAACATAATGAGGTTCTCCATAAGTTTTCATGATAATGTCTCCATCATGTCCTTGTATTCCAACAGAACGTAGCAAAGGAACATAATAATCACCAACAACTTGTGGCTCACAAATACTACAGTACACATAAAGTGTATAAAATCCCTGTTTCACATCGGCTTTATGTTCAGCTGTGCACGTTTCAGTATACCATTGATCTGGGATAAATCCTAAAATCTCAGCTAATCCAGTGGAGAATGACACTTCAAAGCCGTAATTTAGAAATAGAAAAACACGTCGTCTAATTTTATCATACTTTATCTGAATAGCTTCTTTAAGGTCATCTTTCATAGAATTAGTTGCTTCTTTATTGACTGCCTGACATGTCTCTTGTACGGATCTGTAGTAACCATAAGGAATATTGATTGTGTCAAGAACAATATCATTCAGTGGTTGTTGTCGATACTGAATAGAATAGTCCATTCCATGTCTCATGGTTGTCCATGTATGTGGATATTGAATTTCAGCTAAAGCCACTTCATATTTTCCGTTCAGATAGATGGTTCGAGGCATACGAATTTGATAATTCGAAGTCTTGTTGTTGGGATAATAGTTCATACTAGCATTGCTGGGTAAAGTAATGTAAAAACTTGTTGACTCCATGACAGCTAAATCGTTTATGTGATGTAGATAGACTAGATGTGTATATACATTACTTCATGTTTGACACTCTTCATCTTCACTTTCTACATTGTTGTCTACATTGTCGTCTAAATTGCTATCTACATGATCTACATTGGTATCTACTACTTCTCCCTGACAACAAGCACTAACACACCTAATTTTTACAGGAATAGTATTTTTATTTCCATTTTCTTTACAACAACAACACCATAACTCTTTAATCCATGTTAAAAAGTTTCCCATCCTTCTGGAAACAACCTTTGTTGACGTTGTTGTATCTCTTTTGTAATATCTTCACGAGTTGTCTTTTTACCAAAAACAGTTTTTTGAATATTAGCATCTACAATTTCCTCAATAAACTGCTTCCAACCATGCGGTGGTTCTCGTTGTTCTTTTCTTCTTGTAGCAACCAATGCTTCTTTCAACAAATCAATAATGTTGGAATTTGTAATGACAGTACCCGTTTTTAAAACAAGTTCATTTTTATCTGTCCATCTCGTACCATATTTCTTAAGTTCTGCTAGAAGTTGTGCTAGTTTTACATGATAAATAGGTTGAAAATGGCTTAGAAACTGTTGGGACTTTTCTGATTTTTCTGCTTTGGATGATGTAACAGACTTTTGTCGCTGTTGTTGCGACTGAATTGTTCGTAAATGACGGCCAAGAACTTGAGACATTTCTATTGCCTTTTCACGAGTTCGTTTCCCACGTAAAAGTTTATTCACTTTCGTTTTGATTTCACTATTTTTTCCCTTCTTTTCTAACAACATTTTATATTCATATTCAGCAATGAGGACCATTTTCATAGTATGTTTCATTTTAACAGCAACTGAGCTAACAAGGGCAATGCAAATTTAGCAATAGCTCCAATGAATCCTCCTTTCTGATTAACCAACTTATTTTTTCTTCGAAGTGATATCTTCTTATCTGCTAGTGTGCGTAGGGTATGACGTTCACGTTTGAATACCTTATACCTTTTTGAGCTTAAGGGTAAATGTCCTCGCAATATATTCAAACAAATTTCAAACAAGCTAGTTAATTCTTCCTTAGTAGCTTGTTGTAGCAAGGTTTTACGTCGTTTAGGCCCGCTGCGTGCGAGCAAGTGAAGAAATGGTTGATTCGCTTGAATACGTTTAGACATCTTGGCTGCGAATGGTCAAGTGACTTGGTTCTTGTTCATACGCCACCTTATCAACATATACGTAATGTGTATCTTTTGGTAAAATGCCTGTACGAATACGTAGTTGATCATATGTCTTCGGCTTCAAATCAATGAATAAATAGCCATGAGGTTTGCTCGTAGCATCTTGATAGGCTTCTATGAGAAATTGAGATTTTCCAGGATACATTTGTCGCGCTAATGTACTTATTTGTTGACTGTCTCTAGGATTTTTAAACAGAATGATGTAATGCGTATTCAAACTAATATTTCGCATTTCTCTACCATGATGAAACAAATAATGTACAATAAAAATAATGCTAAGATTTTGATGACTGCTACCAACACTAAAGAGACGTGTCATACGCTCATCACTATGACATTTAGTCATTAAGTCATCAATGATGAGTAAGTTTGGCTTTTTCGGGTTAAAGCGCTCTTCAATGTCATCTGGAATGCCTTGGTAAAATTCCACACCTTTCATTCCCTTGTACAAAGGCTGATCTGCTGCATAGAGCCATAAAATGGTTTTTGGAGAGGGTTTAATTAACTTTTGTTCTAGAATTTCCCTAACTAGAGAAGTTTTACCACTGCCTGTAGGTCCAGAGACCAAACATGTGAATGGATGCTTCATTTTCGAATATCTGTTTCTTTCACCCAACTGTTAAACTTCTTTGGCCAACCTAACCACTTCACAAATAATTCTTTAACACCTCGTCTTTTTCGTGTTTTCAAAACCTTTTCAATTCTGTAGACTGATTCAATATCTTTTGTCACTTTCTGTAGTTCTTCTTCATAGAAATGTCCATCAATATCTTCATCCAAAAAGTCTTTCACACGATACAAGTGTACTCCTTGCTTCTTACAACGATATGTGATAATGAACACTTCTTGCGTCCACTTTATATGATAATCTCGTTGAAATACATATTTTATGTGAGAAATGCGAACCTGATCACCAATTTTAAATTTGTAGGGTTTTTTCTTCTTCGGTTTTAATTTCAATTTGTCTACATACATATATTTCCACGCTTTCGATTCTATGTCTTTACGAATGTCTGCAGGAGCATACTTATTAGGGAGGGAGCCATGTGGTCTATGGTTGTAATTATACACTAAGTCTGGAAGGATGTCCATATATCGATACGTTTGATTATGTAGGAAATATCGATACATCATTCCCTTTAGAGTACGAATGACTCTCTCAGCATAGTTGGCTTTGGTTTCATTCTTTGTCGTATAGGCATGTATTCCCTCCTTCTTCATAAAAGCTTTTACCCATCTGTTTTTAAATTCAGTTCCCTTATCCGACCTTAGAGTTCGTGGTCTTCGTTGTGTTTCATGAAAAATCTTTTGAAAGGCTTCTATAACGCTGGTATGTGATTTGTTAGGTATTGGCTGCACCCATAAATATTTGGAAAACACATCAATGACAACCAACAAAAAGTGGGTGTCATCATTATAGGAAGCTATGTTTCCCATGTCAGCTAAATCAATATCCCACATGTCATCAATTCCACGCGTAATGACACGTTGCCTTTTAAACCTGTATTTTACAGGTTGTAGTAAACTGAAGGCATCTTGATCCTGTAACCATTTCTTCACTTGCGAATGAGTGACTGATTGATCATGTTTTTTTAATATATGATAAAGTTTGTAAGGACCAGCAAATGCCCCGGGTTGACCAGGTTTAAAGTAAATATTGGTTAAGTAGTCTTTCCACGTCGACATGTTAACACTAAATGATTAACACTTGTCAACATATCTTGTATTTTATTTTATCAACACATCTTGCATTTTATCAACATATCTTACAAATCAAGTATTGATACAATGGTGGGAATAATTGGAGTCCATTGATCTTCAATGAACATTAACCAACTACTTAATTCATCAAATGTGATAGCATCTACACCATATTTTTCACAACGTTGATTTGCATTATCTAACACTTTATCTAAATGAATGTAATATTTAGCTTCATTCCAATATGTATAGAAACATGCAGAATGACAAGTATGTTCTGAACACTCTTCATTTTGACAAGCAGGACATACTAAACATGCAAACTTTTTTACAGCTAATAACATTTCTTCACAATATGTCTTTTGCACAATATATTGTCTCAATGTAATGTCTGTCATTATACTGCAATGTAGATTAACCACTCTCTCACTTCATCAAACAGTCTTGGATCAAATCGAGCGAAGTGATATGCTGCTTCCACATCAAACTCCTCAGCTCCGTCAATGTTTGAAAGCACACACTCTTTGATGAAATCCTCACGTAATTTCGGTACGTTCAGCGTGGAATGAGCAAGTTCCCAATAGATGTCAAAGTGTTCCAGTTGTTGTTGAATAGATCCAAAACGCGCCAGTTCACTTATCATGTAGTCCACATACGTCTCCTTGAAAAAACGTTTCTACATCCATCTTTTACATATCCATATGACAAGTCTACACACTTTGACGACTGGCAAGCAAATGACTTGTAGTCTTACTCGGCAGATACTGTTAGTGAGCCGCACTTGTTGCAGAAGTTGTCAGGTTCACACAACTTGCAATTGTACTTATGGCAGTGACAATCATAATCCTCAGCATATCCGTAAGCACCACAATATTCACAGGTAAGTCCAATTTGATTTTGCACATCCATATTCTCCAATCGAACTTCAGACAGTCTTTTCTTGGAAAGCTTTGACACTTTCATTCGATTGTCCTTTTGCAGCTTAACAGGAGTTTTCTTCCCATGACATTCCGTACATGGCAGTAAGGTTGAGGTTATGCTATGGATTTCCTGAAGCAATGTCCCCCATTCACCATCATTCATGTTGATGTAACGCGTATATTCTTTCCCTTCAAACAGTGATGTTTGCACAAAACTCACATAGCGCATATCCAAGTTTGAAATGACTTCAAGCCACTTCGTTTGCGTTAAGTACAGTTTGAAGCCAATGTTGCGTAATCTTGTCAAGTTCTGACACACAATCTTCCACAAGGATGGTGATAAAGCAAGCCATCTCTCTCCACGTTTGATTCGAAGAAATAGCCCAAATTCTCCATGCTCCACAGTAATGGTTAAGTTTGCACTAATTTTAAAGCTGCTTGTCTTCTCCATAGCTGCGCGTTGAATGATGACTTCACTTCACCCTTCTCCTTTTATGCCATTAGAAATTGCAGAGTCAGCTTTTTTATAGTTCTTCAAACATTTTACAAAGCTTTGAATTCACTTCAACTCGTTCATTGTTGAATCGAACAAGTTCTGATGCATTCGTCGTCAATGGAACGCCATCATCATAATGTAAAATAATTCTAGCAGCTACAACTAGCATGAGTTCAGCTGCCCAAGTTGTCTTCGCGCGGATAAATGCTGAATCAATGTCGTAAGTTGATGGTAAAAGTAGTTCTTCACATTCCTGTAGAAATGAGTGGATGAATTCATCTCTTGGAATTATCTTTCCAACAGCTTCCCAATGCTTATGCAAATTCTACACTTGTAAAATCCAATTAGATTCAAAAGCAGGAAGCTTTGAAAACACATAGTCAACATAGTTCACTTTGACGACGTCATCCATGGTCTCTACACATCGGTGAAGAAGTAATGGGAAACCATTGAAATATGACTTATGAAATATTATCATAATAATAATAATAATAAAAAAAATGTGGGGGGGGGGGGTCGGTCCATAGTATGTCCTGGGGGGGGGTCAGTCCCGACTGCCGCCTAGGGGGGGGGGTCGGTCCATTGTATGTCCTGGGGGGGTCCCATGGTATATGATTCTTGACCAGGGTGGGGGTCAGTCCCGACTGCCGCCTAGGGGGGGGGGGTCAGTCCCGACTGCCGCCTAGGGGGGGGGGAGTCCCCATGGTATATGATTCTTGACCAGGGGGGGGTATGACAGTATGACGTCACAAAGTGGCGCAAAACTCTCCTTTTCACCCTACTTTTTTAGCCCAGCTTACGTTACGTTTTTTACGTTACACGTAAGCTGGGGGTATTCCTATCGGTCTGCTGATGGTGTCCGTTAGTTAGTTAGTTAGTTAGTTAAACACAAAAAATTAAAAATGTATCTCCTGCTACATTTTTGACCCGGTGTCATTGATTTTTATATGAGGCACCACTAAAGGGTCGTGCATACGGCTTGTGCTTTTTTTAGTCGATCGGACAATTTTTGTATTTCTTTCAGATTTTTTGCAGCAAAACTTTTGAAAATATGCATCTACTCCTACAATTTGGATTCGATGTCATTTATTTTTGGTATGAGGATTTCTTAAGCGGTCGTGCATACTTCTTGTGCCTTTTTAGTCGATCGGGTGATTTTTGAATTTTTGGGGATTTTTTAAAGAAATTTTAAAATGTATCTCCTCTTACATTTTTGACCCGATGTCATTTATTTTCGGTATGAGGCACCCCCCAAAGGGTCGTGCATACAGCTTATGCTTTTTTAGTTTGTATTTTTGGGGAATTTTTTAAGCAAAAATTTCGAAAATAATTCAAAATGCATCTACCCCTACAATTTTGATGCGATGTCATTTATTTTTGGTGTGAGTGCATACGACTTGTGCATTTTAGTCGATCGGACAATTTTTGTATTTTTAGGGAGTTTTTGAAGAAAAAAACTTCAAAATGCATTTCCTCCTGCAGTTTTGAACCTTTTTTGGGTTTGAGGCATCCCTAAGGGGTTAAGAATACGACTTGCGCTTTTTAGTCATCCGACAATTTCTGTATTTTGTGGGGAATTTTTGAAGAAAAACTTCAAAATGCATTTCCTCCTACAGTTTTTATCCGATTTCATTTATTTTTGCTATGAGGCATCCTTAGGTAGGTCTCGCATACGGCTTGTGCTATTTGACTCGACTTTGGAATTTTTTATTTTGGGGGGAATTTTTGATGAAAATACCTCAAAATGCATTTTCTCCTGCAATTTTGATCAAACATCATTGATTTTGGGGCTGAAGCATGCTTAGGGTGTCGTGAATATGGCCTTTATGGTCT
Source organism: Protula sp. h YS-2021 (assembly GCA_949752745.1). Lineage (NCBI taxonomy): Eukaryota > Metazoa > Annelida > Polychaeta > Sabellida > Serpulidae > Protula > Protula sp. h YS-2021. The sequence continues at coordinate 10,307,063 of OX457026.1, read as the reverse complement.
TTTTCAGTCGATGAGAGAATTTTTGAAGAAAAAATTCAAAATGCCTTTCCTCCTACAGTTTTTATCAGATTTCATTTATTTTATATGAGTCGTCTCTAGGGGGTCATGCATGCGACTTGTGCTTTTTGAGTGAATTGGATAACTTTTGAACTTTTTTCGGAATTAAATAAATCTCCTCCTAGAGCACATAAAAGCAAGGTCAATGAACTTGTGCAGTAGTCAGATTTAACATCCGCACATCGACGCAAGTTAAAGAAACATTCGCAGTAGTCCAAATTAAGTACTCCGCATCGATGCAAGTTAAATAAACATGCGCATTGTCCGAAATGTGAACTGCGCATCGACGGAAGATAAATAAAGATGCGCACTGGTCCGAAAAAAAGAACTACGCTTCAACGTAAGTTGAAAAGACATGCGCAGTGGTCTGAAATGCAAACCGCGCATCAACGCAGCCGAAAGAAACATGCGCAGTGGTCCGAAATGCGAACCGCACACTGAGACAAATTAAATAAACATGAGCAGTGGTCCGAAATGCGAACCGCAAATCAACGCAAGTTAAATAAATATGCGCGCTACTCTGAAATGAGAACCACGCATCAACACAAGTTAAATAAACATGGGCAATGGCCTGAAATGCGAACCGCGCATCGACGGAAGTTAAATAAACATGCGATCCGGTCCAAAATAAGCACCGCACATCAACGCAAGTTAAACAAACATGCGCACTTGTCCGAAAAAAGAACCACGCATCGACGCAAGTTGAATAGACAGGCGCAGTGGTCTGAAATGAGAACCGCGCATCAACGCAAGTTAAATAAACATGGGCAGTGGTAAGAAGAAAGAACCATAAATCGACGCAAGTTGAATAGACATAAGAGTCGGGCCCTCGACGGGACTTAAATAAACATGCGTTCTGGTCCGAAACGCAAATCGCGCGTCAACGCAAGTTAAATTAACCTGCTCACTTGTCACCAAAATGCGAACTGCGCATCAACGCAACCTAAAGAAACAGGTATACTGGTCCGAAATGCGAACCGGATATCAACGCAAATTAAATAAACATGCACACTGGTCCGAATTGCGAACCGCACATAAGCGTAAGTTAAATAAACATTTGCACCGGTCCTTTTTAATAAGCACCGATCATCAACACAAGTTAAGCAAATATGCGCAATGGTCCAAAATACAAACCACGCATAAACACAAGTTAATAAAAAACATGCGCGCTGGTCCGAAATGCGAACCGCACAGCAACACAAGCTAAATAAGCAAGCACACTGGACCAAAATAAGCACCTTGCATCAACGCAAGTTAAATAAACATGCGTACTATTTCGAAATGCGAACTGCCCATTAACGCAACTTAAATAACATGCGCACTATTCACAATACGAACTGCGCATCAACGCAACTTTAATAAACATGCGCACTGGTCCAGAATAAGAACCGCGCATCAATTCAAGTTAAAGAAATATGCGCATTGGCCTGAAATAAGAACCGCGCATCGACGCACGTTAAATAAATATACGCAGTGGTTCGAAATGCGAACCACGCGCCAACGTAAGATAAATAAACATTTGCACTGGTGTAAAATAAGCACCGCGCATCAACGCAAGCTAAATAAACATGCGCACTGGTCCGAAATTCGAACCGCACATTAATGCAAGTTAAATAAACATGCGTAATGATCCGAAATTCGAACTGCTCATCAACGCAAGTTAAATAAACATGCACGCTGGCCCAAAATGCAAACCGCGCACCAAGTTAAATAAACATAGCCACATGTCCAAAATAAGCACCGTGCATCAACGCAAGTTAAATAAACATGCAAACTGGTCCGAAATGCGAACCGCGTATCAAGGCAACCCAAGAAAACTTGGGCTGTCCGAAATAAGTACCGCTCATTAACGCAAGTAAAATAAACATGCGCATTGGTATGGAATAAGAGCCGCACATCAACACAAAGTAAATAAACATGCGCATTGATCCAAAATAAGAACCGCACATCAACACGAGGTAAATAGACATGCGCACTGATCCGAAATAAGAACCGCACATCCACAAAAGGTAAAAAAAACATGGGCGCTCGTCAGTAATGCGAACCGCACATCAACGCAAGTTAAATAAACATGTGCCCTGTTCCAAAATGGGAGCCGCGGATCTACGCAAAATTAAATAAACATGCGCACTTGTCTGAATAAGAACCGCACATCAAGGCAAGTTACATAAATATGCGCACTGGTCCGAAATGCGAGCGTTGTTTGAAGGTGTCGTGGCAGACTATCCAGTCTACCAGAGATGCAAAAAATCTGTTTCCCATTTTTCTGGGAAAGAAATCTTTGTATGCATTTATCGGTCTATGTTCTGGTCCGGTGCTAAATTAATTATTGGCTTAGTTCTTGGCTGTCTCATCTTTTGAAGCCCAATTTTTTAAGAAAAATTCCCTTGCTCATGTACGCTGAAATTGGTCTTATTGCTTTTCGAAAGCTGGGACTTTGTCCTTGGACAAACTTGTTAAACCTTGCAACAGAAATAGAACTGTCACATCAACGCAGACACGGACGAATAGTGTGATCTTGATTTTATTAGACCGGAGACTGTAGGCTTAATTTTTATATTGCTTTCTGTCTGCGTTCATTTTTTGATACAAACGATGCTATTGCCTGGTACATTGCAACACCAGAGATAACAAATACACATATCCTCATAAACAGAACACACACACACACAAACACACACATAAACTTTGCAATCACAGAGGGGTGATCCTTCAGTTCAGAAATATGCAACTTCAAGAAAGGTCCTTTAAAATAACGTTTACTCTGTTAATACCTCGGCATATACAACATTAAAGCCACAACACGGTTGCCTTACCTAATACACCATATTGTAGTATAGACAACAGCATAAAAGTTAAAATAATATCCATTATATCTATTACCATGTATCTGATGTTTTTGACACATTTGGATAATATTTCATTATTTAGAAGACTCGCTGTTTCAAAAACACTTGCATATGACATGATTTTTATTGGCTTAAGTATCTTCATATGTATTCGCACCTTTACTTCCTTATTATGTGTTTACAAAGCGCTGCATTGTGGACACTAAGACTTATTCAGAGATGAATATTCAGTTTATCGAATGTAAAGAACTGTGCAATTGTAACGACCATTCAGTAGAGGCAGTGACAAAAAACTTCCAGTAGTGACAAATTGTCGCTGAAGAACTAGAGTCGGAGCTTAATATTTTTACTTGTCCTTTCTACAGAATAACATTTTATAAGATTTAAAAACCAAAATAAAGTATGAATGTTGTATTAGTTTTCGTTTTTGCAGCACACTGAGATTTTACCACCTGTTCTTTCCTTGAGAATAAAACTAAGAAATAATTGTGTATTGGAAGGAGCAGCATGTAAATACGCATTTATTATATATCTAATATATATATATATATATATATCCAATTACTACAGCGAAAATGTAATTTAGATATATACCTCAAATCTATACCTCGTAAAAATAATAAAATTAAAGGAAGTTAGAAATATATTTCAAATGTAAAATGTGACACTGAAGCTTAAAGACTGACATACCAACTTATATTAACTTGTTAACTTTTAAACACGATTTTGATCTAGCATTTGAAATTCCTGTTTTACTATAAAAATTCATTTTAAGCTGCAGAGGTCTGGTCCCACATGTTAAGAAGATAGTATTTTTGTTGTTTTTTGTTGCATTTTTCGTTTTAGTTTTTTTTGTTTACTTATGTAAAAAACACTGTTATCATTCAGGGTTTACGCCTAATTTAATTAGTACTTCATTGTCTCAGGCATGCAGAAAACAATACACTTTATGTTGCAATATTAAAAAAAGTGTTCGTTTTGCATGTATATGAAAAGTTACTATCGTTCATCCACTTTTCACTCATAATGTCATCATCGACATCATTTTCACAAAGACGCCGATAACAACACACTCGGTTGTACAACAACCAAAGAATGCAAACACAACGCTGAAAAATTAAACCCTCGATGTCGCATTAACCACAATGCTATGTGTAATTTTATCTATTGCATTTTCCCAAAAAAATACATCTTGACACTTTGTTTCGAAACAGTTCGACAGGCAATTGGACAGATTTTTGTTTTCTGTTTCTTCCACAATAAATGCTTTGTTTCTTGCTTCCAATAAAGTTAAAATCGAGCGACACTTATTTCTAAACTTATTCGAATAAAATGTTTACTAATAATATGCAATTCTAAACAAATAAGTCTTCAATGATTTCTTAGACATATATAAAGAAGAAATGTTTATAACATCATCCGGAAGCTCATTCCAAAGTTTAGGCCCATAATTACAAAATGCTCTGTCACCAAATTTAGTGTTTGTTCTGTGTTCTTGAAGTAAGCACTGTCCGGAGGATCACAAAGTACGAACACCTTGATACGGTTCAGTCAGTTCACAGAGGTGCTCAGGAGTATGACCTCTTGTACAATTAAAAATGAAGACCTAATTCTTAAATAAAATCCTAAACTCTACCGGCAACCAATGTAAATCTAACAACAGCGGGGTGACGTGGTTGCGTCTTTTAGCATTGTAAATTAAACGTGCAGCAGCATTTTGGACTAGTTGCAGACGATTCATATGGCATTTATTTACACCGAAGGATATCGAATTGAAATAGTCGATGCGAGAAATAATATAAGAATGAACTAGGAGTTTTCTTGCTTCGGGAGTAAGATACCTTCTAATTCTACAAATATTTCTCAAATAGTACAAACTAGAACTGACCTTTAAATTAACAAATTTGTCCAATGATATATTTATGGGTCCATAACTGCACTGAGATTCTTAACATGTGAGGAGGAAGTGGTGTTACTTGAACCAACCGTTATATAAATTTTTGAGACGTTACCCAAATTTTGCCTGGAACCAAATAAAATCAACTACGTTTTTTCGTCATTCAGCTTTAAAAAGTTAGCACACATCCAGCTTTTGAATTTTGATATACACTGCTCCAGGTCATGAAGACCTTTCTCGAAATTACATCTGGGGTCCAAGGCAATATACAGTTGAGAATCGTCTGCATAAAAGTGATAATCCATATTTTATCTTTAGCAATATCAGACAATGGACAGACATACACTCTGAACAACAAGGTACCCAGAACGGATCCTTGGGGCACTCCTTCGGATAGACACACTGAATTCGATGGAACTCCGTTTATAACAACGCTTTGACTGCGTTGAGAAAGATACGACTTTATCAATTTCAGTGCGGATTCCACAACACCGAAACGTTTCTCGCTGCGAGAAATGAAGACACTGTGCTCAGCAGTGTTGAATGCAGCACTCAAGTGTAAGGGTGCCAGTGCAACCCTCGAGAGATTGCATGATGTCGCTCTGAACTCTTAGTAGAGCAGTTTCTGTCGAACAATATTTCCTATATGCAGACTGAAATTTATCCAATACTTATTCAACAGGAAATGTTGATCCAGGCGCACTGCAACAACTCGCTCAATCAATTTCGATCGATAGCTTACGTTTGATACTGGCCTGTTAGTTTTTGTATATCAAAGACTACAGTGGTCTTTTTAATTACGGGAATCACAAGAGTTTGTTTCAGGCCATCAGGCACAGTTTGCTTGTGACAACGACATTTTCACTATTTGTATCAAAATATCAAAAAATTCATCAGAGCAAACTTTCAAAAGCCAAGAGGGAAGAGGGTCCAAGGAGCACGTCGCAGGTGAGCCTTTGGTGATTGTGGATTTCAATTCCTCGGGAGTGACATGTGCAAGTTTATTCAATTTTGTTCCAGAGAAATTGTTCTCATCTTGGCATGTTTGTAATATTTTCACCCTTTCTTCATATAGAACATCGTTACGGATTTTAATAATTTTGTCCAAATAGAATGCACCAAATATATTAAGCAACAAGGCAGGTGCAACACTGAATTGTAAGGCAGCAGTGTTTGACCACCCCAGCAGCTCTTTTGTAACTTTGAACAATCGTTTCTGATCAGACTGCGATTCTAAAATTTGATTATAGTACATTTTATACTTTGCAGCATCACAGACTTTATTTGCATAGTCACATTGCTTTCTATACTTGAATTTGCCCATTTCAAGGCGAAACTTTTCCATGCTTCTTTCAAGTCTTCATCGAATAACAATTTGTTGACGAATATTGTCTTAAAAATTTTAGTGTTTGGTCGAATTGTGACTGTTTTGGTAATTTCTGGCGCGTGTTTGTCAATACCTGCTTGAACGGATGAATTATAATAATCTACAGCCGAAACGACATCCTCCGAACTGGAGAGCTGAATAGCTAAAATGTATTGCTTGAAGCAACTACTTTTTTCTTGCTTGGTGGTCTCTGAAATCCGAAGTTCGAATGAAGTAAAAATTTTATCGCTAGTGGTATTTTTGACACACATATTTCAACGGTATAAAATCCAAGGCCTCCACCCAAACTGGTGGACCTCAGTAAATGGAACAAAGTAAATCTAGTGGGACAGAGACTGGCTATTACTGCGCTATCATCAACGTAACCGAGCCAAATTTCAGTAATCAAAAGAAATTCCAAGTTGTTCTGAAGGTACTAATATGACTGGACTGATTTTTTATAGATCTAGCATTGATGAGACCGCATTTGATGTACTTTGTTTGTAAAACATCTCATCTAACGCGTCGTATTTATATCAGATGATCCTGGTTTAAACACGTTGGCCTAGCTTTCGCCTTAGCTGAATCACTCACAATAACACTGATTTGAGACATAGACACAAGGTTTTCAGTATTTCTATGTGAACAATTCCGATTGCTTGGATTATACTCACGTGTTGTTACACCTGATTGAATTGCACTAAACAGCATGCCTTTGAGTGTAGACAAAACCATTCCACAAAACACAACACATATACTTATCCACAGAACAAGAGCCTCGATCATTCTAAATACTTCATCTAGTGTCAAATCTATCCACCTATTTATTTAAAACATGTGTACTTAAATGTCTTCATCAGAATTCTTGTTTGTTTTAACTTCAAATTCAGAATTATTCAGACTATATTTTATGTTACAAACTGTTAAAATATGTTCCTGATATCAAACGAAACCAGAATATACTAAAATTCCAGGTGTGAACTTTAACCACTTCAAAAATATAGTTTAATTACTATTCGATACAACACGTCTTGCCACACACGACATCACAATCATAATCATAATCAGTTTAGTTCTGCTCCAGTTATTAATCTACAAAAGGTATTCAAAACAACAAACAAAAGAAAACAAAATAATGCCTAAGTAAGTGCAGTGTGGCATCTTAACCATTAAACGTGATGCAGTGTGTTATGCCATATGTGAGATTTTAATGCAGCAAAAATACCCTCTCTCCAGAGCTAAACGACCCTCTGTCATAAGCCCTCACAATCCAACACGGTTAAAGGTTCTCTACCCCTTTCATCAGCTACGCGATCCTCTGTCTTAAACCTTCCTAATTTCATATACACAATTAAAGGTCCCCCGCCTCCCATCACCCCACCCCCACATCTAAACGAACATCTGCCTTAAACCAAACCGATTTCACATACAAGGTTAAAGATCCCCAGCCTCCCACTCATCCCCACAACTAAACGATCCTCTGTCATAAGCGTTCCCAATTTTAGGGCTCCCTTACACAGGTAAACGACCCACTGCCATAAGCCTTCCCAAATTTAAATACACGGTTAACCCCCCCCCCCCCCCCACATCTAGCTCCCATCTCCCTCTCACACATCTAAACGACCTCTTCTCATAAGCCGTCCTAATTTTAAACTCTATCATAAGCTCTTCCAAATGCATACACATAGTGAAAGGTTCCCCATCTCACAGCTAAATAAACTTCTGTCTTGAACCCTCCCAATTTCACATTTACGGTGAAAGATCCACCGCCAGTACATCTAAACGAACTTCTGTCTGGAACCAACCTAATTTCACATACACGATTAAAGCCTCCTAACACCCCTTCACAGCTAAACTACCCTCTGTTATAGGCCTTCCCAATTTCAAATCCCCCGCCTCCCATTTGCCCCCTCTCCCCACTGCTAAGAGAACCTGTCTTAAACCCTCCCAATTTGACATACACGGTGAAAAGTTCCCGCCCGACATCAACCCCCCCCCCACCGCCTACTGCTAAACATCCCTCCGTCACAAGCCCTCTTAATTTCACATACACGGTTAAAAGCCCCTCCACAGCTAAACTATCCTCTTTTACAAACCCATTACCACTAACACTAAACGACCCTCTGGCATAAGCTCTCCCAATTTCAAACACACGGTGAAAGGTTTCCCATCCCCACAGTAAAATGAACCTTTGTCTCCTAGTTTCACATCAACCGTGAAAGGTCCCCTGTACACCGCAGATAAATGACTCTGTGTCTTAAACCCTCCCAATTTCACATAACGGTAAGAGGTCCCCCACGCCGTTTTAGATTTAGAATTATCTAAAATAAATGTTAGAACATCATAATTTCGTATAATTCCGTTTAACTTGCCCTTCAAGAATTTCACATCTAAAACAAAACCGTATGTATAAGACATCACAGAACAAGACATCACAGAATATGCAAACAGAGATGATATATTAATAATAGAAGAATAATAAATAATAGAAGAAGAATATAAATAATATCCATCACCCACATAGCATAACCCTCTTTAAAACACACATAAAACTTATGTAGGGTGATTCTTGACAGGGTAGGTGGAATTGTGGTAAGGTACTGATGATCACAGGGGGGATTCTGGCAACTAACATTGAGCATTACCATGCGATCTGATAGCACCTGACTAGCATTGCCGATGCCTTCATCACTGATTTTGCAGCTTAGCAGTAAAAAGACAACATTTTATTGACAAAACTAAAAGGGCTGAGTGGTGAAAGTGAAGATATTTGAATGTGTATTTAAGGACGATCAATCTTAAGGAAAAGTACTGCCATTGGAGGAAATTCAAAGTAGCAGATGTAGATTAATAGCTAATGCCCCTTTTTAAAAGAAAAAATCTGTAATTAGGCAGGTAAGAGAATTCCCGGCATGATGTAACATGTTTACAACAAACATACTACGCAATAACTGCTTACGCTTTGTGGATAGTGGAATCTATTAACATGCCACTGTGGAACGTTATCCTTTGTATTTTATATATGAGTATTAATGATAAATCTTTAAAGACAGGAATCAGATAGAAACTCATCTTATGAGTTCAATAAATTATAGGGATTAAAACTCCTTCCATCTGGTAAGAATTTCAATCAGTATAAACGAGGTAAAACAAATACTTGCCATCCATAATGTGTGAGAAAGTGGCTTCAAAAACAATTAAAATCATGTGCTTGGGAACTGAGTGAAACATTAACTAACCTTTTTTATATTGTAAACAGATCCATAGTCAGGCAGTGTTTGTTTTGTGGTTTTCAAAATGTTGATTTTCTCGATATTAAAACAAACCTTATATTAAAACAAGTAAATATTAAAAGAAGTAAATAAAATAACATAAGTTTTATACTTGATGTGCCAAGATTGTTCTTTCCCGGAAGAACCACCAAATACGCTTCTGATGCTGCTTGTTGAACACATAAGCACAGTCCGTTTGTAAACCAGCAAGAGCATTACGTGACGCCTGGCTACTAAAACATTACTAAGGCGAAAACATAAAGGATACTGGTTCTGGTAATCGTTTTTTCGAAGTCAGTTCGTCAAGCTTTATCATAATAACAGTTGAGTACACAAACAAGTCAATGAATCCAGAAAGTAAACTATTTAACACAGAACTAATTGCTTGCTTCTTGGTTGCTTTATCTGGCACCTTTGTGAATGTTTGGTCATGTAACATAATGTTTAGTGATTAGATTTTGGTACATCATGTGTAATTATTTTGATTCAATAGCGTTTTTAGTGACTCATTTATCCAGCATTGAAAACGAAACTTCGCATAAATTTCAACCAGTTTGAGCTTTTATATGGGAGGCAAATAATCATTTATGATGCAATACACAACTATGAGTGTGTCATATCTTCTGTGCAAAAGATTTTTTGTCTTTAATATAGTATGAAAGAAAAAGAAAAGCCATCATTGCTGGTTAGAGGTAATCATGGCCTTAATGGACTATAAAATGGAGTTTTTGATAGGTGGATTTTTTCTGTCCTACAGACGACTTTCCATCTACGAATGGTGTAGGTCAAATATATAGTGACGATCAAAACAAAGTATACAAAACATTAATATTGTTATCAATCAACAACTCTTTCCTTTAAAGCATTTAAATTAACAATGAAATTTAATTTACCAAGATCTCGAACCTGAAAAAAATGAATACTACATTTATTTATATTTCGATCTAATGTTATTTTAGACAACACAGCTGAGATTTTAATATTACAGCACAGTTAACTTAGCAATGTTTCAATATCGCATATTAGCTCCGCGTGCATTACGATGGGTTTGAACTTACATTGCAATGAGCAAATGAGTCAATTGATTTTCCACTTTGGATAATGCATCCACTCTCCTACTAATGTTTGTCGAAGTCCTGCTTGATATCTCGGAGTAGGGTTTCTTTCGCATACTTTCTAGTCCAGAAGCTCCCTAAGGTGTTCTTGTGGATTCGTATCCAAGAACATGCTAGCCTTGGTAGCATGTTGACGCTTGAAAACTGTTAATTGTTTTGCTGGATGTAGTACACCACCTGCCCATTAAGTGCGGTGTCGTTATCAATGACCAACAGCTGCGACTAACCAGTCATACTTCATTGCCCTCAAAACCAAAACCATGACCGAGCCCTCGCCAAATCTGCCAGTCTGGGAACCGCACAGTGACTCCGATACACACTGCGCCTGCCGTCATGTCGCTATAAACTTAACCAAGATTCATCAGAAAACAGCACTTGCATCTAGTCGCGATGGACACCTTGTGCTCTGTTGTGATTTCGCGCCCAGACTCTCCGTACTTAGTGTTTTTATGCGTAAAGCAGGACTCCTCGATATGACCTGAGTACGACTTTCAGCTATCTTCTCTCAGTCTACTTATGGAGTTATTGTTTCTGTCGTGGTCGCCGTCGTTTTAGTTGACTTACGAAACTTGTTTCGCAAGCGACATATGTCAATTTCGTGCAGCCGTTGTTACTTGTGACCCAACACATCGCGACCCATCTATCTTGCCTTTTGTTTTTTGTTTTTGTATATCGTAGCGCAGGGGCACCTAAATTTGTTAGCAATTCGCGGCTTCCATCATGCGAATAAACTGCTGAAAGTCATTTTTTACAAGTTGTGGCATATTTATTTTGCGTCATACAAATAACTTTCAATGTGAAACCGTTCTGATTTTTAAGAACTTTTAAGAAAGAAGAAGAGTTTATGGTGAAAACAATGTAAATTAAAGTAAAGCTTGAAATTGGAAGACAAGCTTGCGTTCGCAACTTCACAACACAGAAGGTTTTATTTTCCACGATATCCAGAAAACTTACTTTCGTTTGTTTGTCAGGTAGAAATCGTCGTTGCATGTCTTTTAGGAAGTGCTTTACGAGTTAGTTTCCTATTTGCAATTCATAAAATGATCGAAAATTGATATAGGGAATTGCCATTATATACATTTCCTGTGCTTTTATAACTTTGTTAGACAACGAACGAAGCATATATCGTGCATTTATTAATTATTGGATAACGATATTTTATAAATATAATATATATATATATATAAAAACCCCTTGGGGATTATGTTTTGGTCAATTTTGCTTTTTTCATACTGCGAAAACCTCAGTAGTTATCATTTGATCTAAGATCGAAATGTGTTTGATTTCCGATAACATACCCGGTGATTTCAGTATATGGCTCCAAGCATTATAAACGCGACCTTATAGTCAACGTTGTGATTAATTGGTAGCAAATGTAAGGTTGTGCGTACTGTACAAACATTTTGTAATCAATCTGAAACATGCATTAAGATAAACAAAACATTGAGCTATGAAATGAACCAGATTGTAATACCAATGAAAGTAAGCATATTAAAACGAAATTGAATCATATTATGGCTCACTTTATAAAACCACTTTAGCCAACCAAAGAGACCTAATCAAATGGAATTCACACTTCACTATTTAGGCAGTGCTACTCTTATGCAAGAAGAGCAACAAAATAATAATAGTAACATTCATAAAAATGTGAAGATTTGCAGATAACAGTGTTCCAAGTTATTCTCGTTATGTGTTGAAATTAATATGCATTTGGAATTCCCCAGTGCACAAGAGTAAGAAGAACAGCAACATGTGAATAGTTTTAAAGACACATAAGTAGATTTTTCTTGTGTTATAAAAATTTATGCATAACATTTTGCTGCAAGTGTATTTCCTCTTCTGATACCTCTATACCTTCCCTGTCTACATTTACATATTTTCAGCTTAGATATATTTTAGCAATGATATTTTCTGTAATAGTAATCTTGTTATACGACACTATAATGGAACATCTTATTCGACATTCTTCTCAAATCAGCTTCTTTTGTTGTACACATAAATGTATTGGGCTTAGACTTAGACATAAATAAGGAACACATTTTCTTGCAGTGTAACGCCTTATACTTAATACTGATCCAGAGGTTCGTAGAATTTGGGTCCATTGTTTGTAGGCTCAACCAATTACAGTTCTTCATACTAATTCACATCTTGCCCAGCTGTTGCGTACGAGTCCTCAACAGCAACCTGATCATCTGCGTGAGGCTCGTTATGGGTGGGTAGAGAGGGCATTTGCACTACTCTTGCTTGCCCCTTTATTGAATTATAATACACCCCCTCCGTCTCTCTCACTGGTGTTGCCTCTTTGATCTTAGTTACGTTATCTTAGCTTATGGAGTATAACAACAAAACCATCTATGACGCCAAGCATTATACTATCACAACAAGGGAAACCTGCTATCTCTCTTTCATTGCTCTCTTTTTACTGATCATTCTCTTAAAATTACAATATTTGTACTGTATAATCAGTGCGTTATGAGTAATTACGTATCAAATAGCTTAATTGGGTTTTAATATATTAACGAAACAGAGGTCCGCCACATTCCATGTTATTGCTTAACTGCCTTTTTACATATGATATAATTCTTTTATTAACGCTTGGAACTTCGTTCCAAGAAGTTATTGTTTTTCCTCGAATTGTGGGGGTTAAAGTACCTCTTTTTTTCTTTTTTTTTGTTAGTTTTTTTATTTTCACGCAAAGTCCCCGTCGGTTTCCAGACATCTCCTCCGAAACGGCTGAAGCTAGAAGAATGAAATTTGGCACCCTTGAAGTCGACTATGCGAAGTGGTGCTAAATGAATTTTTTATTGACCTATGACGTCATCATCTGCGTCTTATGACGTCACGCAGATTTCATAGCTTAATATCTCCAAAACCGCTGGATCTAGAGGTTTGGAACTAAATACGTCATGAGACTACTTTTTGACAAAGAACACATTTCTACATTTTCTGTTCCTGGTCGGTTTTAAAGCGGGATTTTTGCGCACAGTATACAGAAAGCTTAGTTTTATACGAATTGACAGCGAAAAGTGACTTTAAACTACCCAATGCCCTGTAAAACGCCCCACCTCATAAGCATTGATAAGCAATGCTTGCTGTAACTGGCTAATACAGAAAGGCTCCCATCACTGTGCTCTCACTGCGTCTGGCCTCTTGCATGCAATGCTGCCTTCATGGTACTCATTTTCGCTTCGCTTATCGCTGGACTGTATTTAAGTGTTTTTTTCATGAAGCAGCTGACTGCGTTTTTGATTACAAAGAGAACAAGTTGCTTCTTAAATTTTATAGTCTTTTGCAAGTTATTTATTTGACAAAGCTGATTATAAAAGCTGTTTGTCCTTGTGTTTTACAAAGTTCTGTGCAGGACAAAGAAGAGCCACTCGAAAAGTTGGCTTAATAAAAAGTTAAAAATGCCATTGAAAAAGGAATTTGTTTACAGTGAGTGTGTGTGTGTGGAGGGGTTGGGGTGGGGCACGGAGTAGTTAGTGTTCAATTAAAGGGTTGAATTTTCTACAGTGTTACTCAAAATATGACTTTCTGGGTCACGGTCAAGGTCAAAAACCGGAAGTTGATTATTATCTCGAAAACGGTCCGAGATAGAGCGATTTTGAGCTTATTTTCATCATTTGGGCCTAAAAGACGTTATATATGAGGTACCTCGGTGACCTTGACCTCCTCCGTCATGGTCAAGGTCAAAAACCGGAAGTTGACTATTATCTCGAAAACGGTTAGAGATAGAGCGATTTTGAGCTTATTTTCGATCATTATGGCCTAAAAGACGTTATATATCAGGTACCTCGGTGACCTTGACCTCCTCCGTCATGGTCAAGGTAAAAAACCGGAAGTTGACTATTATCTCGAAAACGGTTAGAGATAGAGCGATTTTGAGCTTATTTTCGACCCTTTTGGCCTAAAAGACGTTATATAAGACGTACCTCGGTGACCTTGACCTCCTCCGTCATGGTCAAGGTCAAAAACCGGAAGTTGGCCATTATCTCGAAAAAGGTTAGAGACAGAGCGATTTTGAGCTAATTTTCGACCCTTTTGACCTAAAAAACGTTATATAACAGGTACCTCGATGACCTTGACCTCCTCCGTCATGGTCAAGGTCAAAAACCGGAAGTTCACCATTATCTCGAAAACGGTTAGAGACAGAGCGATTTTGAGCTCATTTTCGACCCTTTGGACCTAAAGAACGTTACATACGAGGTACCTCGGTTTCCTTGACCTTGGTCACGGTCAAGGCCAAAACAAGGAGATTGAATCAAAGAAGCGATAAAGAAGGGGTACTGCGTGACTTCGAGGTTTGTCACAGCTGAGCGAGTGTGAACATAAAACAAAAGGGACGCAGTAATTAGTGAACAGGTTATGCCTAACAATGGGAATGAAGCTCGGTAAATCGCACAATATTGAAAACTTTCCATACAAAAGCATATTAATGATAAATTATATCCTTGCCATTCTAATTGACTGCTTCCAAGCGTTAATTTCGTCACTCGGTGGCGAAATTGGTCTAGTTGCAAGTGAATTTTATTCTGCGTGCTCCATCAAATAAATATAATAGTTCTAAGAAATATATCCAGGTTTGAAATAACGTGAGATGATACATGACAGTCATATACCACTGTAATTCAGTATCCAACTTACATTGCCACAGGGTTGTGACTCAAACAAATCCATGCGAGGCAATACTAAAGTGTTATAGAATAGGCTGGCGGTTCTTATCGACAAATTAGATTTCCAAGGTTAATTCTAGCAAAGGGGCTTCTAGAAGGGGCTGTTATTTCCCTTTTACATGTGCAAATCACCATCGCATTGTACCGCTCCAAAGACTTTGATGCAATAAGAAATCTTGTGGAATGCTGCGACACCGTCGTTTTTATACTTCAGATCTGAATTTCATCATTTGTGACACATTTGGTTGTTGATTATCAATTAAAATGATGCTTTTAAATCTCCCTTTCTTTCGAACTTTCAAAAACCATAGTCATAAGCGTAACAACAAAGTTAATCCTGAAAGTATCATCGCCGATTAACGTCTGATGTACAATGTACACCAAGTTTATCAGAATGTCACGTATAAATATATTAACTTCTTTTTGTATATTATAGAAATTGTTGTAATAATGCATTGTTGAAATGCAAAAAAAAAAAATTAATTTAGTTTTTTTATTATACAAGGAAACAAAACCCCTAGATTATATTTCGAAAAGTGGTGCAGAAAGTATTAAACGATGTGTTGCGTACATGCACCACGCCACGTCATCAGGTATAACGCGGCACGATCACCGAAGGGACCTTATCACGGCAATTTATGAACGCCTCAAGAACAATCTTTTGTGATTTCCTCGCTGTACTTCTATCGCCGCTTGAATCTGAACGCACCGTACGAAGACAATTTATGAACGTCGTAATAAGCATTCTTTTGTGGTTTTATTTCTGTACTTCTATCGCTGCTTGAATTTGAAAGGACCTTATGACGACAGTTTATTAATGCCATAATAAGTATTCTTTAGTAGTCTTCATTTTTTTGTCATCAGGTAAAATGACTTCTGTATGCTAATTTTTACATAATATCAAGACTGTATAACGGAATACATCCTATCTAAAGGTCTTTTGTTATTATTATTATTATTATTATTATTATTATTATTATTACTATTATTATTATTATTATTATTATTATTATTATTATTATTATTATTATTATTATTATTATTATTATTATTATTATTATTATTATTATTATTATTATTATTATTACTATTACATTTGTACAATAAAACCCTTAACGCTCCCACGTAACAACAGAATTTTTCAAGCTTCTAGACAAGCCTCTAAAATAAAGAAAAAAATATATTTGGGGGATCGTAGTGCTCTGAAAATAGATATTTCAGCATATCTATCTTCCCTCAGACTGGTAAAGGTCGCTAGCTTACAAAGCCGTTTCTGCAGATATAATAAAACCTTGTTGAATCAAATTTGTTGAAGCCAATGGAATTTTCTATGTTCAATAAGTTTTGCTTTGGCGTTAGATATATGCAAATAATACATAAATAGACAACAACAATCAATACGCGATGCCTCATTGACAAGTGTCAGCAACTTTTTTTTCATTCGGTTATCGTCAATAAAATAAAATGCATGCAAAAAGCATTGAAATGAGAGGAATGAACACACTGGCAATTTCCAATAATTATCCACACACAGGATAGTGAGATAAAGTTGAATGCAAACTGGACAATAATTTAATTGCGATTATACCATCGATTTTTGCCATCTTCGCAGATTTTAACCAACGGTAAGTTCCAAAAGACGTGCGAAAAACATGTTATAGTGGAGACAAAGATGAACAACAGCGGAGAAAAAGACAAGATATAGCGGAAAAAATGAGATATAGTGGGGAAAATGACGAGGTGTAGCAGAAAAAAAAACAGATCCTTAGCGGAGAAAAAGACGACCTATAGCGAAAAATTGACGAGCTATGGTTGAGACAAAGGCGAAAATTGGCGGAGAAGAAGGATGACCTATAACGGAAAATGTGACGAGCTATAGCAGAGACAAAGACAACTAATAGCGGGGATAAAGACGATCCTTAGCGAGAGAAAGATGGGGTTAGCGAGGAAAAAGACGAGGTATAGGGAAAAATTGCCGAGTTATAGCGGAATAAAAATGAGGGGTAGGGGTGAAAACGGAAAACAATAGCAGAGAAAAGGACGAACAACAGCAGAGAAAAAATATTTTACATATGATACATATGAAATATGCATTTGGCATTCTTGATGTATTTAACATAGGTGCTATGTGATAAATTGTAATGACTTCTTTAAAAACCTTTTTTAGTCTGTATACGCAACAAATTTACTTTTTCATATAATATTCATAAAGAAGCGAATTTAAATTTCGTCACACAGGACGAAAAAGTGTTAATCTTTTGCTAAAACTGTTATCTATATGTATACTATTTCAAAACAAATAAACTTGGTTATTCATAAGCCAATTCGCACTTTCGGATTTTTCCGGTGGAGGTGTTGTTTCGACTGAAAATGTTGGGGGATAAATTATAAAGAAATGATAAGGGGAAAACATCAAAATTCTGATTTTCTTTCAACATGCACACTTTCGAATTTATAACGCCATCATATGATCTTTTAAAAACTATTTTACATATTATTCAGTCCCTTTAATAACCACCATGTGACTATATTTCTGGTAAATTGGAATTTTGTTGATTTTTGCCGTTTTTTCCCTATCATTCTTTATATCCTTATCCCACCTGAATTCAGCCGAAACGCAAAAACTTTTCGGCAAAAGTCAAAAGTGCGAATTGGCTTATTAATTATTAATAACTACTTATTGTTGTTTGAGATCTGGCCTTTAAACAGTAGAATGACTTTATAGGAAAAAATAAGTGAAAATATTAGGAGCATTGGTTACACGATGACACACACAAAGTCATGTTAACTCTTGGATATAAATCTGAACACTTAAATAAGACGTATAATAAGAAGTATTAGTTACCATTTAAAGTATGTTCACTTACAGTTGGAGCTTGGCAGCATGCATCAGAATGGTCAACGTCACTGGAAGGTATTCTGTGTCGTCATCATCACCGCCATCATCTATCTGCTTTGTGTGGCTCGTCATTT
The DNA here is from genome assembly GCA_949752745.1 of Protula sp. h YS-2021. Taxonomy (NCBI): domain Eukaryota; kingdom Metazoa; phylum Annelida; class Polychaeta; order Sabellida; family Serpulidae; genus Protula; species Protula sp. h YS-2021. The sequence goes on along the minus strand of OX457026.1, from coordinate 10,288,861 downwards.
TGCTGTATTCCCGTTTGAAGGCTCGTATGTTTTGTAGGAAAGTGTATGTTCTGAACCTGGATAGGAATATTCTCTGCAGAGACACCCGACGCCCATAGGGCTCGATCACTTTGTGTGGTATTGCTGTGAGGCAACATTTTTAATTCCCAATGCAACTTGAAGATTTATAGCTTTACATGCCAATGTGAACAGTCATCTAATATGTTGTGACATGTACTTACGTATCCTTACAGCTATTTATTTCTCACTATTATCCAGGTGACGAGTTTGTTTCTCAGAAGCCATCTCCCGACTATAAACGTATCACTAGAGAACCAAGTAAGGCCTTTACATTTATCGAGTCATTTAAATTCAGTGCTAGCTGCTTTCAGAAATCAGCAAAAAAGGCATACATTTAGGCACACTTAAATTTATTTTCACTGGATATGGAAATACACAGCTTAATATTAATAACTTCCATTGGGGTCGAATAATTCATCTGATTAATTTAATTGATTTGATTGATTTTTTAATTTGATTACTTCAACTGATTTGATTCATTTGATTGGTGTGAATGATTTCATGAAATTGTGTGAATAGACTGTAATGATTTTATACCATGAAAGAAAGCAAAGGACACAACAGCCTGATCGAATCTAACAACAAAATACACACGTTTTAATCAATATATCTCAATAAACTATGCATTTTAAATCAGTTATTGGAAATACAGATTTTAATGACAGAACGAGCATATTTGGACTTAATTGCTGGTTTCCATAACAACTTTTGGCATCACATGTGTGCTTTTGAATGACAACGTTGATGTGACATCTTTCATTTTATCATGCGTATTCTCATATTCCATCGCTAAACACCCCATCAAGAGTTTTATCAATCAAATTGTTTTTTTAAATAGATAAAACTTTGTCAAATCAATAACTCTTCATTTATGAGCCATTTTGGATAAATCAGCAATTAAAACTTATAATCCAAGCACAACATTAGTAGCACAATTTTAGTTGTATAATATACTTGAAAATCTTCAGCAAAAACGTTACAAGTATTTGATGTTTAAATGTGGGTATGCATTTATACCACAAAAAATATCCAGCTCATGCATTTACGTTCTTTTCTACCATAAGCATAACAAGATTGTGAGTGGGGTTTCAGAGTTCGAAGAGTGTATAACGATAAGGCTGAAGCGACTCCAGCAGAGGTGTTACAACAGCGGATACCGCCATTACAAGCCGTACGAGTCTCTGTCTGACAAGGAGCTGAGATACCTCCTCAAAGCAGGCAATTTGCTCGCAAGCAAAAAGAATCAAATAATCATCAATGCCATACATAAAACAGGTAAATATTTTTCTGTCTTCGAATTAACTGCTGCTTGAACAAGGAAATATAAACACAAGATAATATGTAAAGCTAAAGCTAAAGTAAAAGCTAAAGTAAAATGCAATTTCATGAAAATATGAAACATAAGGTGATGTAAAGTCAATATAAAATGCAGGTATTATAAAGTTACAGAAAATGTAAGACAAGATAAAGTACAGGGCAACATAAAATACAAGGTAATGTAGAATACAGGACAATATAAAATTCAAGAAAATATAAAATATAAGGCTGTAGAAAAAGCAAAGAGTATAGAAAATAGAATGAACAGAAACATATAAAATACAGGGAACTATAAAATATAAGGTTTTATTGTATTATGACTGGGAAACGATCTGCGCAGAATGTTTCTATGTGTTGCAACCCAGATCATCATGTCCGGCCGTCTTGCCGAGTATGACTTTTTGTCAATGATTCGACTAGCTGTCCTATCACTGCACGGGTTACATTTTGCTGTTCAGGGGCAGTTTTCACTCTGCATACACCCTGCATCCCCCACCGCCCTTTCCGCTAAAAAGAAAAAAAATATTTAAGCAAAATGTTTCTTTGATCCCAATAATAATCCATCAATTCTTCCCATCGTCCCTGCTCTGAATAGTTGTATAAAAACTACTTTAAAAAATAAAAAAGTGCAATGGTGAATTCTAGCAACGATTCTCATTTTCAACAATCTTTCTCTATTACCTTGTCCATCTCTTTGAATTTATATTGAACATGTTAAACTAAATAATCATTGCTGCGTTACATTGATAGTAATCCCATACCATCGAAATGCATTTAAATAGCATGTTACGACTTTATAAAGAACGTGTGTCTAAATCACCTCGAACAGCTTCAAAATCCGTGAGTTGAAGAGGATAAATATATTTTTTTTAATTTAGAACTTAATAACAAAAATCACATTTTTATAAAAAATAGAATGCAATGTTTTGATAAATGGAAATCGTTAACTGACAAGTCAGATGATGAAGTATAGCTTAAGACTGACTTGTTACAGCCAGCTAAAGATATAGTTCGTCAGTTTTTTTTTCAATATTATGTGTGCCATTCCAGCCTACTTTAAATTTCAGATGGCTATCTGTTTACTAGTTTTTCCCTATTACACAGCTATCACTCAAAATGAATGTGGGTGGAATTAAAGAAAACTTTAAGATACAACTGTTTGCAAAAGAAAACTCAAATAACAGTGGTGGCGTGATTAGCTTAAAATATTCAATTGCGTTAGTTTAGCTTATTGTAATTTCTATATCTAATCATAAAATATCTAACGTAGTTATGAATATGAAACGCTCTAATGCTATTATTTTTTCTTGAAGGCAGCACATCTTGGAAGTCCTTGCTGGTGAAAGGATTGCGCCTTCCAGACAACAGAAGTACGTTCATAACTGACTTGTAGACGTGACATAAATATGTGATTACTTGCAGCATCATAGTTTATTAGAGGAGTGTTGTGGCTACAATGTCAACCCATGCTATGTTTTTATATTATTTGTTAAAACAAGTTAACGGTCAAACTCAACCGGTATATGCGTGTTTTAAATTTCAAATCACCTTCGAGTTTATGACATCTATCTATCAATGCAAAGAAACGTGCAATTCAGCAGGTTCATTACAATAAAGTACTAGAAACATTCACGTGTTTGAAGCAATGGGTAACCTGTGAACAAAACAACATCAATTGTTTTACCTTTGAACTCTGCTGGACTTTACGTTGTGGTGTGCCAAAATCTGTTTTAGCAAGGTATTTGCACTGTACCGATTTCATTAATTGGCGGTTGACAAGCATGGCCTTAAGTTTCGAGAGACCTTCTCGGTAATTTGCTAGAAAGAGTTACCGCAATTTTTATCAAAGTCAATGAAAGCTTTAAAACGTTGCGCTGCGAACATTCATTATAAGCTTTACCCCAAAAAAATAGACGGATAGAAAGATACGTCGGCAAAATTGTTATATATCCCGCCGTGTAGATATCAAAATTAGACACATTGTCATATACATGATACTTCGTATGTGGTATTATTCAGAGGTTATTTGTGTCGCCGTCATTGATATATCTATAAATGTTCATCCGTTATGATTATATAAGCAAACGGGAAATAGGGAATAGATAGAAGCTACATTCATTTGTAATTTGTTATTATGTTACAGGTAATGTTAACGTTCATAACTACAGCCAGCTGAGCAAAATTGGAATATTGCAATTAAGCAAATTAACTTCACTTGAAGTACGAAAATATCTCCAGCGGTATTTCTATGTTCTTACAGGTGGGATTATTTATATGTTATTACCTGCTTCCGACCATTTCCCGCATAAATTATTACTAAAGCATCAGACAAATTGGAAAACATCGCAACAATCCACCAATGATATTTCTAATATATACTCAGATTTAATTTGCCTTTTTATTTATACTATTGTTCCATTTTATATTATTGTCTCTTTTTCCTCACTGTTTTATCATGTAGTCGGGTTTCAAGTCTTTGTAACGTCGCTGCATCCCCGTGACGTCAAATTTAAACTTCATGATATTTTTGTCATTGTTTTTGTGCGCAATATATGCTTTTTATTGTCTTACATTACTTGTCATACTCATGCCATTGTCACGCCAATCAATTAAAATTTTCTCCCATTTTATGGCGTCAGGTTTATAACATGTGTGTCATGCTGTCATATTGTTTACATTATTGTGTGTCACGCTGATATCATGTTGTTATTGTTTTTATGCTAACGCCATGTTGACAATTTTTTTCTGACATGAAGCTGATTTTCTGATATAATATTGATATCGTGTTTATGACAAGATGGTGAGACATGGTGAACAAAGTGAGAATATAGTTAACATAGTGAGTATAGGGTGAACATGGTGAGACCATATAGAACATGCTATGCCATATGAAATTATTGTTGTGTTAATGTCAATAGCAATTTTAATTCTGTTTCTAAATAGCTTTTCTAAAGAAGGTAATCTTCCTTGCCTACCCGGTGCTTTCTTGGACAATCCGAAAGCGCATTTTCCCACAATGTCATCGGTGTTTTTTTTGTATGATTCGCTAATCCTTATGCTTATTAGTACCTTCCTTATGCTTCCCGGTACTGACTGAAAACAAGGTATGCCATCTTTCATACCTCATAGCACAAACAAGGTATTCCATCTATCATACCTCATAGCACAAACAAGGTATGCAATAAAGCATGCCATATAAAGTAGGCATATAAAACAGTTATGTCGCATTCGATAAATTATCAATACATTCTTAGAATAAATACAGCAACGATTTTATTTCAGTGCTAAACAAATTGAATAGAGTACATTTGGGTTGGTGAGATGATTAAAAGAACAAAAAATATGAAGCAATTTTCAATAAATAATTCTGTATTACATTCCGCGTTTGGTTAATATAGGGGTTATTGTTAAGTATATGACAACCACTTGGTACATGGGGTCCAAATGCATTCTGTTTAGAATGCCGTAACTGATTAACCGAATTTACCGCTTGTAATTTGATAGAAGTTTGTAGTTTATCTGAAAGTTTCTGATTTTTTCCTTTTTTTCTTTGACCATTGAGGTCAAAGTTATTTCTTTTACAAGAAGGGTTTTCAGAAAACTCCTCCTAGTTTTGAATCAGCGGAGCTCCATATTTAGTACACTTATAGACAATCATCAGGTGTCGGTGAAACAATAAATATTTTTAACTATGACCTCAAAAGTGAGGTCAAAATATTTAAAAAAACGCCTAATAATCACGAAAAGGGGCCAGAAAAAGTGCTCAAATCCAAGTCTGAATAAATAAACCACTTCTTAGGGGGTAAACTTACGGATAAACTTACATACTGAATTTTGACCTTGAAAGTCAAGGTCAAAGGTCACGTGACCAGCTGTACCGTTAACGATACGCCGACATATCTCGAAAACGCCTTGAGATTTTGAGCTAATTTTCGAGCTTTTGGGCCTAAATGTTACACAAGAGGTACCTCGGTGAACTTAATCTTCACATTCACGGACAAAGTCAAAAATCGGACGTTGTCTTTTCTGGAAAACGGTTAGCAATAGAGGGATTGTTGAGCTCATTTTCTTACCTGTTGGCCTAAAGAACGGTACATAATAGGTACAACGGTGACCTTGACCTTCTTGATCAAGCCCAGGTGAAAAACCTTGAAAACGGTTAGAGATTTTGAGTTCACTTTTAAGCCGTACGGCCAAAACGACAACAAAGAAGGAATAATGAGTGACTTTGACCTTCTCTCTAAGAATTTAGTACTAATATTTTCTTTAGTTGTTTCTGCAAGTAGGCCATTCCACTATCGACAGGAATTCCATCTATTTTATCTATGCATCTACATTGGCCCTTTAGAGATTTTTGCAATTCAACTAAATTTCCAATAATGTTCATTGGTTACATTTTTTGTCTTCTTTTCAGTTAGACATCCTCTTACGCGTCTTGAAACGTCCTATAGAAATGTGTTTCTTAACCATGTGCGAAACAACAACACTCATGTTCTCAGCACTGTAGAGCCTTATCACCGACTGGCCAATGTGGATCAATTCGAGAGGAAAGCAAACACCTTGGAGCAAAAACAAAGCAGAGACACAAACAGGACATTTACGTTTTACAAAACAAAACCTGAAAAGATAATACCATTTGACACTTTTCTAAGGTTTACTCTTGGAAACGGAGACAAAGAAGATGGGTTGAAAGTTCACTGGAAGCCATATGAGGAGCAGGCACACCCCTGCGCATTCCGCTTCTCGTGAGTATAAATCATACTCATGTATTCATAAATCACTTACTGGTGATACTACTCAATTGCATAATCAATTCTCAGGAACACTTTTCAATAGGAATTCCCAAATGTAATACCCAGTAGTAATTCTTAGAGTCTTCAGTAGTAATACTCAGCTAGTCTCAAAACAGATGATTATGAAATAATTATTGTTGTGGAATACTGGCCCTGGTGTTAAAATGCTGTTTTCTTACAAAAATTATAGAATGATTGATGTTTTTATTTCATTTTTTAAATTGCCGTTCAATACCAAAACACACACCACTCAGTTTTTAACTTATCAACGACCTATGCATTAAGAGTTGACAGCTCATGAATGGAACGGTGAAAGCAAGCAGAGTAAAAAAGTTAAACATACAGTAAGAAATTGAATAGGATTATGGAATGAAACCCTGCGCAAAGTTTCGTGACTGCTTTTTTTCTGTAGATATATAGCAAGGACGGAAACGGCCAATGAAGACATGGATTACATCAGCGAGAAAGTCCTTAAAATCAAACCATTACATCTGCATTATTACATTGGTGGTCCAGTATCCCGAGATAAATACCATCCTTTACCTCTTTTTGACACAATAGCGAACCAATCAGAGCTGTTGTCTCGTGTCAGAGAGGCGTACGGCTCTGATATGTGGCTGTTTGGATATACGCTACAGAATGATCCAGCTACAGGTTTACTTACAGCCGGTTGTGAACTCTACTCATCCAATAATTTATGCTGCTGAAGCAAGTGCGCGATGGTAAACTCAGCTTGAACTACAATGGCTTTGCATTTTTCACATCTCTACCAACGATTACTGTCTTTTAATAAAAGAGGTCTTTCGTATACAGCCACACTAGTTGGTCTGCTTTTTACACTGTCTGAGATGCCTGTAAACACAAGTGTCCTTTAAACTTTGAGCTTACATTAAGAGACGCATTACAAATAAAGAGATCCCCACCTATCCACCCACCATACCCATCACCGCATTTACATAGCATGTTTACCGCGCAGTAACTCCCCTTCAACATCTGCCGCATTAACCAAGCATATTTGCCGCATATTACGTCCCCAGCCTCCATGCGTCCCATTGAACAAGCATGTTTAAAGCGCATTAAATCCAGTCCAACAGCAGCCACATTATCAAGCGTCTTTATTGCGTATTATGTCTTCGAAACCCCTCCACATACCAAGCCTGTTTACCGCGTATTACGTCCTCGCACACCCTGTATTCACCAAGCCTGTTTACAGTGAATTAAGTCCACCCATCCCCTGCATTCACCAAATCTGTTTACCGTGTATTACGCCGCCCATCCCCATACACGCCGGATTTACCAAGCACATTTACCGCATATTACGTTCCCAAATGCCCACCCATCCAATTTATCAACCAAGTTTACTGCATATTGCGTCCCCTGCCCCCAGAGCCCCTCCCCCTTCCCGCCAACTCTCGACACTTGGATGTGGAGCAAACCATCTAAACAATGACGTTGCATCTGAGCAATGATGACTTAAATGATCACCACAAATGCTTCATTGTTCATCATTCTGCTTAAGGCATGCCAAGACTTTCTGCAAACCATTTATCGAGGCATATTCCGTCATCTCAAAATCATATAATGTCTTATCTTGCATGTATCTTGCATCTTCCGTGCGTTCGAAGAGGAAGCATTTAAAATAGAATAGCTAGACCAAAGTACTTCATGGGAATAGTTACATAAACAGAGTCAACATATTCCCTGTTTCCCTATTACTGTTTGTTAATGGTAAACAGAGTAGATTTTTTGTGGTAAAAACCTACCGGGGTTTGCTCTATAACCTAAGTTTCCTTTGTTTTGCATTTCTAAAAATAACGATGTTTTATATATAATCGGTCATGTTACTACAAAATATTGCGTACTATTAATTGAAGTGATATCGTCTCTATACCATATCTGTCCTGCATTTGTTCATCAAAACAAACAAATGAAACCCTTGTATTATTTAGACCAGATTTCTTCTTCTGATTTTAACCAATTTCCCTGTAGTTCACATTCATTTATCTACATTTAGAGAAATTTTACATAAACATATTTTTACACAACTAATTTTTGGCTCATCATCGAAATTAGGCTATGGCACATACATAAGCTATGATACAAAATTAGGTTATGGTACAAAACGCCATTACCAGATTTTGATATTCATTTCGGCCCTTGGATTAAACAATATGCATATATAAAAACAAAATTAATATAAATTAACTTTTATTTCTAAAAATAAATAAAATTTGGGAATTGGGTGAAATGGGTTTGCTTAACATTTTTCAAAGAAAATGTGTTGCCTCAGGGAATAAATTTTGAAATTGTGTAGTTATGGATAATCAATTTCATGCTGCATGAACGATCTGCAAAAAAACTAATTAAAGCCTGATAGTATGTGAAGCTAGTATTTTAACATTAACCTCTATATAAGCATAACATTGGCTTAAACTAGACTGAATTTCGCTACACGTAGCGAAATGACACCCACTTGCAATGGTACAATCTATATGGTCAAAGACACATTTTTCAGTCTTTCCACATAATTGTCAGCTTCCAAATTATTATCATGAACAAGGACATCGATATAATGTAATCTCAATTAATCAAATTCAGTTTTCTAACCCTTTTTGAGATAATGGACAACTTCCGGTTTTTCACCATGACCATGACGGAGGATGTCAAGGTCACCGAAGGGTCTCTTATATAAAGTCTTTTAGGCCCAAAGGGTCGAATATTAGCTCAAAATCGCTCTACCTCTAACCGCTTTCGAGATAATGGTCAACTTCCGGTTTTTGACCTTGATCATGACGGAGAAGGTCAAGGTCACCGAGGTACTTCTTGTATAACGCGTTATTGGCCCAAAGGGTCGAAAATAATCTCTAACAGTTTTCGAGATAATGGTCAACTTCCGGTTTTTGACCTTGCCGATGACGGACGAGGTCAAGGTGATCGGGGTACTTCTTATATAACGTCTTTTAGGCCCAAAGGGTCGAAAATAAGCTCAAAACCGCTCTGTCTCTAACCGTTTTCGAGATAATGGTCAACTTTCGGTTTTTGACCTTGACCATGACGGAGGGGGTCAAGGTCACGGAGGTACCTCTTGTATAATCGCTCTATCTCTAACCGTTTTCGAGATTATGGTCAATTTCCGGTTTTTGACCTTGATCATGACGGAGGAGGTCAAGGTCACCGAAGTACCTCCTTTATAATGTCTCTTAGGCCCAAAAGGTCGAAAATAAGCTCAAAATCGCCCTATCTGTAACCGTTTTCGATGCATTGGTCAACTTCTGGTTTTTGACCTTGACAATGACGTAGGAGGTCAAGGTCACCGAGATACCTCTTATATAACGTCTTTTAGGCTCAAAGTTTCGAATATTAGCTCTAAATGGCTCTATCTCTAACCGTTTTCGAGATAATTGTCAACTTCCGGGTTTTGATATTGACCATGACGGAGGAGGTCAAGATTACCGAGGTACCTCTTATATAACGTCTTTTAGGCTCAAAGTTTCGAATATTAGCTCTAAATGGCTCTATCTCTAACCGTTTTCGAGACAATGGTCAACTTCCAGTTTTTGACCTTGACCTTGACGGAGGAGGTCAAGGTCACCTAGATACCTCCTATGTAACGTCGTTTAGGCCGAAGGGGTCGAAAATAAGCTCAAAATCGCTCTATCTCTAACCGTTTTCGAGATAATGGACAATTTTTCTCTAACGGAATTCAATATACAAAAATCACATGACCTTGACCTTGACACTAAATATCGAGATTCCATCCATGATGCTACTGTTTACTGATACCGTACACGTATTGAAACAAGGATTTGATCGCTATTTCTACAAATTTTTCGTGATGGAATAGGTTTTTGAAAAAAATATTTGACCTCAATTTGACCTTGATCCTGAAGGTCAAGGTCAAAATATTTTGCAGATTTCACGACATCTCATCACTCTCTATCTCTGTGCCAAATTTCATCGTCCTACATCAAATAGCCAAAGAGGAGTTTACTGGAAACCACTTTGATGTAAAAAAAAAACTTTGACCTCAATTTGACCTTGACCTTGAAGGTCAAGGTAAAAAAAATTTGCGGATTTCACGACATCTCATCACCTCTATCTCTGTGCTAAATTTTGTCGCCCTACGTCAAATAGCGTAGGAGGAGTTTTCTGGAAACCTCCGTGACGGAAAAAAACAAAAAAAAATGGAAGGAATAAACGCCGGAATTCTTAGCATACCGTTTTGCAAACTATGTTTGCAAATGGGAATTACTCGTAGTTTTGTGAGTCTCATTACCATATAATGTTTCTTATTTCTAGTATTGCAAGCCCTATTCACGTAACTGAACTAAGTCATTTCATTGCCTGCATATTAAGTAAACAAACACTCTTCAAATTGCCTCGCGTCATCATACGACATAACTACTTAATTCCGATTTAATAAAGCCCAGTTTTCTCAGTTCAATGTCAATATCAGTATATGTTTTACATTAGTAACTCATACATCTGCACAAATATCCTGGTCCTATATAAACTTCCTTGTACTTTGATTGTATAAACATCCTTGTTCTTTGTCCTGCCCTTGTTTTTTGTCCCCTGCATGGAAATTTACTCTGATATAGTAAACTGCGCAGTTTACTTCTATAAAAGCATGTCAAGTCAGCTGATTATTTCAAGTTGTGTGTCTGTGGAACTGTAAGTCTTTAGTGATATTTTCTTAATTTTATCAATTTAATACTATACGAAATCAACAATTTCTTGCTGTAATGTAAGTATTATTTCTTCTGTGCATAATCTACATATAACTACAACGTCAGCCAAATGCAAAAATGGGACAATGAATAGAAAAAAATACTTCGGAAGAGAACAAATTGTTTTTGATAAAAATTAAGAGCTTATGTCAGGGCAGAAAAATGTATTGTTATAGTATATTTTCTGTTATTTTTTCAAGTTATAAAATTTCCTGCTTACTCTAATTCAATTACAAAGATTAAATGTCAGTTATGTTAGTTACAGAAGATCGTGTATATTTGAGAAGGGAATTGAAATTCGCTGACAGTATTCGTGTCAAAAGGATGGCAAAAGGTTCTCGCGTTGCGGTTTTTGTATTAGCGCTGGTTATCCTCGCTTGCGTCATTCCTCAGCCAAGCAATGCTGGCGTAGTAGGTGAGTTGAGTACACCTTGTTCCAGTAATTTGTTCCAGTACCTGCAAAATACGTAAAGGGTGCATTCATTTTGTTCAATACTAGGTTTTGATTTCTGAACATTGGCGCTGATGTCAGTATTTTTGTGTATGATACTGACCAGAATCAATATACTTTAGCACAAGTATCCGGAATATGACTGAGCTGATTTTAAGTGGTAAGTCATATGCATACGCAGTTAATGTAAAAGAATGTTAATGTAAAAAGAATGTTTCATATTTTCAAAAGCTTTTTATCGACCTAACTCGCCACTTCCGTGACTCCATTTGCAACGAAAAAATACGGTAAGCTGGACCATGAAACAGAGAGTTTTATTAACTAAGCCATAGTCATAGTCGCTAAACTCAGTAGGCGCCTTTGTTAGTTAAGAGGTTGCGGGAGAGGCTGTGGGGTTATGTTGAATAAGGTGACCAAGAGACATAAAACAGGCGATTGATCTCTTGAGTTTTATTGTACTGACTGAGTAAATGACGCTGTTTACATCGGCCGTAGTATCCTTTTCAGCCATAAATCGACGTCGAATTGACGCCGGAATCCTGACATCAATTTGATGTGAGTGAAATCTTATGTGACGCCGGTTCTATTTCATAGACAAACCACGTCAACTTAGCGTCAAAAATGTCGAGTCACGATGTCGACCCGACGTCATTCTGGCGTCAATATATATTTTTGGGCTATGACTTTATCGGATCACTGATTGTAGACTGGCACATAACATCAAACACAATGAACTTTGGAATCTTATATATTCTTGTGATGCATTGGATGAAATAGTGCTGTACTGTCAAAGAAACTGAAACTGTTTTATTGCTGCTGATATGAAATCCAGTACGTCATTGCGATTTATTTACTTTTAAGTTTTATTGTTGAGACTAGGATCCGAAGACACCAGTCTACGGATTTGTTAGCAATACTGAACATGATTTGTTTGCAATGACCCCAAATAGTGGTGCCAAGCTTGAAAAATATTCCCTTTGTAAGTAAACACGGAGTACTTATGAAAGCTAGCACCTCTTTTCCAAATCTTCCCTCCAACGATTTTCTACCTGGCTCAGGATTTTACCCACATTCTCCTCGCTTTTTGCAGGCGCATGGTAACTCATATGCGCCCAACCCCCGCTCCCCGCTGAGACGTTGTAGTGAGATTTTCCATTCTTGTACAGGGGATTGCTTTGCGGAATGGAGTCGCTGTTCACGATGGTCAAAGTTCTTATCAGGAATACTGTGGCAAACATGTGACCAGCGGTAAGTAGTCTGATAAGTTTGAAATCTTAGAATTTCTTTGTAATACCATTTATGTCTGTTGAGAAATACAATCAGTAAGTTAAAGATAATCCATGAAAAAGGAGCTGATATAGGAGATTATACACGGTGGGTCACTTGGCCATGCGAGTTGTATTGTGTCCAATAATCAACGGCTTTATGTGTTTTTCTCTGGTTTAAACAACATCACCTGATGTTGTTTGCATCGAGAGGAATATTAATTTGCTTGAATTATGTCATATGAATTTAATGTCTTTTGTCACAATGAACAACTAATATTAAAGAAAATTGTTTGCATTGATCCATTAATTTCAGCTTAGGAAAAGTAAGAAAATATTATTGTGACTTTTAAACAAAAAAATTATTTGAGTACTTACAGATAGGATGTACTGCAGCAAATAAGTGGCTTAAACTAAACTGAAATTGATTAGAAAATAACGACATATCTGATACTGCATGGCAAAACATCTATGCGTGTCGGGTACACATCGGTACACTCCATTATCAATAGCTTAAGATGTGGTAACCAGTGTCAATGTATATGATTGGAAATGTATGGTTTGCGAAGATTCCCTCCTATTTTCAACGGGAGGGAGAGAGTTTAACCGACTTCGTTATAATGTTGTCGCATAGACGTTGTTTTTAGTGTTTGTGAACGTTAATTAGAGTCATCTGAAATTTAAGTTTTCTGATTGAAGTAAGATTCACGGGTTCGATAACTTTTCCTGGACATTATTTTGTTCAGATCTATGGATTTTGTTTAAACAGAAAAAACTCTTCGCCATATTGTGTATTTGTTTTGCGTTATCGATGAATGTGATTTAATATTTCATAACCTGTCACTTCGCACTACATGTCAATGTATTTGTTGCGTAGATGCAAGTCACTGAGACACAGCAGAGGTACTTGTGAGCAGAGACCTGGCAACTGTCCGCTCAACAGCAAGCCCTGGATCTGTGTCTGCTACTAGGCTCTCACTAAGCATCAACAGTGCAATGGCGTTATTGTTGATTCTTGTTCGCAGTAATTTCATTATAAAACAATGGGTTTACACCTGTCTTCGGAATTAATATACTAATATGTTGCTTACAATATTTAAGTCAAAATTTGTAATTTTGCAATTCAGTGGACTTTCATCCAAGCCTTTTTGACCTTGAACAAGGTCGAAATCCGGACGTTGACCATTATCTCGAAAACGGTTAGAGATGCATTGACGAGATGATTTTCTACTCTTGGACCTCAACTACGTTACAAAGTGCTTTTGGTAATTTTGGCCTTATCGGTCAAGCTCAAATTAAAAAAAAATGGTAGTTGACTATTATATGTCAGGAAGTTTTACCTTATTTCCCGCCCTTTCTGCCTAAATGGCGTTTCATAAGAGAAATTTCGGCGCTAGCTTTCTAATTCTGTTTGTCTCGTTTTATGTTTTTATTATGTAAAAATGCTACAAACATGATTGTGTAAATTAAATGCAAATTAAATTTAGAAAATTGTAAACTGAAACACTGAAATACACATTCTATTTATATTTCATGTCAATATCATCAAGAAAATAAAATTGTTTGTGCTAATAGACATATTGCAATATCAGTTCTTATTATTTTATATAGAATAACAAGACGCCTTTTCCTTTTTGAATTTGCAACTGAACTAATACAAATAATAAAATTTCTGATATATATTAAATTAAATGCAAATTAAATTTAAATTATATATATATATATATATATATATATATATATATATATATATATATATATATATATATATATATATATATATATATATATATATATATATATATATATATATATATATAACTAAGTACTAGGCAAAAGTAAACGAAGGAACTGGAAATTTTATTTTATATATTCAAATGCTCAAATGCTCAAGAATATATTAAAAGTATAATAACCACATTGCTTCTGTCACCTTGTATGTCAATACAAAACAGTATTTCTGCTAACAGTATGCTGTAATGGACACTACTGAAAAGCTGTGTCATCCAGACCCAAACATACAGTACTATAGTCAGAAGTTTTTTAAGCCACAGCGAATTTATTGATGATTTGCAATGAACGAACACTTTCAGTTGCAGTTTCAAGACATACCTGATAAATGATGCAAGGCTCTTATTTCAAAGCATTCAAGTTTTCACAGACGTACTGCACAGTTATTGCAACTCAAAACATGCTATACCAGCATGATAGCGAAATACGATGACCGATTGCCCTGACCCATTGCACTCGACCTCACTACCCAACACATTGCGATAATTCCTCACGCGATGTCAAAGTTGATTAAATTTTCAGATGAGGGAGACTTGGAGACGATAGACAATTATACTTTTAAAGTCGTTTCGGTCATGACACCCACTCCCTTCCACCCCGTTACTTGCACCCTCCCCGCCTCAAAAAGTTCAAAAGACAACAACAATCGAAAATGAGATGTTAGGAATGTTTTCTATAAATTTCTTTTTTTATTTGGTTTAACTCCTTTGCATGGAATATTTAAACTTTGTTTAATAGTATATCTGTTGTGGCGAAAAGTTGCACCTCGATTTTTGGTATCTCTTTTTTTCGATTGGTGTTTTTTATTTATTCTACTTCCCAACTGTGCTACAAGCAACTGGAAGATTTCTTTGTTCTAGTTTTGTAGCAAAATCGATAAGACATTGCTTTTATTTCCATCCTCATAATTGCAATCAACAGTCTGCAGTTTCTTGGTTAAAGCACTGACCAGGAGCAAGAGCTTTCTCTTTACTATTTCTGTCTTTTTCTCCTGTGCTAAAGAATTAAGAGCACTGAGCCATTTAAAAGGTCAATAGGTGTTTTGTAGTATTCTAAGAAGTGTTTTAATTGTCATGTTAAAAGTGTCATGTTGTCTACTTGTTTCTGTTTTTCTGTGCACTAGATCTGGTATCGTTTTCAAACGAGTCATGTTGTTGTAGCTTGATGTAACCGTTGTGTGATGCATCGAGGGCATTCAGATGAACCTCGTTAATGTTCCTCGTTTAGGGAACAAAACATTTATTATTTATTATTTATTAATAAATTCATTCAATTGTTTATTAGTTTTATAACTAACCCTCTTTAGTTAGGCTCTAACTTGATAGTGCATTGTTTTGATACTATTGTAATTGCGTTCAACATTAGAAGATGACTGAAAACATTTTTTGATTGTATTTCTTGGTTTTCAGACAAGATTACCCATATTTTGAAAATCATCATTGTAACTTTTTGACTAAAGATTATTTTGACTAAATTAATACAAATCGCATGTCTGTGTGGAAATAAGCCATAAAAAAGTATTTCTCAGATTAACGGAATGAATTAGACTCAGTTTATATTTTTTAATAATCGTGAATTTCAGTTAAATAATGTGTGAAAGAATTCTACAGAACACGGCGTGGCGGTTGGCTCTCTTTTTGAGAGCGTTAGTAATCCCAGTTTTCCCTGTTCGACTCAGGCCAGATGTAGTAAGCAGGGGATTTATTTTCGATCAAATGCCTCAACTAGACGAATGCAGTCGAATAGATCAACCATCATGGAGTACAAAATTGTTGATCTGCAGCCTTTTGAACACTTTTAAAGGGAAATGATGCAAAACATTACTACAAGCTTACACTCTTCACCTCAAGCAGCCTTAATCAAAGTCTTATATGATAACGTAAAGTATCAAGTCGGCATCATAAAACTATTGAAGCGGTAGTTGGAGGTAATAGCTGGCTCCCAGTGGGAGATCGTGACGCACATAGAGCACTCTAGAAAATACCACGCCTTCCTTAAAATAACATTCATTGGAAAGATTTCATCGATGAATTTTGCTTTATTTGCAAATAATCTAAGCATAACAATATGACTTTCAAAATAAGGTCTGGTCGCTGTGTGGTGGTATCTACTATAAGTTATATCATGCAGAGTGTTTCTAGAGCTTTTGACTCGACAAGCAAATGACATGACAG
>OX457026.1:10119780-10267280 GCA_949752745.1 Protula sp. h YS-2021 | reverse complement strand
ATAAGATTCGTCATGAGTTATGGCATCAACAGACAAAATACTAAATGGCAAATTGATTGCAAATATACAATTTTGTATTAGAAGTTGAGCATTTCATTGATAATCATTTGAAATATTTTTGTACTTAAAGTATTTAAAACTTCTCTTAGTGATTTAGATTTAATTTTTAATTTTAGAATTTTAAGTCATCACACGAACTTTATGATGTGTCTTATTCAAAGCATTGGAAACACTAGAACAACATATGCTTTTATCTTAATTTTATTTGTTGTATTATACTTCGTTTACTTGGACATCAGCGATAACAGTAAGACACTTTCTAGGATACGAACTGCTAAATACGAATCAAACAGAAAGGTACACAACCGAGGTTTTGATCCAGCACATGTGAAAACATTACAGGAAAGTGTAATCACGTACGAAGGTGCGACTAGTGACATCAGATCAGACATCATGTATACGGACAAGACACTGAGAGACATCATGCAAATGGTAAGAGACTCTTTTGTATGTTTTGATCAATAAAAAAGAAAATTAAAGGCTATAATTTAACGACTATGTTATTTATAGAGTAGGGCTAGTGAGAGTGGGGATTTTGTGTGCGTTTCAGTTTCTTGTTGGTAACTGGCATTTACATGATAATTTTTATGCATTAAAAATAGTGTTTTAGTGACAAAATGTAAGCAAGAAAAGCACCAAAAGCAGAAAGCATTTAACATATGGTCAAAAAATATAATAAAAGTAAGTCTGTAAGATAAAGATCTTCCAAAACTTGAGCATTGGATTACGTCATTCATTTTTATTCTTATGTCAAGTATTATTCTGATAGAGGAAAGACTGCACACGTGCTTATTGCTAACTAGACCGATTTCGCCACCTAGTGAAAAAATAAACGCTTGAAAACACAGTCTCAGAGGTTTACGTGATAGTTTATATCAGAAGTGTTATCTATATTGTGCAATTTTCCGATCGACTAAAATTATCTTCTCTTATCGTTTTCAAGATAAGGGGCAACTTTCGGTTTTTTTACTCTTTTTTTACTTTTTCGGTGAGATTAACCTTAAGGTCACTGTCACCATAATTTTACCCTTCGTAACGTCTTAGAGGGAGTTGAGGTCGAAAATGAGGTCCAAATTGTCTCTTATAATTTTTGAGATAAAGTAAAGCTTCAGGCTTTTGACACGAAAATAAACTTGAGGTCAAGATCACCGAAATTTGTACCTAACCTAACGTAAAGGAGGTGGAGGTCCTGAGCCTGGTGTGATTTTTCTGGTTGGTCTTATCAAACACATAAATTATACTTACTTTGGGAGAGCAGTTATTTTTTATCCTCTCTAAAACTATGTGCAAAGTGAATCAACAACGTGTTCTCTTTGTAATGAAAAGTACACTGTCTGCTGCTTGCAGAAAGTCACGTAAGTACAATTTAGTGGCCTCAATAACAAGTAGCATCGCAGATGCAGTAGCTGACAGTTAGCCTTCCAGTATTTTCCAGTCACAAGCGAGTATGCCCTATGCTCACAGACAGTAATGCTCTGCTAAGGATGACAGTGAAGACTAAGTATTCAGGAAGGGCATTTTGGCGCGTTTTGGAGGGATAAAGGTTAGGCGTTTTACAGGGCACTGAGTGTTTGAAAATTATTTTGAACCCGTCAATTCGTATACAACTAAGCTGTCTGCATATTGTGTTTCCAAATACCGCTCTAAAACTGACCAGGAAAACAAAACAGAAAATTACGTCA
This sequence comes from Protula sp. h YS-2021, assembly GCA_949752745.1. Classification (NCBI taxonomy): domain Eukaryota; kingdom Metazoa; phylum Annelida; class Polychaeta; order Sabellida; family Serpulidae; genus Protula; species Protula sp. h YS-2021. Next base: position 10,265,538 of record OX457026.1, on the reverse strand, counting down.
TTATGACGTCATGCATTAAAAAATAACGTCACCACGATGTACTTTATCAAAAAGTAGTCCTCAAGACGATGGTAAAGCACCAGCAACAGATATTATTTTTTACACGTGTGCATTGCACTTCGCATACAGAAACCATAGATATAGCTAGGACTATGCAGCAGTAAATATTTTAAACCAAACGTCACTTTTATGTTGAAACTTAGAATGAAGTATTTATTTATTTATTTATTTTTGTTTTAGCTAAAATTTTTTATGGAAGTTACTCTGAAACTATAAACTACACTTAATGTAGTAGAATGAAGATAAAATATCGATTGGTATATATTATGACATAAAAAAAGTTGAAAGTAAATCGATGAGTGCATAGTTAAGGCCTTCCCCGCTATTGAAAATATGAAAAATGATGTGAACATTTTCAAAGAAATTTGACAGTTCATCATATGAATTAAGAATAAATGAAACCAGGGGTGTTTATGAATGTCCTGCTAGAACACGTCTTACGGCATCTGAAGACGGCTTAGAAATATGATGTTTACATTAATGTAGAGATGTCATAGTTCTTTATGTTCGTGACATTATATTTGCAGGAGAGGAATAAACCATTTCCATATGTTAAAAGGAATATATTAATTAAACTGAAAATAAATATGCCCGAAGGCTTAAGTTTACTTTTCATAAGATTGTATCATGTTGATGCTTTGGTTATAGTTTTTCGTTGTATCTATTTATGCTGATTTATAATAAGTAACAGGCTAAATAAATACTGAGTAAGCTATAGGAAATATAAAAAAGACAAGAAAACGAATAATTATTTTATTGTTATTAATTATCCTAACTTTTCAAGGATAACAGAATATTTGTTATAAATCTTTGTTGTCAAGTTTACCAAAGTGACAAGTAGATCCAAAAATTCCATGTAAATATAGGCGAAATTAATTTGTTGTGTCATTGTTCATTTGATTTTATTTGGATTTCAGCCGCCGATACCCTTTTTGAGAAACTACAGCAGTCCATGTTTCAGAGGTAAATGCTACTGCTTCTGCTTCTGCTGCTGCTGCTGCTGCTGCTGCTGCTGCTGCTGCTGATGATGATGATGATGATGATGATGATGATGATGATGATGATGATGATGATGATGATGATGATGATGATGATGATGATGATGATGATGAAGGTCATGATGACGATGAAGGTCATGATGATGATGATCATCATCATCATCACCATTATTTCTACCAACACCATCCTGATTATTATCATGATCAGCTCAACCGTCATGTCCATCCCCACCACTACTTTCGATGCTGCTATTATCATCATCGTCATTATCATCATCATTATCTTCAACATCATCAAAACTATATCATAATCTTTATTTCGTCTAAATCAGCATTATAACCCTCAAGTAAGGTGATTACGTCAGAGCTCTTTTTGTTTATTTAGGGTCATAATATCAGACCATCGCGCTAAAGCAGAGCTTGAGTTTATTTATTATCCACCACAATTAAGCCTAGAGTTGTCAAAATACACACTTTGCAGTGTTTACTCTAATTCCAATTTACAGCATAGATTATGTAACTGTATATAACTCTACTTTATGTTAGTAAAACTAGTAATCAAATGTGGTCATGAAGTTCAGCTTTTTAAAGAATTACTACTTTTTCCCATGTCTTGTTCTGAACGATACTATCTGTGATCCATATCTTATACCACCCTTATAACATCATTGAGATTCAAGGTTAGATTAACCTTATCTTAATTTTAAGGAAACTGGAAAATAATCAAGTATCTCAAAAACGGTGTTCAACAGCCCAGTTTTATGCAGTTTGCTTGCCCCCCCCCCCATCCGAGATTGAGATAGGAACGAACGGTTTCAAGTTCGCAGTTCGAAGTCTGCTTACTAAAGATAAAGTAAGAAATCAGTGTTTTGGTTTCTTGAACAGTCTTTCCCCGAACGCCATGCTTTACATTCTTTCTGGTTGAGTATTCGTCTCTGATGTGCATTGATTCACAATAACCTCATATAGAGCTTTAGCAATGTGCAAAACAGCACCGACGTTATGTAAGCGAAGAAAAATAAGCAAACGTAAACATTAGCTCTAAATTAAACATAACCGATTGCGTTATGGCAGCAAGAGTTATAGTGCAGAACGAAAGCCAAGAGAAAACCGAGTAATATAACATAGCCCATATGCTAAACACATTTGCGTTTAACAATACATGTGACTTTTTAGTTATCTTATATGTAGACAAGAGCTTTGGGGTGTTTTATGTAGTAAAATTTATCCATTTAATGGCAGTGGCCAGTATGCAATTTAACTCCAACACAATTCCTTTCTTTGGAACGCTACGCCACAAAAGTTTGACCCAGGGTCTCTGGAGAAAATTTACAAGATAGCACAAATCAAATTTGTATAGCAAAACTCAGTTGATGTTGTCCTTGTTCTAGTTATTTTTTACCTTGTTGTTTTCCTCTTGTAGAGCCTAGAGGTGAACTCAACTGCTTAAATGCTTTCTTCGTTGCTGGCTTTTCCAAAAGTGCCACATCCGACCTGTACCATAGGATGACGATTCACAGGTACATAGAAGCAGGCGATAGAAAAGAACATGCTTTCTGGAGTAGGTGTAGTGCTTCCCGTAAGTAATAAATCTTCTGCAACATATGGTGGTGAATGTTCACATAATGTTTGATTGGTTTTACAAACAGCAGGCGAGGTTTATATGCAATGTGAAAAGTACACCAGGTAGCTGTTTGGTGCATACCTTCGTTGTTTAGCAACACCAGAACATCAACGTTTTTACACGTGTTTTTAATACCAAACATTAACCAAAAATTCATAATTGGATATTAATATAGAATGTTTAATTTAAACGTGTGCTTTGACATTTTTAATAACAGAGATTTTCGTTTCTAGATCCAGCAAAACTTTCACTGTATACAAGTCGCTTTAATGAAGCAATAGAAAAAATAAACAAAAGCACGACAGTGTCGACAAATGGCCCAACGTACCATCCACATCTTATAGGTGAGACAAATATATTTTGTAAATGCAACACAATGCTTTATACCTTGATGCCCGTATACTTTCATTCCTGGGTATATTTTTAGATTTACTGTATATTACTCAAACAGTGTTTATTTTTTATAAGAAAGGCATTCAGATGTCCCTTTTATTATTACAGCTTTCTGCACCAACGAGTTATCCAAAAAGAAGCGTTACCAAAATTGAAACTTGACTGAAATGAAGCTGGTTGTGTTTGCTTAGCTTATCTTAAGTTTACGCAGTGAAACTTATACTTTAGCTTTAATTCAAATGAAAATATAATATTCTGTTTAATTTTGTTTTGACAAGACATAATTGAAAATGTAATTAGGCTGCATATGTGCTGGAGAGAAGTAGAAAGACTTCAGAGTTGATACATTATCAAAAGTCTAATGTACAGCATCTCCTACAGCTAATTCATAAGATAGCTTCAAGAAAGTGTTACAAGAACTAAAGTAATGCATTCAATTAAAATGTGTTGCTAAAAATATTACTACACAGATAACACAGTCTGAGTGAAAGCAGACAAAGAGAAACTAAGATTCTTTTTCCCGATGCTCTGCACCTGGAGATGTTTGTTGTGTCAGTATCCCTATACCCATTTAGCACGCCATAGAAGTCCGCATGCTTAAGCATAATACATAAAGTGTAGTTCTATTACTAATATAACTTTTATTATTTATTATAGGGACAGATCATAGCGCTGAGTGCATTGTATGTGATTCGAGCACACGTGGAAGGCCTTCCACAAGCGCTCGAATCCTATACAAAGCACGACTGCACCAGGATCTATCCCCACTATAATGCAAACAAGCAAAATCGATTTATAGATAGCGAAAAAAGCCAAAAACTCGAGATTTTACTCGAAAATGCAAGGAACACGTTTTAGGTCACAGAACTATCGTCATCGTACCTCGGAGTCATGCCCATTGTTCTTCTATCATTTCTTTTTACGGGAATGCATTACTCAGTTGGTGCGTGTTCTAATGTTTGTTATATATTATTAAAATTTATTGTATGTTAGATTTTACTCATAAGGCTAAACTTGACCATTTTAAGTAGTTTTAAGTAACGAAGCTGGGATTGACCTCGTTTTTTTATTCTACATTGCCTTAATTTTTCTGTCAAATAATCATGTCCATGCATAAATAAGGTATTATCATGTGATCACAGGTGATTTCTGTCCACGCACTGTGCTCAATACAAAGGCGGCTACGTGCATCGCTGCAATTTTGCCACATTCCAAAATCATCATTTCATTGAGACACCCTATTACCAGGTATTTATTCTAGATATAAAATATATGTTGCAATGCAGCGATGTATAAGTCATAACAACCAATACATCGCTCTATTTGTGTTCTCAAGATGTCGTCATTGTGTTGCTATGGCAGGGGTATATAAATCATAGGATGCAATGACATCGCTCTGTTTGTGTTCTCACAGTGTCGTAATTGTGTAGTCGTAAATACCTGGCTTTTTAATCAAAACAACACAGTCAGTGATAGTGTCACTTGGAAAATTTCATTTTTCTGCTGTAACTGATTTCATATAGGCATATCTCTGTTTCGCTTTTCTGCTTTTCCTCAAAGACGCAAATTGCTAGAAAGTCGAAAATTTACAATAATGTTATAGCAATATTCACTGAGCTGCTGCATGAATTTTCCAGAGAAAAGATATTTCAGTTTCCTGTTTTATACATAGTCAGTTTTACCGCACCAGGAATATAACGCCGAAGTACACATGGCTGGGATTAATTTGTGTATAGCTTTCATGCTCTAAATTCATTTTAAAAGACAGAATAGCTTACATATCCGTAGGGCTTTTTAAAGTCAAATATCGGTGTCTCTGAAGACCAACTGCCTCTCCCCATTTCCACCACGTCGTTTTTGGTTATTGCAATTTTATTTCCTTGTATATCTATATTAATCACATAAAAGTAGTATTGTGTGCAGATAAACAATTTAGATAGTTTTGAACATTAACCAGTGTATTACTTTGATTAGAAATAGCAAACCACGGCTCTGGTTTATCTGTGTATATGTACATCATTTCTATTGGATAACGAAACAGACAGGTCTGCAATGGACATCTCAGTATGTAGACACTTTCTTGGTAAATATATCAAGTGTTATATTAATGGAGGAGAAATATCTTATTAATATTCTGGTATGTCATCTAATTTTGATGATGGAACTAAAAGAGGTATTTATTACTAAATTATAAACGCATGCCTTATTGGCTTGGTGCATTCCGTGTATACTAACATCTTTTGCACAGACTTCTCTCCGGGTATTCATTCTACCAGGGCCGTAATCACAATATCACCACGGAGGACTTCCATCATAGAATCAGTGATTCAATTGAGTGGTTTAAAGCCTGTTTGCGGGATTACAACAGCGAAGATGTCTGCATCGGAGGAAAGTTTAACCGAACAATCAAATACTACAGCACGATCTCACAAAAACACATCTCGTCAAAAAGAACATTATATCCAGTAAGGTATTTTTATTGCTGCAAATTGTAGATGCACCGGACTTCTGTTCAGGATGAAAAGTCAGTATTACAACGTGCCAGTGTATATATATATATATATTATTGTTTTTGGCATTGTTATCATTAATATTATTACCATTATCACAAGATATAACCAATTTTGATAATAGCAGTGTATTTTCGCAGAATATATGACTTCTCTATTATGTATTCAATATTTATATGGAGTATTTTGTTAAAGATGCGGCAGTTCCTCAGCAATTTCGCCTACTATTACGTCACACAATGGTTGCATTGCCCAGTAATGAAGAAAGAAAATATCTTTTTCGTGTGCTTTGAAGACTACATCACAGGACCAAATAAATACATCCAGGAACATATTCTGCCATTTATTAATGCAGGTGAATGCTTATGTACCACGCATCAATGTTTTCTTCCTATAATGATCTAGCTATCCCAGTCTCCTATAATCTAGTTGAAACCGGATTTAGTCCAAAGAGCGATTTCAGAGAAATATGCATTGCATAAACATGTAATGTCTTTTCCATGCAATCATGTTGCATATGTCAGATAGTCATCTAATATATATATTCACATACAACACTTCTGAAGCTGGCACTGCATAATTATATTAACTCATGACTGCTTTAATTACATACTCTAATACTATGAAGGCATACTTTCTAAACATTATTCAGTATTGATGCTAGCAAGGTCATATCAAGTGTGCTGGTATGTTTTTATATTTGATATTGCTGTTAACTTATGGTGGATGTCTTTCGTCGCAGAGCCTTATACGGAAGAAGAATTGGCAACAATTAGGGATGAATCATCAAAATTCAGGCAGCGAGGGAAAACAATAAAGCCTTATAATAAAACATTGGCTCTTATACGGCAGTTCTTTAAGCCTTACAATAAAAAACTGTATGATTTAATTCAGGACAAACGATTCATTCACTGGCTTGACTGAGTGACAAATTCATTATTTAAACAGAGAAAATGTGGGGTATCCTACCTTTTTCTAACTTCTGAAAAGCTATTTCTTACATTAAATTGGAATTATGTTAACCGATGTATGTAGGTGTTAAGTTTTGTACAGAAGATCAGGAATTTGTTAAAATTTTATATACATATGTTGAAAGTTGCTTAACTATAAGTAAATATTTCAAGATCTGTAACGGTTTTATCTATCTGCTTTTGACTTATTATTGCCTTAGAAATATTAGCCGTTTATATCAAAGAATATGAAATGAAGCTTATTCTAGCATTCAATAAAGTTTACTGCTCTGAAATGTACTATCCTGATAAAATCTTATAATTTGTTTGCTTTTTTCTCTCGAACTAAACATTAAAAACCGAGCAGGTACAAATATTTTATGCATGCTACAAACGTCTGAAAGCTATTTTTATCTTCTGTTGTGATGAAAGGCACCTTAAATTTAACGGCTGATTAGCCTAGAGCAATGGAGTGGAGGCCTCAATGGTCGCATTCACATAAGGTAACTGTACAGTTAACTGATTCCGTTAACTGCTCCGTTAGTAGCCAGAACATCCGAAAGTCAATCCGTCTGACAAAAACATTTCAACCTAAAATGGTTAGCGTGTAAGAGTAGATCAAAGGATTTTCGATTCTAGGAGTACAGTTAGCTGCAGCAATAACTTTGATCAATACCGTGACAGGCCCACAAACTAACGAAATATCATAAAATAAAAAACATATCTGGATAAAGCTTTTAAAAGAAGCACGAAACACGTTTCCATAAAAACTGTCTTACTTTCTTACAAATATTTTCTTTTTACATGACGTTTCAGCAGATACTGGCTTACCTTGAACTCAAAGTGCAGCTGAATAAACTCATCTAGATTTTTATCGCGACATGCTATATCATGCGATTAATACTCGAAGTGAAACTGAATCAATGCATTAAATACTAATCAGTTTGTCTCATCTAATAAATATACATGTGTGAAGGAGAATCGATGTACTACGACAAAACTGGTGTAGGCTATGCTAAAAAAGGAAAATATATTTAAACTGGGAAAATACATACTAAGTCTGCATTGAAATCAGATCGGTAAATAGTTAAAATGAGCTGTGATTTCTAAACATACCTGTAGTTTTTGGTTTATTTGGAGACAACATTTTAGATACCATTTGAAAAACAAGATGTTAATTTGCAAAGTATAATTGAAAAAGGCATCTTTGGACAATCTTGGGTAAATGGAGCAACAGCAGAGCTGGCCTTGTTTTGCTGTTATATTTCAATCTGTAATTTTACTTTTCTTTATTTCAGTAAACGCTTTTCCCAATTTTTAATCATTCTGAACAATTGCAATGTTCTATTCTGTCAGCTCTAGAATAGAAGTATTACTTTGGCCATATAACCAAGCCATGCTTGCTCTGAACGTCATATGCGAACCTCACAACCCCACGAACCTCGCAATGCTAGAAAAACATTTGTTGCCAAAAATATTCTTATCAGCGTCAGACCTAATTAGCTAGTTAATTAACTAGGTATTAACTAGTTAATTAGCTAACTAATTAGCCAGTTAATTTGTTGTAAGCTATCAACTCTTGTTTATTGTGTTATATGTTTTGAACTCGATTCAAGCAAATTCTGTAAAGAATCTAATAAATGACACACAGCCTGCAGTTTAAAGTCACGTTGGTAGTCCATGTTAAAGGAAAATAGATAGTGAGTAAATAATAATGTTCCGAATACACTTTTCATTGACATAAATACTATAGATATTGAAATATATATTTCGAAATGCATGAAGGACGGATGGGGTTAGGGGAGCCAATTGTCTTATAAATGTATTTGAGAACAAAAACTTAATTATGATGTTGATTTAACTCAACATTTAATTGGAGCAAACCACACAGCAGCGAAAAGCCCAAATGAAAGTGAGCACGAAAACAACTACCGAAGGTACACGTCTTGTGAAATTGGCGAGGACGAAGTTGTTGCTGAAAGTAAAGTTGAAAAAGCGTAAAAATGCAAAGCCATTTCGATGGGGATAATGTGATTGACATAAGAGACTAAATAGTTCCATAAAAGATTCAATGCTTATGCTTAATTCTAAGAAATATTATACCCAATTCCAGAAATATATATCCCAAATTCTCAAGAAATATATATGTCCAGGTCTGGAAAAGATTGCGCGAATAGTAACAAAAGAAAAATTTCACTTATATAATGGGGTATTATAATGCAGAAAGACAAATACAGATCCAATAATTTCTGGCAATGATGTTTTCTCATATACTGCATTTTTCATGGTCAAATCCTTTCAAACAACCTGAAATCAATTTTCTTTACTTAATAGTGAAACATTAAAAGAGGCAGTTGAAATAAATTAATATTCCCGCCAAAATTCCAACTGCAAACAGAAATAATCCAACAAGCAAAGTGTGCCACGGACAAAATAACAAACATGAAAATACGAGAACAACGAGTATAGTATAGTGGCAATGACTATATTATCTTTAGCTTTTGTGCAAAATACCAATCAGTATATTTTCTACAGTAAGATCAAAACTAAATGACAGATATAATTCACAAGCTATTGATTAGGGATGGGTGAAAGCTAGCCGGGTCAGTGACATATCAAGGAACGATTGGTGACGCCAAGAGTCCAGTTGAAATATAGGGATAAAACACTACAATATATCATGAGCATGCAAGCTGACTTTTATCTTTAATTACATCACACTATTATCAAGTGCACGCACGTCTTAATCCTCAAATAATTAAGTATTGTGGATAGTGTATTATGCGAAGCATAATATGTAATTTCTAAGAATAAGGAAGACTTTCAAACGAAAGATTTTAGACGTTTCCGGGCGTTTGTCTTTCATTGCGAGACAAACGATGACACACCAACTCTGACAAAACAATGGGGCATAGCATAAAGAAGAAAGTAGATGAGCTTTTTAGCATTATTTAGGTACTGAATAGCGATTTTATGTAAATGTGCTGCAAGAAAGAAAAATAGTAGATTGGCGTCACGGTCGGCTCAGTTGTTAGGATTAGCCTTGTAATTTAGAGGTCTAAGGTTCGGAATCAGGTGGGATATCTTAGCAGTGATCCAAACCAAACGAAAGCAGTGAATTAGATTACCTGTCACAGAAGTTATTTCAATATGGAGTCTAACATTAACGACTTTTTCAGCCAAACACGTTGAGTTAATCAGATAAATAGCTAATAAGCCCACCATTCTCCATATCAGCAATTACTATATTCAGTGCACACTATTCTGAGTTATAGTCTCTCTTAGCCTCTGTCCAGTTAAACACGGTCCTGATGAGAAGAATGAAGCTGGTAAATTGTTTGTCACTGGCTGTAATTCTGTTGATCTGTCTGAAAACTAAAGATATTGTTATGAATTCACACTCTTTTTCGCAAGTACATCTGTATGCTGCACCTATGCTCAGTTCCAATAGTGAGACACAATCATTTGAATTTGTTCCTTAAACTGTTTCATGAATTATGAAGATGTTAATAGCTCTTTTTTGTCTGAAGCCTCAATATTCTAGTTATATATATTTTAAGCGGCCATGGTAACCAACTCTCTATGATCTTTATGCTCTTTATTCCTCATGCTCTGAAATAAAAGTTATATTTCTACTCTTAAGTGTTAGTTTATTAAATAATACAGGGGAAAATTTTTAAGCTGTAAGTGCCCTTGTAATTTCAACGGTTCAAAAATCAATGGCTTTGCAGTCGGTAAAATTGCATGATTTTAAAAGCAAAATAATGACTTGAGATGCCAAACCTGAGGAAATTTATGCAACTAAAAAGAAAGAAGGGCAACAGGCCACAATTGTTTTATTACGGTGATCCATTATGAAAACTGGTTTTCCAATCAACCCATGATTATCATGGCAATTAACCCTCAATGATTTGTAGCACAAGTATTACTTTTCGAAACAAAATCACTATGTGATTATACCCCAGATGTCGTTGTAATGTAACAGAAGAAAACTTTAGAGTTACACGAACATAGGATGCTGATATTAATTAGTGACCAAAGCAAATACGGTTATTATTTGCAAACGTTGATTGATCGCAACCATCATTATGGCCGTCATCGTCATCATCAGAATCATCACCAGCAGCAGCAGCAGCACAATCAGCACCATCACTTGGATTAAGAAATTGATTAATTTTTATTCATTCTGATGCGGGTATCGCAGTCACTAGTGCTCGACATCAAGCAGCAAATAAATTTATATAAATATAAATATATTAAGTATATTTAACAAATCTATTCATTTCCATTCTGAGTTGCATCAACATGAAAAATATCATAGATAAATAAAGTAGTTGAAAGTTTAAACCAGGATTGTACAATAATTATGACTAACAAAAAATAAACATGTGAATATGCTTTAATATAATATTATAATCAATACTCGATACTTCTGCTCGTTGGTGAACAGGAATATGTTCCATTCTCTAATCCATGGTTTACCCACATTGCTCATAGAAAACATTTTTAAGTGTCGGTATATGAACTCCCAAAGGCAATTAAATTCATAGCCTCACAGCACGTCGCTCAGATAAAAAGTAGAGCTAAGAATACAAATCTATTAGCTCCATGGTTCGTCAAGTTATGTGGCATGATGCAAACAGTATTACTTGGCTTTGTATCTTCTGATGGAGTAAAGCAATGACAGCAACAAGAAAGAACTTTCGACAAGAACAATACCACATAAATACTATGAAAATATGATGGTGATCTGAAAATGCATTCATGCCATTGAAATAAAAAATACATGCCACCATGCCAACTCAACGGATAGTCCTCATCCAAAACAGGTATCGACATTAAAACCTAGTCGTAAAGAAGAAAACACTTTGTTCAAATTGATGGGATTGAATAAGCTCCAGATAAACAGTAAATAATCAGTGGTTTCCAGATAATAGCAGAAACTCAGAGTTAGATAGGAAGATGGTCCCACGATAGTCGCAAGGTGTTCTACACGGACAGGTTATTTAACGACAGCAACGATAAGTGTTGTTCATGGAGAGGTGACCTAACGATAGCACCGCTAAATATTCTACACATGGAGAGGTGATTCCACGACAGCATCGCTAAGTGTTCTACACACGGAGAGGTGATTCAACGACAGCATCGCTAAGTGTTCTACACACGGAGAGGTGATTCCACGACAGCACCGCTAAATATTCTACACACAGCGAGGTGACCTAACGACAGCACCGCTAAATGTTCTACACACGGAGAGGTGATTCAACGACAGCATCGTTAAGTGTTCTACACACGGAGAGGTGATTCCACGACAGCACCGCTAAATATTCTACACACAGGGAGGTGACCTAACGACAGCACCGCTAAATGTTCTACACACGGAGAGGTGATTCCACGACAGCATCGTTAAGTGTTCTATACACGGATAGGTCATCTCACACCAGCACAGCGTTAAAGCCTGTAAACCATCAAAGTCTTGTCTATTATTTTCTATGGAGATTAAACAGAAAAGTTGCTCGTCATTGCTGAAGAAAAATAGGTGGTGACTAAGTAGGGACGTCCACAATGTATTTTACATTGCTACAAAAACTTTAGATATTACCTCAGAATGCTCCTTGTTGTTCTCAGGCTTTTAGAAAAAGAAATGTCATAGCATATACACATTATATGATATATTTTAGCACATTTTGCCACATAAACATTGTGTACTTGGCATTGATTTATTTGGTTCTTATTAAGTTCTACGAATCATGCTGTCTGAATAACAAAATAAACTACGTGGCCGAGAAAACAATGCAATATCTAAAAGGTATTCGTTATCCGGATTATGTCTGACTTAGCATTCAACAACAGGGTTGGAACGCCACTGAACAAATAGAGAATAAATTCTTTATCAAATGGAGCACATGGAGAACATAGTGAGAACATGTTTGGAACATAGTGAACATACTGAGAAAATGGATAGAACACGAAGAACATGATGAGAACATGGAGAACATGGTGAGGACAAGGTGAACATAGTGAAAAAAGATGAACACATTGAGGACATTGTGAGAGCAGGGAGAATGTGGTGATAAGAAAGTAAGTATAGTGAGAACATAGAGAACCTGGTGGGAACAAGATGGACATAGTGAGAGTATGGTGGAAACATTTGAGAACATGGAAAAATGGTGATAACATGGTGAACATGGTAAAATATGGAAAATGTGGTCAAAAGAGAGAACAAGGTGAACATAATGAGAATATCATGAACATTGTGAGAACATGGACTACGTGGTAAGAATATGGTGAACATGATGAGACCGTGGCGAAAATGGTCAGCGCAAGATGAACATAGTGCGAACATGGTGAGAACCTGGAGAACATGGTGCGAACATGCTGTGCCACCTGAATTATTTTTCAATAGCAATTTTATTTCCAATTGTAAACAGCTTTTCTTAAGCCTGTCCCATGCTCAATTTTTCTCAAACATATATTGATGTATGATGTCAAGCTTCCCTTTATCTTCTTGCTTGCGCATTCCCCTAATGCCATCGTTAGTTATTTAATTCTTATATCATTCACTCCTCCTTATGGTTATTAGTACTGACTGAGAATAAGTTATAACATGTGACATGCCATATAACGCGAAGACATTTTAAAGCCTGCAGGTTTTATAGCCGCCATGCCATACATTAGTCACGTTATGCAATTACTTGGACCTAGTATCACTCTTCCTTGTCGGAATAAGAAGTATTTGATGATTTAATGATATTGAACGTTCAGGTTCAATATATACTAATCTCAAGTAGACATTATAAAAACTAGTTGAGAAATAATGCTTCACAAATGGTATGGCAGATGGATTGACGTGAGGTTCGTTTTCTTGAGGCCTCAGAAATTCTCTGCCTCACTTATAAGCATGCACTATAACTGTTGAAGTTGCTGTTTAAACTTTAAAATTTGTGAGCTTTTATTATTATCCCATTTCTTCGAATCATTTCCTCGTATTTCATTGTGCATGGAAGTGTAGTTCATTCATCTTCATTCATAAAGCCCATTATATTTTATAATGAATTTCGCTAAATTCATTTCAGGTGCACTATTATTTATGCAAGTAGAGCAACAAATGACTTTCAGTAGATCAGTTATGTCGCCGTCGATGAATTATCAATAAATTTCAAGAGTAAATAATGCAGAAACGACTTTATGTCAGTAAACACCAAGTTTTTGTGTGAGTGAAAAGAGTGCATTTGGTTGAGTGAGACGATAAAAAGAAATTATTTTGAGGCAAATTCCAGTCATGCTGAATGAACACGCACAGTTTTACTGAATCTTGCTTACTGATTTGAACCAAAGCTATTAGAGCACTTGGAATATATCAAACATTACATTTTTCAAAAATGATAACAATTCAAAAATAAATAGCAATATTTTTACAAGAGTGGAACTACGTTTCTTTATCCAGTTCCTGGTGTTATGGGTGGTTCCCTTGGTATGAAATGTGATGATATGTGGCACCAAGCGTCTTAAAAAGAAAGAAAAGGGGAGCATTTTGAGCAAAGACTCAGTTTCAGTAATATTTATTAATTTCCACCAAAAAGAGGTTACTTCTAAATGATACTCCGCGTTTGGTTAAAAAAGTAGTGCTCTGTATAAGAAGCTGTTTCAGAAAGAAATGGACATGCATGGTAACCACTAGGCATATGAATGAGCCCCCGCCCCGCCCCGCCCCCCTACCCCCAATCCCGGATTCTGTTTCATGTGCCGTATTTGATGTTTTATTTCCAGTTGCAGCAATAACATAATACACAAAAATTTCAAGTGTTCAAATTATAGGATTATTATTATTATTCTCATCACTGTACCGTTTTGCACTTTATTGGTGGATTTTGTTTGTTTATTTTATTGAAAATGTATTTAGATGTTTAAAATTGTTATTTATCTATACATCTTTATAACCTTTTCAAAAAATCCATTAATGTTTATTGACCATGCTTTTCATCTTGTTTTCAGTCGGATATCCTCTTATCTACATCGAAACTTGCTGTACCTATGTGTTTCTTGAGAACGTTCTGTGACGGAATAAAAGGCCGAAAGTGGAAAACACCCGTTTATTGAAAACGCGGTTGTCTGTAAAACAAACAACAATTTATAAGTACAATGCAATAACAAAAAAATACAACGATTCACTGACCAAACTCACAAAGGTAAACTTACGGCCCGAAACTCGTACATGAAATCACTTCAATAATTACACGACATAACTGCAATTATTACACGGGATAATTTCACCAGTAACACGAGGTAATATAAAACAAAATTCTATATTTACCGACTATGCGGGCCTTAAAATCCCAAAACAGCTCCTCCTTTAACACACTTCAAAGAACACTGGCACCGAGATACACGTGGTCCAGGAATTTATATTAAACAAGAGAACACGCTTGACTGATCAGTTGTAATATTGAGAGCGGGAAACGCATGGGAACCACAGAAAAAAGTCAGGCTTCACACTTTCAAAAGGAACCCTTTGATCACCATAACATGGCTCCCCAAAATTATGACATAATTTTGTAACGCGAATTAAAAGGTCTACACATAACGCATTATATAATAAGAACGATACTAGCCATAAAACACAACAGCGGCTCCCACGGCCGGGAATTAACCCCTAACGCTAATCTGTTGCTTCTACCAACAAAACAAGTTTGTGGATAGGCCTATCAAGAAAAACCACCGGGCGCAAACGTTTACCAGTTTTGTCTAAATGCCCATCAGCTAGCATTAGTTTCACGCTTCGTACATGTCCGTCGGGAGATTTATGCACACGTGCCACCTTGCACAGCTTCCACATACTTCTATGGATTTGATCATCCTTAATTACGACGATGTCGCCAACTTTCAAATCGCGACGCGCCTTGTGCCATTTGGGACGCACTTGCAAAAGGTGCATGTATTCTTTGCGCCACCTGGACCAGAACTGGTCAACCATATATTGGACACGCCTCCACCGTTTTACAGAGTATACGTCGTCACGTATAAAATTACCTGGTGGAGCGACAACAACTTTCGACTTCATAGTGAGGATGTGGTTAGGCGTCAACGGTTCTAAATGATCTGGGTCAGAAATATTTTCGAGCGTCAACGGACGTCCATTGATAACTGCGGATACTTCGCAAATGAACGTCCGCAACGACTCGTACAGTGAGAGCGCAGGACGGTTTCGGGTGCCGACTCGTACTGTAACTCCTTTAATTGACCGCAACAATGAACTTCGCCACTGAAGTATCAACGCAACCGCCTTTTTCAAGCGTGTCCAGGATGAGAAGTGGTCAAATCTTGAAACGTCGAACGCGTCGCGAGTCATATTAGAAAACACTATGGCCCTTTTGACTTCAGGGTCATCTTTCGCCACAACAATCTCAGTCTTAGGCTCAGGTAACAAGCTTCGCCATAAAATCTCTGGTCCAGGAAACCATCTTGACTTCCGAAGTTCTTCAACGAAGCAGCCTCTGGAGACCAAGTCCGCTATGTTCAAGGTACCGGGCACATGGTGCCATTGGTCTACACTAGTGTAAGTGTGAATAAGTCCGACGCGATTGGCAACATAGACGTGAAAACGCAAAGCTTTGTTCTGAATATAACCCAATACGACTTGACTATCCGTATAGAAAAAATGCTTTACGTCCGAGTACCGCAACTCAGACTCTAAGAACTTTGCTGCCTTGGCTGCCAAAACTGCTGCAGCCAGCTCCAAGCGGGGGATAGTTATGGGCTGGATTGGAGCGACGCGTGATTTTGCCATAACTAAAGTCACATTTGGGTTTTCGTCCTCGTCCACTAATCGTAAATAACTACAGAATCCGTAGCCAGTGGACGACGCATCGCAGAAATGATGCAGCTCAACATATTTCGTTACAAATCCTTCTGGTTTGACACATCGTGAAATTGAAACATCTTCTAGCTTGCCGAGATCGGCCAGCCATCGCTGAAATTGAGAGGCGGTGTGCTCCAAAAGCTCGTCATCCCAGTCAGACCCTTCAATGCAAACGTGTTGCAAAATGCGCTTACCAACAAGGGTATACGGCGCAATAAAACCTACAGGGTCATATATCGAAGCCACCGTTGCTAGAACACCACGTCGAGTCAGCATGCGCTGTTTGACAAATGTTTTGAATTTGAAGACATCGGACTGAACGCACCATTCAGTGCCTAGAGTTCGCTCGATTGGAATATCTTCAAAACGTAGATCTAGTTTGTCGACCGTCTTGACCTCCTGTGGGACTGACTCAAGTACCGCCGGCGAATTGGACACAAACTTATGAAGCTCGAGTCTGCCCTTAGAGCATAACTGTGTAGTGCGCTGGACAAGACTTATTGCAGTGTCGTCGTCACTGACGGAGATTAGCCCATCATCCACGTAGAAGTGGTTGTGCAAGAAGTCGCGCACATCCTCTCCAAACTCCTCAGAGTATTCCGTAGCGATCTGTTTTAGTCCGAAGTTACTACACGAGGGGCTACTGGATGCCCCAAATATGTGTACACACATGCGATACACCTGTGGATCCCGACTTGTGTCACCGCCTGGCTACCAGAGAAATCGAACAAAGTCACGTTGAGCCTTTGGAATTCTGAATTGATAAAACATTTTAGTTATGTCACAACTAAATGCAACCGGCTCTTTCCTGAACCTCAACAGGACGCCTAACAAGGAGTTTGTTAGATCTGGACCAGGTAATAAGGTGTCGTTTAAGGACTTGCCCATATAGCGGGCACTGCAGTCGAACACCACTCTGAGCTTTTTCTTTTGTTCGTTGTACTCCCCGTGGTGTGGGATGTACCATACCTCTGTGGGATTGTTATTAGGAGGCTCTACAGGCTCCGCGTATCCCTTCGTCAACATGTCTTCCATGAAGGCAGTGTACCGGGATTTGTAATCTGTATTACTATCCAATTTAGACTTCAAACGATGCAACCTTTTGTCAGCAAGAGAACGGTTGTTACTCAAATCTGGCGAGCCGTCGCGGAATGGTAAAGGCATGACGTAATGGCCATCCGGGTCTTGATGAATGTTACTGCGCATTGTCTCAAGGAAAGCAAGATCATCACGAGACATTCCTTGTTCTGCAGAAGACGAGTCCTTAAAATCCGCCTCTAATACTGCAACGACATCACGAGGGCATATGGTTTCTTTAGCGCTAGTCTTGAGTACTAGTTGAACCGACTTTGATTCCATTTCAACTCCTAAAACTCGGTGGCTAAACCCGATCGGATCGTTCTCCGCGCTCCTGTGGTCAATAACTCCAACGATACCCCAGCCCAGATCAGTGCGTTGGGCAAAAGGGCCGCCCGTCTCGGAAACTATAACCTCCCTAGGAGCCAGAGCCCTGGTGCAGTTGTAGCCTATCAACAAGCCTATCTCCACGTCTGCCACAGGCATTAGCAAATTTTCTATTCGCCGTAAGTGTAGCCACTTTCTGGCCATAGCAGAAGTGAATATGTGTGAGCGATCTGCAGGCATCACGTTCCTTGTGTAAACCGGCGGAAGAGGAACACGTAAGTCGCTGTCGAAGCCTCTGACCGTTAAACCGCTAACCTTTTGACATGTCACTTGTTTATTTTCAGCCAACATAGTGGAGAGAGAAAGTTTCACCTCTGGTCCTGACACATTCAGTTTGGCACACGTACAGTCCAATATAAACGAAGTATCCGCTTGCGTGTCCAGGAGAGCATAAGTGAGTTTTTCGTCGTTCGGCGCACTGTGATGGCTGACATAGACAGGCACTATCATTGAGCTCAAACTAGCTGCCACTGTTGATGTAGCACCGCTATGGGTGATGACCACGGCTTGGGTTTCACCTTGCGGAAGAAAGGGCGGAGCCTCAGGTTGCAGAGCAGTACTGTTGCTTCTTGTCTTACCATTGAAATAGGCCTGCCATCTGTCGTGAAGTGCTGTTGGGTGCCCTTTGTTACATACTTCGCATTTCGCTTTGCGCTTGCATTTCTTCGAAACGTGGCCAGGTGACAAGCAGCCCCAACATAACTTGTGTTTGAACACAAAGTCCTTCTTTTCAGCCTCGGGCTGAGAGACAAAGGATTTGCATTTCACCAACCAATGTGGTTTCTTGCAAAATAAGCACCCTGGGGCCTTCTTAGATTCCACAGTATGCGTTGTAAACCTTTTGTCTACTTTAAGCGAACTGCCATTAGGTAAGTTCGACTTACTGTCCTCCGATTTGTGGCCGCTATTTATAGTTGTGAACGGCTCGTTGGCGATTTCTGACTCGTTGTACAAGAATTGCACAAAGGAGGAGAAAGGTGGAAAATCCCCCTTGTCGATAGTCCATCTACTGACCACGCGCTTCCATCGTTGGATCAACCATTCCGGAAGCTTCAACAACATCTTGCGATTCTCGCGAGGGTCATCTGAAAACCGTAGGCTGGGCATAGACTCTTTGGTTACCTCTAGCTGACGTAAGTAATCTACAAACTTACGAAGGCCTTGGCCATCACGGTTTTGGATCTTAGGCCAGTCCTGAAGCTTATCACGATAAGCCTCACTGACCACAAATGCGTTTCCAAAACGCTGATCCAAGTGTTTGCATGCAGCAACAAAGGCTTCAGGAGTACCCAAAGACAAGAAACACTCCACGCACGACTTGGCGTCGCCGTCTAAGTAACGCTTCAAATAGTGGAGTCGCTCTTCCTCAGGAATACCTCTGCTAGACACTAAAACCTCGAACGACCTCTTCCAACCTCTATACGAAAGTACGTCACCGCTAAACATAGAAGGTTCTGGAGGAGGTAAACGTGACAGAGATAACTGGGAACACAGAGCACAAATAATATCCTGTTGAGCATTCTCGACATGGATCCAATCACTTTGCTGAGCGAGAAACTGGGTACATTTCTCCTCACTAGAGACTTGTTGCATACCGGCAATGGATTCTCCTAACGACTGAAGTCGGTCTGCGCCACTGACCACACTTTGGACCACTTCAGCCCCAACATGAGAACCTTTGACGGGTTCTGATCCACGATCCGAATCAGCCCGTAAGTCAGCACCGCGGACGGATCCGCGCGCTGAACCACGTGATAAACTGTTTGGATGTGCAACGACACGACGAGATGAACCGGCTTGACTACCGACTCTGAAGGATTGGCTAAGATTCGAAATTTTCGAATTCACGAGATTGTACAAGGTATTGCCTTGTTGTTCGATAGACGAAAGAAACTCCTTGTCGGAATCCTTGATGTCAAAATCGATTAATTCCATGAGTTTGTTATACTCATCGGAAAATTCGTCTAATTCGGCACAAAACTGTGCTTTAAAAGATTTCAGCCGATCCACATATTCCTCGGACGATACAGCCGATTCGAACGCTCTGGTGCGTTTGAGAAACTTCCGAGCAAAACCCTTAAACTGCTCAACTTTGTAAGATTTACCCTTTTCAGTAAGCTGACGGACTCGTTTTGGCTTTACATCCTCAGTAAAACCACTTGCGTCAGGGAAGCCGATCATAGTCCCTTCCACAAGGGGGCACTCACCATCTTGACCCGAAACCGACATTGTTAATGATAGACTATAATGAGCGACTTGTAAAGACAAACTAGTGTACCTACCTAATAACTTACATAAAGTCGCAATAAGCTTACGTTTCTGAACTGAGTACGGTTTTTTGAAAGTTAAATCGCAACGTAGGGGGCCGACCAAACTATGACCAAGCAGTTTTAACCAATTCATCGAGATCGCAGCGCTAACACTCGACACTGGGGACGTTAAAGGGAGGGACCTTTTATTAAACAACAACTAGAGCCACACGATACAACGATGTGAATGCACGATCATGTGACCCACAAGGTCACTCACACCACGGTGCACCATACACTCTAGTTTTAATACAACTTAAAGTACGAACATGTGACCCACAAGGTCACTGACACCACGGTGCACCATACACTCTAGTTTCAATACGACTTAAAGTACGAACGTGTGACCCACAAGGTCACTGGCACCACGGTGCACCATACACTCTAGTTTCAATACGACTTAAAGTACGAACATGTGACCCACAAGGTTACTGGCACCACGGCGCACCATACACTCTAGTTTTAATGCGCTGTGAATGCACGAACGTGTGACCCACAAGGTCACTGACAACACGGTGCACCATACACTCTAGTTTTAATGCGATGTGAATGCACGAACATGTGACCCACAAGGTCACTGGCACCACGGCGCACCATACACTCTAGTTTTAATGCGCTGTAAATGCACGAACATGTGACCCACAAAGTCACTGACGCCACGGTGCACCATACACTCTAGTTTCAATACGACTTAAAGTACGAACATGTGACCCACAAGGTCACTGGCACCACGGCGCACCATACATTCTAGTTTTAATGCGCTGTTAATGCACGAACATGTGACCCACAAGGTCACTGACACCACGTAGCACCATACACTCTAGTTTTAATACGACTTAAAGTACGAACATGTGACCCACAAGGTCACTGACACCACGGTGCACCATACACTAAGAAATGAACCACCGATAGAATCTCTCTTACGACGTCATAGCAGCAAAACTTTTAGGGGGTATGTGTAAGTGACGGTAATCCATGGACACACAACGGAATATTTAGAGACAAATACTTTTCTAGTCAAAAGGACTAAATTTTAACAAAAATACTTGGCCCAGAAGATAAAGTGTTTAAAATATTAAGATATAAGTGCCTTTGGAACGATAACCATGTCCAATTCACAAGAATTCCATGGAAAGCCATGGTTTTCAGACACCCTCTCTTCCTGACAATCAATATCACACCTTGTTTAATTAAAGCCGAGACACCACGCAGCTTATTGACAGATTCCATTCACCACAAAAAAATCTCACCAAATCTAAAGGCACGGGACCAAATCTAACATTTTGAAAATTAAAAAAAAAACACGAAAAAAAACATTAACCAATAAAACACAGTTTGTCAAATTCTGATAAAATATGTCCACATTTACCTCAAGCAATGTCCAGTTCACAAGAATTCCATGGAAAGCCATGATGTGTGCTTTACAAATAGACTCAGCGTCTCCTAAACTGTCCGAGGCGATGACAGCGCGGTGAAGCTGTCGGCGGTGGTGATCGTAGTGAGTGCGCGTTGTGGCAGGCGCGGCGAAACTGTCCAGGGTCGTGACCGTAGTGAGCGCGCATCGTGGCAGACGCGGCGAAACTGTCTGGGTTCGTGACCGTAGTGAGCGCGCATCGTGGCAGGCGCGTTGAAACTGCCCGGGGTCATGATCGAAGCGAGCGCGCATCGTGACAAGCGCGGCGAAACTGTCCGGCGTCGTAATCGTAGCGAGCGCGCATCGTGGTAGGCACGGCGAAACTGCTTGGCGACATCTGGCCGGCCCCATGAAGGAGGTTAGCCGCACATCGGATTTATTCCGTCACGCACGGCATGGCCAGTCGACAACTATGTGACGGAATAAAAGGCCGAAAGTGGAAAACACCCGTTTATTGAAAACGCGGTTGTCTGTAAAACAAACAACAATTTATAAGTACAATGCAATAACAAAAAAATACAACGATTCACTGACCAAACTCACAAAGGTAAACTTACGTTAAAGCATTTGAAAAATGTGGTCTTTTTTCAAGTAATTAAGAAATGACTGATGTTCTCATTTCCTTTTTTGAACTTATTGCCGTTCAATACCACAGAGCACATCAATCGGTTTCTACCTTATCAATTATCTATACATTAAGAGGGCTTCGACGGCGTATGAATGGAACAGTGAAAGCAAATGGAGTGAAAAATGTTCAAAAATGCAAAAAGAAATAAACATTTGATCAAATACTGGCCGCCTAAGGAAAGTTTTGCAAATCTTTTATTTTTGAAGATATATGGCTAAGACGGAAACAGCCAATGAAGACATGCATTACATCAGCAAGAAAGTCCTTAAAATGGAATAACCATTACATCTGCATGATTACCTTGGTGGTCCAGTGTCCCTTGATAATTACCATCCTTTACCTCTATTTCGCACAATAGCAAAAGCATCAGCACTCTTGTCTAGTGTCGGACGGGCTTATAACTATAACATTACAATGAGTATTTCGATTTGCGCTACAAAAATGATCCGGTTACTGGTTTACGTAAAACTGACTGTGAACTCCGATGATCTATGCTGCTCAGAAAGGTGCGCGATATAAAACTCTTGAATTACCACGCCTTCGCATTTTTCCAGCCTTCACCACCAATCACTGCAACTTTTAATATAAGACGTATTTGATACAGAGTCATATTAATTGGTCTGTTTTGTTCACTGTTTGAGATGCCTGAAAACACAATGCGCTCCTGCTATAGAAATTTGAGCTAGCTTGAAGGGACATACTGTGCAATATATTTTTGAAATTCTTGTCATTAAAATGAATTCCCTGCTTTTAATACGTCTCAAACTTTAAGCATAACAAAATAAAGAAATGCGCTCTTGCTATAGAATATATAGAGAATTTTCATATTAAAGTCAAACCATAAGTTTCTTTAAAATAAATAGCTACTTGCAAATATAATCTCTTCTTAAATTCGGCATTGTTCTACTTACAATAACTTGCTAAATCTGAATTATTCAAAAACCTCTGTATTATTTCATTGTTTCAGTTTTTTATTTCACTTGCAGAAAAAAATTTAGTAATAGTCAGATAAGATTCCGGCTAAGAAATATCTACTTGGGGTGGGGGGTTTAATTGCAAGGTGGAACATAAGTTTGTCGGGCCTCACCGGAATCCATATAGATAGCAATTGACCCTTGATGCCTATCGCCCATGTTTTTATCATGTATGTTGTAATACTCGGAGAAAAAAATAAACGTCTGCGCAAAGGAAATTAAATTAACAGCGTTTTCTGTTTCATTGAAAAAAGGTTTTAGCATGGCAACTATGTCCCGCCGCATTACCTTCCCCCTTCTACCGCATTTACCAAGCATGTTTACCGTGTACTACGTCCCCTACTCTCACAGCGCCACCCACCCAGCCCTGCCCCTTTTTATCGCTCGATATTTGGATATAGTGCAAACCACCAAAACAATGATGTTGCAATTCACAATCGAGGAATGTTCACCACATTCCTCGATTGTGAGTGTTTCAATGATCACTGTGCTGCATAAAGGATGCCAAGTAATTCTGTTAACCAGGGTTCAAGGTATATTCAGACCGTTACTCATGAAAGACTATAATTCCACTACCTTGTGCGCGCTCAAAAGCATATACTCTCTTATATTGCATGTTTTATAACAACCATATTCTGTTTGTTCAAAGAGAAACTATTTTAAATTGAAGAGCTGGACCAAAGAACTTATGCAACCTATAGAACAGTATCAAAAATAGCGCCAAACAATTTCCTGTTCACCAATTGCTTTTTGCGAATGTTAAATGAAATAGGCCTTGTGTTGTAAAAACCAACTGAGTTTATAACTTAACTTTCCTTTAAGCATTTATATAAAACAATGCTTCATAGATAATGGGCATTGTTAGTGCAACATTAGGCTATGGTACATAACGCCCTCACCAGGTATCAATATTCATTTCACCTCTTTGAATAAAAAATTCAAATATTAAAAAAGAAAAACGATATAAGTTAACTGCGGTTTCTAAAAACAAATAAAAATTGAGGACTTGGGTGAATTGGGTGTTGCTTAACATTAATTTTTCAAAGAAAGCTTGTTATAAAGAATAATGAGTGAAAAGTTTTTTTTCTGTAATATCAATTATAAATTGCTGTGGATCAAACCTACTGAACATTTCAAGTCTTGTGCGCCTGTAAGTCTTTAGTAATATAGACATCTTTCGTAATTTAATCACTTTATTACAAGAAGTAATAAATACACAAGATTGTAAGATAAAACGTAAAATTTTATTAAATAGTTGGACTGATAAAAAGTTTGATGTTTTTCAGCAATAATATTATTATCATTTCTTATATACAATTTCATATGTAATTATAATTCCATCTATTTACATGAAAAGACATAGGTAAAAATAAGACAATAGAATGAATAGAACTGAATAAAAAAGTTGTTTTAGAAAAAATAAATAATGTATAAATAAGGTATGTAATATGCAGCTTATTCCAATTCACTGAAAACACAATTAATGTCAGTTGTTTTAGTTACAGAAGTATACAGAAGAATATTTGTGACCGGAATTAGAATTCTTCGCCAGTATTCATATCAAAAGGATGGCAAAAGGTTATCGTGTTGCGGGTTTCGTATTGGCGCTGGTTCTCATCGCTTGCGTCATTCCTCAACCAAGCGATGCCGGCGCAGTAGGCGAGTGGATTGTTTCAGCACTTGTATAATACGTAAATGGGGTTGGATTCATTTCTGAAATACTAGGTTTTAATTGCTGAACATTAGAGCAGCAGATCAGTATTCTTGTGTGTGATGCTGACCAGCCGCTAATATTTTAGCACATGTAACCGATATATGAATAAGATGGTTTAGAAGGCATATGTTATATGCATGCGTAGGTACAAAACAGCTCTCGCCGACAGTGTTGTTCTAACACGTAGGCTAATTCTGTTGTATATACGAGATCAAGTGCTCCTCGGAGCACCATTGTGTTACGAAATAACGAAGTTCTGTTATTAAGCATTGCAAAAGTGGGAAATACTTTTGGTAACTGCCTATCTTTGTCCATCAAGTATTTACAAGTACATTAAACTGGATACCTTTCGTACTCGACATACAATTCTTGTTTAGCTAAATGTGCCTTACAGACGTACCTGTTTTTATACGTATACGGAGCGTGCAAGCATAATATGTGATTTTATGACTTATCAGATCACTCTCTGTGATTGATATATTACAGCAAACACAATGAACTTTGACGATCTTTGGTATTTCATTAAACTGAAACAATATTAATCACACATAAAAAGGCAACGCAGCACATATTAACAAATAGTTAAACAATTAATTAGATGAATTAAAATAAAGTTTCATTGCTTTTGCAAATTTTCTCCCAATGAGTCACGAGTCTACCGATTTGTCAACATACGTGTCAACATACGTGACTCCAATTAGCGATGCCGAGCTTCTAAAATATCCTCTTTCTAAGCAAAGGTTAACCCACCTCCACCATGTTGTGGATGGGAAGCGCAGTTCTGAAGCAACACCCATCCACTCCCTCCTTTAGTAAGAAACGAGCAGTACTTAATGAATGCCAGCACCTCTTTCCGAAAGTCGCACTACACAGGAGCCCCTTCCGACTTAGGAATTTTCTCCCTTATCCTCGTTTTTTTGGACGTGCATGGTAGCACATTTGCGACCAGCACCTTTCTCCTCCTCTCAAGCCAATGTTGCAATGAGATTTCCACTCTTATACAGGGAATTGCTTTGCGGAATGGAGTCGCTGTTCAAGGTGGTCAAGGTTCTTATCAGGAATCCTATGGCAAACATGTTACCAGCGGTAAGTAGTTATTTAATCCTAGTAGAGATTTGATGGGTGGAAAGCTTGCATTTTCTTAGTAATACCACAAACATCTGATGAGAAATACAATCAATATAGGATATCCATAAATGGAAATTGATACGCAAGAGATAATGCATGGGGGTCGCGCAGCCACTCGAGATGTATTATGTTCAATGAATCACCGGTTTTAATGGTTTATTTGGCCTACACCACATCAACTGATGTTTGTATTGGATATTAATTTGCTTTAAGTATGTGAAATATAACGTATTTTGTTTGCCACATAATACACAGCTAAGTGTCATTGTGACTTTTTAAGTATAAACATTAGTTGAGTACTAACAGATAGTACTACAGTTAGAGTACTAACATATGGGATACACTGTGGCAAGTCAGTGGTTGAACCTAAACTAGAATTAATTAAAAATAACGACACATTCGATACTGTCACGCCGACAAAAAATCGATCGTAAATGTCGTCCATAACATTGCAGCGATATGAAACGGCCAAAACTTCTATAATTTTATTATTTATTTTACATCGGTACCACTTGATTAAAATCTTGTAACCATAAAATCTTGGTTCAGCATGTGCACATACATGATAATTACATGTTTACCACACGTATGGTTGGCGAAGATTCCTGATGCGGGACAGATATTAGTAGGAGGGAACGATATTATTCTTAAACTCCGCCATTTGGAACGTAACAACGACGTCACTATAACGTTATTGTATAAGCGTAGTTTCTAGTTGTGTTTGTGAATGCCCATTTGTTATTCTTATTCTTTAAGGAAGTATATCAGTAGTGAAGGAGATGTTCATAGCCCTAGACCTGAAATTTGGTGTTTCTTATTGAATTAAGATTCACGGCTTTAAAGACTTTTCTAGACATTATTTTGTTCAGGTCAATGTATTTTGGAACAACGGTGCATTCGTTAAAAACATTACACTCTGAAAGCAAAGGATGGCGCCATCAGTTGTGGTTTAGGTGTTTCTTTTAAAAAACTTCGCCATATTGTGTAATTATATGATTTAATATTTGATAACCGTCATTTTGCGTTGCATCCTAATGCTATATATTTATTGCTTAGATGCAAATCCCTGGGATACAGCAGAGGTACTTGTGAACAGAGACGCGGTAGCTGTCCGCTCAACAGCAGGCCTTGGATATGTGTCTGCTACTAGGCTCTCACTACGCATCAACAGTGCACTGGCCATAAAGTTGATTCTTGCTCGCAGTGACTTCATTATAAAACAATGGCTTTACACCTGTCATCGAATTGATATACTGAATAGTTCCTTACAATTTTAAGTCAAAATTTGTAATTCTGTTGTTATTCAGTGGACTTTTATCCAGTGTGGAATGAGTATTTGATAAGCCCAAATTGGTAAAAATATTTTTTAAAATCACAAAAATGGCGACAAAAGCGCACGATTTAGAATTTGAACACACAACTCAATTTTGATCAGGTCATGAGAATTAGTAAATCGTTAACAATAGCACAAATCATCTCGAAAACAGATTTTGAACTGATCTTAAAAAACTTATAAATAAATAAAAATTGAAATACATATTTTGCTTATATATTTTAATAAAGCTGCTAAGACCTTAAATTAAAAAGAAACAAAACTGTTTTTGCTCATAGACATATTGCAATACACGTACACACACACACACACATATATATATATATATATATATATATATATATATATATATATATATATATATATATATATATATATATATATATATATATATATATAAACATTCATGCAGACACCAAAATGATTACATTTTGGTGACATATTGTCCACTTTTACAATACTTTGCAATAAGTTCACACATTTTGTGTCGACTTGTTATTTCACATAGAATAAAATTACATATTACGGCAAGCTAAAGTTTAAATGCAAGCTAAGACATTGTATTGGTAAATTTTATGCTATTATAATCCCTGACTTGAATAATTTTAGTGGCACAAAGTTGTGCAGGTTGTTTTATACCATTTTGAAACTGGTATATTTTTTTCTCAATAAGTCACCATTATGTATTCTGATGTTTTACGATATAAACCACAACAAAACCGCAATTAAAGTTAACCAGACAGAACATTACATACTGGAGCATAAGTAAATGAAGGAACTTCAACTTCCATATATAAAACACAATCAGACTAAATTGATGTGCCTAATCTATGTTAGCTCATTCGTAATTAGCTTATGTTTCAGAACAAAGTAGAAATTTATTTGTCGTCAAGAAAGCTCAAAATTAATCTGGAACATTTTTGTTTTATTTAAGTTACATAAATATCAATTAGTTTTTATTCCGCAACTTATTCCGAATTTTTTGTGTATATTACCTTAATATGTGGTCGCAAAATCAGTCAAATGTTCAGGGATATGTAAAAATTAGAATAACCACAGCGCTTCTTTGACCTTGTATATCAATACAAATAGTATTTCTACT
Organism: Protula sp. h YS-2021; assembly: GCA_949752745.1. NCBI lineage: Eukaryota > Metazoa > Annelida > Polychaeta > Sabellida > Serpulidae > Protula > Protula sp. h YS-2021. The sequence continues at coordinate 10,237,078 of OX457026.1, read as the reverse complement.
AACATTATACCATAAACAGTGGAAGCTGCTGAACAACTGTATCATCTAGACTCAAACATACAGTACTATAATCAAGTTTTTAAGCGAATTGAATATCGGCAAGTCGAAACATGCTGTACAATTGTGACAGCGAATTACGACGAACGACTGCACTAGCCCGATCGTACTCGACCTCCCCTCCGCCAACAGCATTGAGAAATTACTTGCGCGATGTCAAGGCTGATTAATTTTTCAGGTGAGGGAGGGGAGGGTTGACTGAGACTTGAAGACTTGGAAAATATACTGTTAAAGTTGCTTTGATCATGACATCCACCCACACCCGTCACTTGACCCTCTCTTTCTAAAAAAATTCAAAAGACAACAACAGTCCGAAAACACTGCTTAATATATGATGCTAGGCATTTTTAAAATAAAATTCTTATCATTTTTTTTGATTTCGTCCTTTGCATGGAATATTCAAGCTTTGCTTCACAATATATCTGTTCTGGAGCAAATTTCTACCTCGAATTTTCAATCTCCAACACGTTTTACTCTTCAAAAGGTAACATTGAAAAAAATATATTATTTTTATATCGCTTTGAATTCTATACATAATATAATAACATAATATAAGAAGCTGCAATTTTAAAAATAAATAAGAAAAATGATGATTAGGTAATAGTAGAATTTTGAAACTACCGCATTACTCAAAAAAGCTTTACATAGCAATACATTAAAGAGTGCTAACCCCCTGGCTACATTACCCACGAGCCCTGTCTCTTGAGGACCTAGCACCGGCACGACAGTTGTGTTTTCAGCTGATTCACTCTCACCACTGGTATCTGGATCGTAGCTCTCGAGTCCATGAGCAACATAACTCTTACGGCTGCGTCGGAGAGCGTCAATGAAGCTTTCATAAGCTTTCTCTTCACAATGCTGCAAGATAGCAAGGAGCCGCTCCACTCTCTGGTGCCATGTCTGACATGCGCGAATCTTCTAAGGATAGTCAAGCGAAAACAAACCATCTGTCGACGAGAGTTCCTCCGGTAGCATGACTCGCTTGCTTTGCGGCTTCCGGCGCTCATTCTGGCTTATTCCTGCACAAATAGGTTCACTTTTGTAAAATTAAGGCCTAAAAGGCTCAATGCAGAGTACGTTGTTGACCTACTGCATCACAGCAATTAAATGAATAGTTTGCTAGTATAAATCAGGTACTCGGAAACACCTTATGGCGGTTTAGCTGTCAAAACCAATAACATATAGAAATGTAGTTAATTAAATTATATTCATCATAGATTATATATTAACAGTTTTTTAATCTCAGAGCTGTCTCTTTATAGTAAAAATTATATTCCGGTACACTCTCGGCAAAACGCTCCAAGTCGTGCCGCATATCGTCCTTGCTGCTCGGTTGAATATCATGAGACTGGATAATTTTGTGTATTTGATCAATGTGGCATTCAAATGTATCTGTTCTCTGGTGCTTGCCTGACTTTTGCTCATGATATGCAACTTCTATCAGGTTCTTCACTCTGGGATCTGTTGTTTTAGTTTTGAGCTCAATGATATCAAAAATGTCTTGTTCATATTTATTTCTCTAGGTCAAATTAAGTTTGGGATGCTGAAGAAAATTTGGTTCGTTGTTAGTTGCTGCAAACATAAGAATAATGTAGTCCTTGACCTCTGCCAGAATTACGCTATTGCTGCCTTTAAATGTCTTCTGATAACAAGAAAACTAACCGATTCCATTTCGTTATTAATAACGTTAAGATCTGGGTGTATTAAAGCGAGAACGTGCCTGATAAAGTCAACATTGTCACTTGATACGCAGAGCTTCCTGAAAGCAGTTTCGCCATCATTGTTTTTGGTGCTTGGATTTATTCTACTTCAGAACTGAAAGATCTCTTTGTTTTTGTTTCAAAACAACATCGATAAGACAGTACCTTTTCATCCTCATAACTGAAATCAACAGTCTACAATTTTTAGTTGAACCATTGACCAGGAGCAAGAACTTTCTCTTTACTATTTCTGTCTTTGTCTCCTGGGCTAAAGCAATAAGAGCACGAGCACCCACTGAGTCGTCTGATAGGTCACGATGTGTTTTGTAGTATTTCAGGGAGAGATTTAAATGATCTGAAGTATCATGTTGTTTACTTGAACATAACCAGACTAACACAGGAATTGCGTTTGCATAGCGGCAATGTATGTTAAATATCTCCAGGGTGGCACCAAACATATTTAGAAGATACGAAAATAAATCCACAGTCCTAAACCAAAAGATCACGCACAAATCCTTGTCTTTAATTATATCTGTGTTACATTTAATAATCTTTTTGATAAGAGACCATCTTATTTCTTCTTTCATTTCTAGTTCATATAGGTTTTTGATGTTTTTCCGTGCACTTGTTTTGATAAATCTGTTTTCATTTTAAAACGAGTCATGTTGTTGAATTTCAACTTGCTATAAGCGTTGTATGATATATCGAAGGCATTCAGATGAACCCCGTGGATGTTCCTCGTTTAAGGAACAAAAGGTATTTATTAATAAATTTATATAACTGTTTGGTTCTCTTTGAGGCTGTGTCATCATTTCCTCAAGCAGCTCATAGAACTGTAGCCAATCGATGTTCAAGGACTTAAACTGTTGAAAAATTCCCTCATGTTTGCTCTTTAAAATCACTTGTATAACATGCGAAAGAAATATATCTATCTCAAATCTGTGGAAATTATGACCTAAGATGTCAATAAACCTGCCATCATGTGAAATAGCACTGCATAAAAAACAAGCGTACAAGTCACCAAACCTGAAATCTCGAATCCCGGAGTTGGAACAATATGCAGATAAGAAGCCAATTGAATAGTCAAATGCAAGTCTGGCAAGGACTTTGTGCAGTACGTCACAAGACTGATGATAAATTATATAACACATGCAAAGTGTCCGACAGGTTATAAAGTGAGTCTCTTCACCTCAGGCGGAGTCAACATCTAATACGATAACACAGAGTATCCCTTGTCATTGCGAGCACACGTACCTCCGCAGTGTCTGGCTCATAATGTGTGCTCAAGTGCTCAGTGACTGTAAAAGAAGACACTTAAAGACGTGAATAGTTAAATTTAATTTGTTGATCAATTTTAAAAATAAACAGTCATAATAAATTTTAAATATAATATGAAGCAGTTCATAAATGGAATGACAATATGAATCTGCTGTCTTTAACTGTGAAAGAATAATGTAGAGAATATTGACCTGGTCTTGTTGTTTTTATTATTCCTTGAATTGCTTATTGAAATTAACATTATCGAGGGGTATCCACGCTAGACTACTTACCATATTAAGCTTAGAAATTATAAGAATAATAAAAAATAATAATAATATATGGGATTGGGAATTAGGTATACATCCCCAGACTAATTACCATATCAGGTTTGCAAAATACGCTTACGGACCAAAACGCCTTTCTTGTTAATAAAAATAGCATATCTTTGGTTGCCTACCGTTGGTATTGGTCTGTTCTGCATGGCCGTTTGCCTGCTAATAGTGAAACCACAAACATGTTATCTAAATAACATAGGTGCCTACAGTTCGTACCCATATTGGTCGCAGCCTGTTTGTGCGTTTGCCGTGGTAACTGCATGCACATCATTTTTTAGCTATACCCGCTATTTTGGTTAGTACATTTACGAACTTGAAATTTGATAAACAGGGAAAGCGCTTTTTTTGTGTAAAAGGACAAATAATTTTGTGATCTAAATCGTGACCTTCAATTTCAGAAAAAAAATGTCAGATCTAGGTAGCGATCTTAACGTTCAACGTCACAGTCACTTTGTTTCTATCTTGAAAATCTTCAAAGTTCTTCAAAGAGCATTACACCTGGAAAAGCATTAGATCTGGAAAAGCATTATATCTGACAAAGCATTGGATTGAATTTGACTTAATTGTCGGAGGTTTCAGTGCTATTTTGAATTGAACCCAATGTAAGGCTTAACAACGTCAAGATATTTACTGTAATAACTGCGATCTCATTAAAAGCAGTTGGTACTGAGTTCACAGTAGCAAAATTCGGTATCATTTATGCACCATTTTGCAGAGCAAACAATTCCTTTTTCTTGGAAACAGCTATTCCAGCTATTTTATGCACAAAATACGTTTATCAAGTTACTCTCTATATCACCGATGCCTTGGATATTTATGCATTACAGACCATTGAAAAATGCTCTATATTTTCTGGATAATACATACAAATATGTAACCAGCTTACATAATAAATCAATGCTCAACATGCCATATTCATCTGATTTTGAAAACATGTAAACTAATTTCATAACTCGAATGGGCTTACTTGATTCGCCATCGTATTTAGGGAAAATGAGATTTTTTAACGATTGTACTCTCTTAACAATTTACGCGTGAACTATCTTTGAACAAATTACCATATTGTTAAGTGTCTGTCATGCTTACAATCGCATTCATAGTCATAATAAGCAATTTAGCTGTATAATTTGTTTGCGTTCCATTTATGCACAGAGCCTGCCAACGACTCAGTCATTCCAATAAGGATTTGAAATGACAGTATGGTACCTCATTTAAGTTGTGGCGAAATGGACTGTCAGATGAATCTAACATGCATTATGAATAAAGCTCTGAGTTAGCATTTGGCGCCATGGCTGATTCCATCGCTTCGATATATATAATAATTAATACAAGATGTTAATGTCAGTCAAGATAAAAGAGGCGTGCCAGATAAGGCAAGTAGCACAATATCAATATACTACTACACGGGACATAGTTCATAGGGAAAGAAGCAAAATACCAATAGTCCACTTAATAAAACTACAAGAGACATATATATATATATATATATATATATATATATATATATATATATATATATATATATATATATATATATATATATATATATATATATATATATATATATATATATATATATACGGAAAACGGAAAACAAATATTGGTTGGCTCTTACTATTCAGTGAGATTGGGCGTGAGTTGCAGCACAAAAAATTTTAAGCAGGAAATTGAAGTGACAGCAAATTTAAAATCTTATATTAGATGTTAAGTATTTGATTGATAATCGCTTGAAACATTATTTTTATACTTGAACTATTTAAAATTTCTTTTTTAGTTTTTAGCTTGAAATGTCATTAAGGAGAGTTAAATGATGAATCGAAATTAATTTTGGAAGCATGTTTAAAATGTTATTAAACTAAAAAGAGTCACATTTGATAACGACAAAACTAGAATGGCTGATTTAAAGCATGGAAAACACTAGAACAGCGCTTCTTTCTTAATTTTATTACTGTATTATACTTAACTTTACTTGGACATCAGTGATAACAGTAAGACACTTTCTAGGACACGAATTGCTAAATTCAAGCAGAAAGGCATAGAGCGGTCATTTTGATCTATCAGATGAGAAAACATTACAGGGGCTTCCAATCGCGTACAAAGGTGCAACTAGTGACGTCAGATCAGATATCTTGTATACCGACAAGACACTGAGAGACATCATGGAAATTGTAAGATACTCTTTTTAAATGTTTTGGTCAATAAAAGAGAAAATTAAAGGCTGTAATCAAACGACTGTGTTATTTATAGAGTAGGGCTATTGAGATCGGAGATTCTCTATACATTTCAGTTTTTTGTTGTGTTTTAGTACATAATGTAAGCACGACAAGTGCAAAAAGCAGAAAGCGTCTAACATATGGTCAAATAGTATAATAAAAGTTTGTAAGACATTTCTTACACGTGTGTGCATTCGTAAATGAAGCATTTATTTATTTTTTCGGCTTAACTAAAATTTGTAATGGAAGTTACTCTGCAACTATAAATTACACTGAATGAAGCAGAAATAAGATAAAACATCGACTGATATTATGACATAAAGAAAGTTGAAAGTAAGTCGATGAATTCATATTTCAGGCCTTTCCTGCTATCTAAAATATGAAACATTATGTGAACATTTTGAAAGAAATTTGACAGTTCATTATATGAATTAAGGATAAATGAAACTAGAGGTGCATATGAATAGGCATTTTCTGCTAAAACATGCCTGAAGACGGCTTAGAAATATGAGAATTACATTAATGTAGGGTTATTATATTTTATTTTGTTTGACAGTAAAATATGTGAATTTGCAGGAGAGAAATAACTCCTTTCCATGCGTCAAAAAGAATATATTAATTAAATTGAATGTAAATATGCCCTAAGGCTTACGTTTGCTTTTCATGAAGATCGTATTCTGTTGATGCTTGGGTTATAGTTTTCCATTGTGTCTATTTACATTGATTTATAATAAGCAGCAAGCTAAATTAATACTAAGTAAGCTATAGGAAATATAAAAAGGCAAGAAAATGAGTAATCATTTTATTGTTATTAATTATCCAAACTTTGCAAGGATAACAGAATATCTATTGTAAATCTTTGTTTACCAAAGTGACAAGTAGATATAGATATTGCATGTAAATATAACCAAAAATAATTTGGTCTTTCATTGTTCATTTGATTTTATTTAGATTCCAGCAGCGATGATGATGATGATGATGATGATGATGATGATGATGATGATGATGATGATGATGATGATGATGATGATGATGATGATGATGATGATCATTATCATTATCATCGTTATCATCATTATCATCATTATCACCAGCACCTCTATCATTATCATTATCAGCATAATCATCATCACCACCATCACTTCTATCATCACCACCATTAGCACCACCATCATCATCACCACCACCACTATTATCATCTGCACTACCAACACCACCATGATTATTATCATGATCATCACCGTCAACTCCATCACCACCACAACTTGCATTACCACTATCATCAGCACCACCACCAGCACCATCATCATCATCATCATCATCATCATCATCAACAACATCATGATTATCGTCAAAGCTATCATCATTTTCATTATGTCGTCTGAATCTGAATTGTAACCCTTAAGTAAGATAATTACGACAGAGCTCTTTTTTGTTTACTAAGAGGTAAAATTTCAAAAAATGGTGCAAAAGCGTGAGTTCATTTATTATGCACAACCATTAAGCCTAGAGTTGTCAAAATACACACTTTATGTTGTTTGTTATACCTGAAATTTACAGCATAAATTATGCAAGTGTGTATAACTCTACTAAATGGGAGTAAAACTAGTAATCAAATGTGGTCATGAAATTCAGCTTTTTAAAAAATTACTACTTTTTCCCATGTCTTGTTCTGAACGATACTATCTGTGACCCATATCTTATAACACCCTTATAACATCATTGAGATCCAAAGTTAGATTAACCTTTTCTTAATTTTAAGGAAACGGGAAAATAATCAGGTATCTCAAAAACGGTGTTCCATAGCCCAGTTTTATATAGTTTGCTTGACCTCTCCACCCCGGGAATTGGAACCAAAGGTTTGAACCTCACAGCGATCCACACATTTACAGTTCGTGCAGGATAGAAGCCGTGGGGTGGGGTAGAAGACACAATACAACTCGACTTGGGATTCTGTTTACTAAAGATAAAGTAAGAAATCAGTGCTTTGGTTTTTTTATACAATCCCTTCCCCGAACCCCAGGCTTTGCATTCTTCCTGGTTGAGTATTTGTCCCTGATGCGTCTCACAATAACCTTATATATATTTTTAGCAATGAGCAAAACAGCGCCGAGGTTATGTAAACGAAGCACAATAAACAAATATAAACATTAGCTCCAAATTAAACATAGCCGCAAGTGCAGCAAGAAAATCCAGAGAAAACCGAATAATAAGACATAGTCTATATGCTAAGCACATCTGCATTTGACAATATATGTGGCTTTTTAGTTATCTTATATGTAGACAATACCTTTGGGTTTTTAATTTAATAACATTTATTGCTCTAATGGCAGTGACCAGTGTTCAAGTTACCTTCAACACAATTCCGATCTTTGGAAGACCACGCCAAAAAAGTTTGACCTAGTATCTCGGGAGTATATTTACAAGATAGAGAAAATCTGTGTAGAGAAAATATGTTGATCTTGTTCCTTGTTCTTGTTATTTTTTGTCTTTGTTGCTTTCCTCTTATAGAGCCTAGTGGTGAACCCAGCTGCTTAAATGCTTTCTTTGTCGCTGGCTTTTCCAATAGTGCCACATCCGGCCTGTACCGAAGGATGACGATTCACAGGCATATAGAGGTAGACGATAGAAAAGAATATGCTTTCTGGAGTAGATGTAGTGGTTCTCCTATGTCTAAAAATGCTCTGAAAAGTATTGTGATGAGTGTTTGCAGAATATCTGACTAGTTTTACAAAGGCAAGGTTTCTATGCAAAGTACATGTAATGCAAAAAGGACACCAGATGACTGTTTGGTCGGTACCTTCGTTGTTTAGTAACACCAGAACTTAACGTTTTACACGTAGTTTTTACTACCAAATATTAACCAAAACTTGATAAATAGATGTAAAATTTTCAATGCACAGTTTTTCTTTTTCAGATCCTGCAAAACTTTCGATGTATACAAGTCGTTTTAAAGAAGCAATAGAAAAAATAAATATAAGCACAAAACTGTCGGCAAATAACACAGCATACCATCCACATCTTATAGTTGAGAAAACTATATTTTTATAAATGCACTATAATGCTGTATACCTTTATGCCTGTATATTTTCATACCTGAATCACATATTAATACATTAACATTGGTAAAAGCAGCATTTTAAAAGTTAGTATATTTTTAGATTTGCTGTATATTATTGGGACAGTGTTTATTTTTTATAATAAATGCATTCAAATGGCCGTTTTATCACAATTTTTTGCACAAACGAGTTACAAAACCGAGTTACCAAAACGACTTGACTGAAATGAGGCTGGCTGGCTGGCGTGCAATCCCCTAGTTCATTGCTTGCGTACAACTCGGTAAAGTGTTTCAGTATGTTTCCCTTTTTCCGCCAAAACCTTGTCACGCAAACTCCTCTGAAACAGCTGGAGCTAGAAAGATCAAATTTAGTAGAGACATAGTATAGCATGTCTAGTTGGTTCAGCTCAATTTTTGCTAGAAATTTATTCACATCTTATGTGCAAAAATAGACATTGAAATTTAAAATTTGAAAACTATGTCACGCAAACTCCTCTGAGACTTCTAGGGATAGGACGATCAAATTTAGCAGACATAATGTAGGATGTTTAGTTGGTTCAGCTCAATTTTTTAAGAAATTCTTTAATATTAATATGTAAAAAATGGACATTGACATTTACAGCTGACGCCAATTAAAAGGCATCAAACGCTTTGATTTCGTAGTTAAAGGACCTGTTATGATATCAGCAAACGCATGTTGATCGCCCGACTCTCTACAATTAGAGCGAGTATGTGTGTGTAAGTTGAAGTTGACTGCAGTGCTTCGGCTTTTCCCGATTTCTAAAGAGTGACGAAATTTGGTTCACTGATAGAGGGTGATGAAAACACCGTATGTAAGAGATACCTCGGTGACCTTCACTACCTCGGTCATGGTCAAAGTGAAAAACCGGAAGTGGGCGAGAATCTCGGAAACGGTTAGAGATAGAGTGATTTTGAAGATATTTTCGACCTTTTGGGCCTGAAAGACTATATGTAAGAGATACCTCGATGAGCTTGACTACCTCGGTGATGGCGACGGTGAAAACCTAGAAGTTGACCATTATCTCGAAAACAGTTGGATCTATTTGAGCTTATTTCGACCCTTACAGCTAAAAAAGCGTTATGTAAGAGTTACCTCGGTGGTCTTGACCATTTCGGTCATGGTCAATGTTAAAAACCTGAAGTTCTAAAAACGGTTAGAGGTTTACGATCGTTTAGGCCTGAAAGAGAAGATAAGGGAAGACGTATCTTGGTGACCTTGGTCATTGCCAGTTCTGAAATTTAAGAGTTCAGAATCGTATTTTTGTGGCCTAAAGTGTAATTTTCGCTACGGTCTAGTTTATCTTAAATTTACAGAGAAACATATTCAACTTATAGCTTTTAGTTTTAATTCAAATAAAATTATAATATTCTTTAATTTGTTGAAAATATAATTAGGCTGTGTTTCTGCTGGGTAGAAGAAGAAAGGCTTCAGAGTTGATAGTTTACCAAAAGTCTAATATACAGTGTCTTCCACAGCTAATTCATAAGATAGCTTCAATAAACTCAAGAAGTTTTATAAGAATTAAATTAATGCACTCAATTAAAATGTGTTGGCTAGAATATTATTTCACGGATAACACACTCTGAGTGAAAAAAGAAAAACTAGCATTCTTTTTCCCCGATGATTTTCCCGTGGAGAAGTTTGTTTGTGTCAATATCCGTAGAACCGTTTAGCAGATCATGGCAGCCCGCATGCTTAAGCATATATATATATATTTATTATATATATAATATATATAGCTCTATTACTAATATAACTTTTATTATTTATTATTTATTAACATTTATTATATGTTAAATTTTACTCACAAGGCTAAGCTTTATCATTCTAAGTGCAATGAAGTTGGGATTTTCATTTTACATTGCCTTAATTTTTCTGTCAAATAATCATGTCCATGACATTGTCATGTGATCACAGGTGATTTCTGCCCGCGCACTGTGCTCAATACAAAGGCAGCTACATGCATCGTTACAATTCTGCCACATTCGAATATCATCATTTTATTGAGACACCCTATCACTGGGTATTTATTCTAGATATAAAATACAGCTCCTGATATCGTTTTATTTTTCGCATGATGCATGCCATGTTGCAGTGGCATTGATGTATAAGTCATAACAAGCCAAGATATCACTTTGTTTGTGTCTTCATGATGTCGTCATTGTGTTACTATGGCAGCGAGGTATAAGTCAGAACAAGCCATAATATCGCTCTGTTTGTGTCCTCACGATGTCGTCATTGTGTTTCTATGGCAGCGATGTATAAGTCATGAGATGCCATGACATCGCTCTGTTTGTGTCTCCACGGTGTAGTCATTGTGTAGTCGTACATTCCTGACTTTTCAATCAAAAGAACACAGTCGGTGATTCTGTCACTTGGAAAGTTTCATTTTTGTATTTATAATATTTTATTTACAATAATGTTATAACACTATTCACTGAGCTGCATGAATTTTCCAGAGAAGAGATGCCCCAGTTTTCGTTTTTTTACATAGTCAGTTATACCGCACAAGGATGATATGCCCTTAATTTATTTTAAAATATAGAATTGTCCATATATCCGTGGGGCTTATATATCGGTTTCTCTTTAAAGACCAAGTGCCTTCCCCCCCATTTCCACCGCGTCGTTTTTGGTTATTGCAATTTTATTTTCTTGTACATCTTTATTATTCAGTTGTGTGCAAATAAACAGTTTAGAGAGTGTTGAACATTATCAAGTGTATCACTTTGCTTAGAAATAGCGAAACACGGCTCTGATTTATCTATGTATGTGTACACCTTTTCTATTGAATAACGAAACAGACAAGTCTGCAATGGACATTTCAGTGTTTAGATACTTTCTTAGTAAATAGATTGACTGTTAGATTAATGGCGGAGAAATATCTGATCAATATTTGATGTATGATCTAATTTTGACAATGGAACTTTTAGAGGTATTTATTACTAAATTATAAACCTATGCGTTGTTGGCTTGATGCATTCCGTATATACAAACATATCTTTATCTAAATTAACCTCAATACATAGACTTCTCTCCGGGTTTGCATTCTACTGGGGCGTGATAACAATATCAGCAGGCACGACTTCCATAACAGAATTAGTGATTCAATTCAGTGGTTTTAACAGAACAATCAAATATTACAGCACCGTTTCACAAAAAAAATATATCTCGTCAAAAACCACATCATATCCCGTAAGATATATTATCAATGCAATATATACGGGACTTCTGTTAATGTTCTTTCTTCTTCTTCTTCTTCTTCTTCTTCTTCTTCTTCTTCTTCTTATTATTATTATTATTATTATTATTATTATTATTATTATTATTATTATTATTATTTTTATTATTTTTATTATTATTATTATTATTATTATTATTATTATTATTATTATTATTATTATTATTATTATTATTATTATTATTATTATTATTATTATTATTATTATTATTATTATTATTATTATTATTATTATTATTATTATTATTATTATTGTTATTACGAGATTTAACCAATTTTGATAATAGCAGTGTATTCTCAGAGAATATATGGCATCTCTTTTATGCATTCAACATTTATATGGAGTATTTCTCTTAAGTGCTGCAGTTCCTTGGCAATTTTGCCTACTATTACGTCACCCAATGGTTATATTGCCCGGTGATGAAGAAAGAAAACATCTTTTTCGTGTGCTTTCAAGACTACATCGCAGGACCAGATAAATACATCCAGGAACATATTCTGCCATTTATTAATGCAGGTGAATGCTTATGGCCATACATCAATGTTTTCTTTCTACAATGTTCTAGCTATCTAATTCTCCTATAATCTAGTTGAAACCGGATTTGGTCCAAAGAGCGGTTTCAGAATAAAATGCATTGTATAAACATATCATTTTTTCCATGCAATCATGCTGCATTATTACATAGTCATCTAATGTATATGTTCACATACAACACTTCTAAAGCTGCCAGTATTAACCTATGGATGTTTTAATTACCTACTTTAGTACTATAACTTCTAAACATCATTTAGTAGTGATACCAGCAAGTTGACATCAAGTGTGTTGTTTTGTTTTTACCTTTGATATTGGTGTTGACTTGTGGTGGATGCTTCGTCGCAGAGACCTATACGGAAGCAGAGATTGAAACAATTACGGATGAATCATTATAACCCAGGAACCAAGGGAAAACAGTAAAGTCTTATAATAAAACACTGAATCTTATACGGAAGTGCTTTAAGCCTTACAATAAAAAATTGTATTATTTAATTCAGGACAAACAATTCAATCATAGGCTTAAATGAATGATAAGCTTTCATATTTAAGCCGTATGCTACCTGTTTAAATTCTAAAAAGCTACTTTATCAATTAAATTAGAATTAAATGAACTGATATATGCAAATATTTAATTCAGAACATGATAATTTGTCAAAATAAAAGTACTTAATTCAAGATCGCTAACAGTTTCATGGATATGCTTTTTAATTTATTATTGTCGTGGAACTATTAGTCGTTAATGTTTAAGACTGTGGAACGCTTAGTCTAGCTAGCGATCAATAAAGTTCACTGCTCTCAACTATATTATCCTTACAAAACCTTAAATCTTATCTAATTTGTTTTTATCTTAAAAAAAGAAAATGCAAAAATGAGTTCTACAAATGTTACCTATGTCACAAATATTTTTTGCATACTGCAAAGGTTTGAAAGCTATATCTTCTGTAGGGATGAAAGCCACTCCGAATTCAACATCTGATCGGACTTAATCAAAGATTACTGAACTGAAGACATCATTTTCCATATTAACTATACAGTTAGCTGATTCCGTTAACTGCACCGTTGGCAGCCAGAACACCCGAAAATTTAAACCATGTCACAAACAAAATTCCACCTAAAATGTTCAGCGCGCTAGAGCAAATCAAACGATTTTCGCTTCTAGGAGTTCACTACAAACGTTTGTGAATAACGTGTACATAGGCATGCAAACTAACTAACTGTCAAAAAGATCAGAAAATATGTGAATAAAGCGTTTACAAGAAGCCCAAAATTCTTTTTTGCGGAAATTTTCTTACTTTCTCGCAAACATTTTTTTACATGACTTTTCAGCATATTCTGCCTGTTAACTTAAACTCAAAGTGCCACTGAATAAAGTCATAGCGATGTTTTATCGGGAAGCGCTGTATCAGATGGTTACTACCCGATGGGAAACTGAATTTATTCATTAAATACTAAATTTGTGTGTCTAATAAACACATAAACACATGTGTATGAAGGAGATTCGATGTACTCCATAAAACTGATATGAGTTACGCTTACAATTTATTACGTCAGAATCTAGATTTGATGACAGAAAATGGCAAAAAAATTATAAAGTAAAAGCTGATATGCTGCCAAATTAATGTGTTGGTAAAACTTATTCTAAATCAATGCAAAATCAAAAGAAAAATGTATGTAAATAGAAATATAATAATATAATACTTTTCTACAGAAACTATCGTACTTTCTCACAAATGGTTTCTTTCTAACATGATGTTAATTTAAATAAACTACTTGGAGAAAACTAGAACACAGTAAAAGTTCAAATGAAAGTGAGCAAGCAAACAACTAACGGAGGGACAATTTTGTGAAATTAGCTACGATAACGTTGTTGCTAAAGTAAAGAAAAAATAGTCTAAAATTGTAAAATAAATTAGCAATATCGATGCGTATAGCTTAACCGACGCTAGAAAACGTGATTTTGATATTTGATAATCTCTTCAACATTGAGTCACTGGAAACACTCATTGACCCAAAAAGCATTGAGCACTCTAGACATCTCCATTGCCCCAAAAACGTTGAGTGCGGCGGACATACTCATTGCAACCAACCAATATATCGGCCGCACTCAGTGCCTTTTATTAATTTCTTTATCCTGTAATAGTTTTTGCGCAGTCATTTATGTTATGTTTTTCATATGATTCATTGATCAAGCTAAGTGAAATGTCTCACTGTTTGTAAATATGTTGATTAGTTGGTGTCAAATGTTCAAGATTTAGTCGTGTGACACTGTTCAAGTCACTTGATTTCTTCGGCATATAAGCAGCTCCCTCCCGCTTAAAACTTGGTAAATAGTTTTAAGTTAACGGATGGTGCATGATCGGGAAAAAAGTCTCACAAAATTGGTAAGACTCAAAATTTCTTATGCTTGTGAGTTAAGTAAGCTATTTATTTATGAAGTCATTAAAGATTTAACTTAAGATGTAACAAAGTAAATTTTTTACGATTTACGTTTAGTGTTAAGCCCAGTCGTTAAAGCTTTGTGTTTTTAAGCAAACCGACATTTACGGTATTTACAACACCCACGACATAAACAACAGTTATGGCACGATATTTTCACGGTACAACTTTATTGTTAAATTCTAGCAAGATGGAATGCCGCGTAGGCAATAAAATACGCAATGCTTATACGACGTGTTATTTGTCTTCATCCCAGATCACAAAACAACAGTTGTTATTTTCAGTTGCAGACAGGGGCCCATTCTTAAAAATGTTCTGTAGAGGAAATAACGAAACAATTTCATTCATTAATTTTACTGCCTTACTATCCATGACTACTTTCTTAAGTCATTTGTTCCGTCACACTGGTGAGTCAGCCCGTTTATTACACTTATTTTCCAAAATATGTTTACAAATTTATTGAGTTAAAATAAGATATTTTTCAGATCATACATACATAATGTTTTTGCTATCTGTGCTCGTTTTTCTGACACTTAAAAACTAGATATTCGTTTTGCGTACTCAAATGCACATATAAAAAAGTAGTCATCTTATTTTTACATGCTGCTTAAGGCTGCAACAAACATGAAAGTCAAAGTTCAAGCTATTTATTCATGCATGCGTCTGTTTTTTCATATTCCTCATGATAAATAAAGTGGAATTTTGGCCTGTTTTACGTGTAGTGGACATTTTCCAAGTAGGGTAAAATGCAAATGCGGATAGCGAAAATTTCAAAATCAGACTTATTACATTTACTCATGGGCAACACGAGGAGTGTTAGAAAATTATTTTCCTATTGATAAGAGAAGGAACCACTCTTTATGTTGTAGTCTAGGCATAGGAAAACCTAGTACATCATAGTAATTTGTAAACGATAAATTTGTATTAATAATTCTTTTGTGTAACATAGGAATTCACATGGACATTTCTATTAATTTGAATAATGTGAAATTGAACTCAATTAGAATAGTATTAGATTTCCGTCACTTTCTGTGAATTTCGATGCATAATATGCAATTGATTCAAGATCAAATTAAGCGTCTTGAATTGGTCTTGTTTTCTTTTATTTTTAATCATTTTAAGGAACAGATAAGTTTAACCTTTTTACAGAAGTCATTGTACCTCCTGTTACGTCAGGTAGCATGATTCCTTTAAAGATTTTGGAAGTCAGCATATGGCTTCCTTCAAATAACAATGATTTAAATTGAAATTGAAAACTGGCTTTTTATTTGCATTTGTATTTCATTTCTTAACTTAACAGTTAAATTTTTTATTCAACAAGTTCCATAGACAGTTTTATCTCTAAATTCTTTACAAATAATTTTAATAAATTTACTGAACTGACTCAGACTTTAAATGACTTTAAGTGATTTGTTTTACTTTACTCTATTGCATAAATTGTCTGCGGAATCGAAAGACCAAGGTAACGTCAGACAAGCTTCCACTTATAGTTTTACTGTATGACAATATCAGTATGTAAAGATAGGATTAAGATATTGCGGACTGAATCAATTCTTCGTGTTGTGCTGGTGAAAAGCTGAAGTCTGATACGTTTATGCAGACAAAATACTTCTAAATAAAGACTGAATAAGCTTGGGATAATGATAGCATGGAAAGCATAGCTCGCCAAAATACGTATTCCTTTTAACAAATGTTTAATAAGTACGTGATTAAGATGTGAGATCACAATTTCTTAGCAAATTCTGTTACTAATTATCTTATTTTCTTTACATATGTGTATTTTACTGGCAGGTTTATAGAGATATCATTTCTGATATCTGAGGCATGCTTTCTTATTTCTGGAGTACGATCCATGATTCTGAATTATGAATTCTGATCTCTAAGGTATGATCTCTAATATTTGAGGTATGATTTCTTATCTCTGTGTGCCATTTGTGACTCTGAGGAAAGATGTCTCATCTCTGAGGTATAATTTCTAATCTCTGAGGTATGATTGTTTATCTCTGAGACATGCGTTCTGATCTCTGAGGTGTGATTACTTATATCTTGGGTATGACTTCTCATCTCTAATCCTTAAATCATACCACAAAATGAAGTGAGACATGAAAGCTGTTGTGAATGTTTCTCTATCTAGAGACAATTGCAACTTTTTTGTCTTACATGGCGCACATAAAACACTAAAGATTAAAAAATACCTACTAACTGGTTTTGTAAATATTCTACTTGCAGAGTCTAGTTTGTAAAAATATTAAATTCTATAAAATAACTATTCTTAATTCTAGAAAATGTATATGCTTAATACTAGAAAATACTATACCCAATTCCAGAAATACATATCCAATTCTAGAAGTACAAAGTCCACGTTTAGAAAAAATTGAGCGATTAGTAATAAAAGAAAGTGGGGAAAGTAACAAGACACCTTTTATCCTTTCAAATGACCTGCAATCAATTTTCTTTACATAATAGTTAAACATTAAGAGAAGCAAATAGAATAAATTGATATTCTCATCAAAACGGCAAGCAGAAATAATCATTTTCCAACAAGCAGCGAGTACAACGGGCAAAATAACAAACATGAACACACGAGAACAACAGTACAATATAACGATTGTGGTGGCATTTACTATATCTTTAGCTTTTGTGCACTTCATGTATAAATACCAATCATTCACTATATTTTCTATGGTAAGATCACAGCTTAATGACAAATATAATTCACAAGTTAGTGATGAAGGATGGCTGAAAGCTAGCCGGGTTGTAGACAACGGATATACATGGCGTACACGATTAGTGACGTATCAAGGAGCAATTAGTGATGTCAAGAGTCCAGTGAAATATACGGATAAAACCCTACGACAAATCATGACCATGGTAAGCTGACTTTTATCACAATATTATCAGGTGCACGCACGTCTTAATCCTGAAAGAAGTGTTAAGTATTGTGCATAGTTCAATGTACTACACTGTATAGAAGCATAATACGCCACATCTAAGAATAGAGAAGACTTTCAGACGAAACGTTTTAGACGTTTTTCAGACGTTTCTATTATGCGACAAACTATGACAGACTAACTCTGGGATATGAAGAAGAAAGAAGGCAAGATTTTTTAGCATCATTTAGGTACTTAAGATCGATTTTATGCAAATGTGCTGCAAGAAAGACAAATCGTACATTGGCTTGACTGTCAGCTCAGTTATTAAGAGTGTTAACCATGTAATTTTAAGGTGTAAAGTGTGACACTAGGCCGAATATCTTAGCAGTGACTAGAACTTTACGAATACAGTCAGTTAGATTACCTGTCACGGAATCTAACGTTAACTAGTATTGAGTTTTTCAGCCATACACGTTGAGTTAATCAGATACAAGCACATTAGGTAACAAGCCTACTATTAGTAATCATTATGTTGAGTACAAACTATTCTAAGTTATAATCTATCTTAGCTTCTATCTAGTTTTTTGGTGTGAAGAATGTTAGTTATTTGTCATTGGCTGTAATTCTGTGGATCTTTCTAAAAACAAAAAAGTAATAATATTGTTATGAATTCACACTCTTTCGGTTTAGTCACGCAAGTATATCTACATGCTACACCTGTGCTCAATTCCAATAGTAAGACACAACCATTTGAAATTGTACTTTTTCGTGAATTATGAAGATGTTAATAGCTGTTTGATTTGAAGCCTCGATATGCTAATTCTTTTTTATTTTGAATATAATACACCATATAATAATATAATAGATCGCCGTTACTTCTTACTTATGCGTTTTGAACCTGACCAGTGTCCTTACAAAAGGGTCGTCATTGCCAACTTGCAGCCTCAATGCTCGTGGCTTAAAACAGAAGTAGAGGTAATAATGCAAACCTGTTAATCCTGCGATGGTTCGATAAGTTGTACGGTATGTTGCAAATAGTATTACACGTTACTTCTATAGGAGTAAAAACACTGACAGGAACAGAGAAGAAATTTCGACAAGAATAAAACACATGAACACATGAAAATATCGCGGCGACATGAAAATCCATTCATGACATTGAAATAAAAGAGAATACATGGCGTCATGCTAGCTCAACGGTGAGTCCTCATTAATACAGGTTTCCACATTAAAACCCACTCTTAAAGACGAAAACGCTCCACTCAATTGGTTGAGACTGTAAAATACATTAAGTCCAGCTATAAAAATGCTCAAATATAACCCCAGGCAAACAGCAAATAATCCGGATTCAAGATAATAGCAAAAACTCACAGTTGGGGGGAATGGTGATCTTACGACACCACCGCTAAGTGTTCTTCATGGAGAAGTAATCTCACGACCACAACGCAAAGTGTGCTCTTCATTAAGGGATGATCTAATGACAGCACAGCTAAGTGCTCTACACAAGAAGAGATGATCTCACGACCACACTATAAGTATTCTTAATGGCGAAATTATCTCACCACAGTACAGCTAAGTGTTCTACGCACTTGGAGATGATCTAATGACAGTATAGCTAAGTGTTCGTTGTGTACAGGTGAGCACAAGAGAGGATCCCTTAGCGTTCCTTGGCGTGCTGTGTGGATTTGAAGAATGCTGAGGGTCATAATGTTAAAGGGTTTTATTCCACTTTATAGGTTACAATCGCTTAGAATGCATTCTCAGTTTTCTAAAACTGCTAAATTATATGTATCAATGACTGCATCTTTCTCTGGTGTCAAAACAGAACATTTTGGTCACTCTTTTTAAAAACAGGTATATGCATTGGCAATTGCAAGTTTTGTTTTTGTTTTGATGTAGCAAGGCATTCTTTATTAATACCCTTAGCTTTTTTCTTGCCATTGCCCAGTTATAGCATTGGAATATGTCAAAACTTAATGCAAAATGTTGTTATGTAGATGATCATTACAGCTATTGTTTGTACGAAACGCATCATATGTATAGCACTGTAATTTTAATAAATACACCGTATTATTTTTATGCAGCCCCCGATTCCATTTCTGAGAAACTACAGTAGTCCATGTTATCGTAAGCTTCTTTTTGTAGTTTCAATAAATACGATAATGTTATTCTTTGTTTTACAAGTCAATATTTTCACAAATATTTAATGTCATTTGTGGTGAAAATACAGTTAAGTTATGTAAAACAGAGAAATTGACTTATTTCGGGTTAAAAGATTATTTACAATCTGTTAATAATATTTCCTGTTGACTCAGATTAATTACACGTTGCCAGTTTTTTCTGCCTTCGTATTTTATGCATAAATAAACTTGTTGACGATTAATTCATGCATCCTTGTGTTATTGCAGAACCTGACGACGAACTTATATGTTTAAATGCTTTCTTCATTGCCGGTTTTGCAAAAAGTGC
The DNA here is from genome assembly GCA_949752745.1 of Protula sp. h YS-2021. NCBI lineage: Eukaryota > Metazoa > Annelida > Polychaeta > Sabellida > Serpulidae > Protula > Protula sp. h YS-2021. The sequence goes on along the minus strand of OX457026.1, from coordinate 10,216,882 downwards.
AACAACAGATCTGCAGAATGAAGGTTCACAGACACATAGAACCCGGTATTTCAAAAGAGCCTTTCTTCTGGAATGTTCATGTTAACTCGGGTAATTGTGCAATATACATACCTTTGTTGTGATATATCTAGCACCAACTGAAGCCTATCTCGTTTTCTTGAAATGTTTCATTCATCAAGATTCATCAGGTCAGCCAATGAAGTTTTATGAAAAAGGATCCGGACTTTTACCATCTAAATGTTTTGACGGAATTCTTATCTAATTTATGCGCAATAATTATATGGTTTCTTCAATTCTTTATATCGCACAGAATTTACATCCTTTATTTATTTGTGTATCTTAAAAATTTCTGACAATACTTAGAATATTTGGGCACAAAAACTATTTTGCTTTCATAAGGTTTTTACATAACTGTCTATATGTATGACTGGCCGGATTTGACTGAAATAACTTCCAAACCATTCATGGTATGTTAGAGTAAACGCCGCTTATTAAATCCATCATTATACTCCGCTCATTGAACACCTTTTCGTGCTGTGCTTATTGAATATAGTACACTTTACTTATGAGATGCATTATACTCTGCTTACTTAAATACATGCTGCTGTTATTTAAATACATGATAAATCTCTTCTCGTGGAATACATTAATTTATTCTGATTGCTGAATACATTATTCTGCTCTTCATTTTGAATACATTAGTTTATCTGTTTACTGAATACAGTATTATACTCTGCTTACTGATTACATGATATGCTCAGCCCGTTGAACACATCATACATACGACGTGACATGTATGCAAATGAGTTTTATACCTGAATAGATGTTTGTATCCGTAATACAGAAAATAAATAAATAAACGAGGGAATGTGAAAGTCTTGTTCATTGAACATAATATTAAATGAAAGATCCCACTTTGTCATTAAATCAACACTTTGTCCTTTATTGGCCTATAGAAACTAACGAAATTTAATCATTTTAAGTTATTTTACAGGAGTAACAGTTTTGAATAATTCATAATTTAATTTCTTTTTTTCTTTTTTTTTCATTTCAGGGGTAACGAAACTCTCCATCTATACTAACGGATTTAAAGAAGCATTTGAAAGAATAAAAACAAAAACAAAGGTATCTCCTGACGGCACAAGATATCACCCGCACTTAATAGGTGAACACTTTAGATTGTGAAAGTGGACTTTAGGGGTCCCGTAAAATTTCGCAACTACTGTTAGTTGCTATATGTATGCTTCATTTTTATTATTATCGGCCAGTGCCAGTGTTAGAGATTAGCGTAAGCTTTAGGGTCAGGTTTGAGATACAGACGATAGTGTTGCTGCCCCTGAAATAAGCCTTTTGATAGCATGGAAAATTATGATGTCAAACAAAATGAGTAACAAGAAACTTTTGTGGATTTAAATTTGATTATTTCCACGAAAGCTGCGAAAAATAAGTACTGATTTGTTTTTCACAAATGTACAATGTTTCGTTCATAATAGTTAACTGTCTACAGAGTCAATCATCTGCGTGGTTGCAAAAAATATGAAAGAATTGGTTCTGTTCAGGCTAGATTGATCTTAATCTAGATGAATTAGCATTTCCAACAGTCATTACTCCGTACACATGTTTAGACACGGTAAATGTTCAAATATTTTGAATTGTTGAATAAGAAACTTATCTCGGACCTAGAAAAAATTAAATGTTATTATTAATTTAAATAACTGTTATGATCCTGCTGTGAAGTTTTTTTAATTGCATGTTGATAAACTATTACAGTGCTTGAATCTTTTGTCGTTCCTTATCTATGCAGTTTTCTGCGAAACACGTCAATGCGTCGAAACAGGGCAGGTCATTACATGTGCGCTGCCTGAAACACACAGATTCTATGAAATACTTCAATAACAAAATCATCATAACATCTAAAATATTTCTGAAAAGCGTGTTTGGGCATTTTAACAGATATACAAGTATTTTTCCACAAACTACCAACACAATCATTTCCACTTTTAAAAAGACAGCAATGAAAGCATGGATAGGAGAGCTCGTTTTCGTGTAAAGTATTTATTTGTAACGTATCTTCAGATTAATGACAAGTTGTCACACAAGTCATATGATCAACCTTGAAAATTTTAACAACTGTAAATCGATAGGAAACTAAAGATGCCACATGGTAAACTTGAAAACGAATTCATTGAACTTTAAACAATTAAGATGATTAATGATGGAATGGTTGAAAATAATCAGTGAAGTTCAATTGCAACACAACGCCTTTACATTTTATCGATTTTCTTTCTAAGTGTCTACACAGTGTATGGTTCATATCTGTAAATTCTGATCTATTTATGTTCAAACTGTTTGTGTCCTGGTCTGTTTGTGTTCAAATTGTTAATGTTCTGATTTGTTTGCATTCAGACTGTTTATGTTCTGATCTGCTTTTATGTTCAGGCGGTTTAGAATTTTATATGTTTGTGTTTAAACTGTTAGGTTATGTCCTATTCCGTATTTGTGGAAACGTTATATGCTCTGATTTGTTTGTTTGTGTTTTAACCGTTTTAGTCTGATCTGTTTGTGTTCAGACTCGTTATGTCCTAATCCGTTTGCGTTCAAAACTGTTTATGTTCTGATCTGTTTGTATTGCAGGAGATTTCTGTCCGTGTACAGTTCTCAAACCAAATGCGAGTGCCACGGCTAACTGTATTGGAAAAATCTTACCGCATTCGAAAATTGTCACTTCCTTGAGACACCCTGTAACTAGGTAAGACCAAGAAATGTGAGAAACATTAAAAATTCTGACCCAAAAGACTGAAAGAAGTGCAGTTCTAGGTCAGGGTCAATGTAAAAAAAAATCAGATGTTGACTCGAAAATGGTTTGAAGTAGAGCAATTTTGATATCATTTTCAATCTTTGCGTCTAAACGACGCTACAAAAGAGTTACCGCAGAGACCTTGACTTTTCCCGCCAAAACCAAAGCAAAAAAACTGATCTGAACATTATCTCGAAAACGGGTATAAGTTGAGTGATTTTTGAGCTGATTTTCGTTTATTTTTTGCCTAAACGATCCCACATCAGAGCTGACTTGACCTTCTCGGGCAAACACGGGAAGCTGACAATTATCTCAAAAACTTTGACCTTCATAATATAGCACAAATATTCTCTTGTGGTTTCTCAAAGTGGATCATTCCGCAACCTAACCCAAATTGGTCTAGTTGCAAATGTGCAATTTTGACTCATGATGTCAGCCTTTGCACAGTACCGACAACATGTTACGGAATAGCACGTCTAACAAACAAGTCAGATTAAGGATATAGCTTTTTGGGATTTTTATAACTATGATTATACTGTACTAAAAACACAAACGCAGAGCATTCTTGGTCTCCTCACTCCTGTATATATTTCTGTTTAGAAATCCTAATAATTAGGAACATCAAGATCAATTTGTTTGGAAAGTAAATTCTACATATCAAGAATCGCACTGACTACCAATGACTGGCTTGAAAATTTTCATTATTATGAAGTCATTGTAATTAACTTGTATATATTGCATATTTTCTTATATCTAACATTGAAAAATTATACCTTGCAAAATATTAATTTATCTGAGCTTTCATACATAAAAAGTGGCGTCCAAAACACATTACTTATGCAAGTAACCTCATATGCTCAACAATTCATAAAATTGAATTTATAATTTAATTTCTATTTGAGTACACAATCAAGATATGATTACTTCTGCAGGATATGCATATTTTTTGCAGGGTTCTCTCAGGCTATATGCATTTTGGGGCCACAGTAACCCTATGAGTAACGACGACTTCCATCACAAAATGAGTGACTCGATCGAACGGTTTCGTGCCTGTGTAAAAGAGCTCGATGAAGATACATGTATTGGGGAATATTTTCACAATCCCATTAAGTATTTCAGTACTTATTCACAGAAGTATCGCTCACTAAGCATGCCTTTATATGCTGTAAGTATAGTTGATATCTGCTAACTTCATGTGTTGGTAGTGCTTTTAAGCGTTCATTTTTTATTTTCATTGTCAATACACGTGCAACTCATAAATAAAACTCCACTCAGAACTGAGTACCCGAAAAGACGAAGACGTCAGAGTGAAAACATAAATCAGGCTTTCCATTGAACTACACATTGAAGGTAATCTAAAGTTGAAAATATAAGTTTATCAAGATTTGGGGGGCATTCCTTGCATGAGTGTCCAGAAAGTTTTTAAAAGACCTCTAAACGCGTAGTGCTAATTTTTGAAATAATACACCCTTTTAAGTCAATTTTGGAGTAAAATCCCGGAATAAAGCCTCTCTCAGATGTAGCCTGTCGATTTCCATAGCTGAGCGTCAGGCTACATCAGTTTTGTGGATATAGTGATATGACGACAGTCCTGTTCTGGATGCACACGTCTTCCCGCACGGTTGGCACTTGCAACGTCTATCGTTGGAGTCGACTCGGAGCGGCTCTTTCTCAGCTTCGCTTTTGTGCCAGTTCATCTGTTTTCCCTATTCGAAACTTTTCGTTGCTACGTGACACATCTGTCTCCACTGGGGACTCACATTCCCAGTCCTTTGTCTATATGGTCCGTCTTCAGATTAGACTTTATATTGTCTTTGCATCTTTCAGCTAGCCATAAAACGCAGCTTTTAAAATACGAATTAGTCCATGCGCTTAATGTGTCCAACTACAAATAATTTTGGCTTCTATGCCTTGGCGACTAATTTGTCGTAAGACTTCTGTGTCTGGTGCTTTATCTAGTTACTTGATATCCCGTATTCTGAGGAGAAATCTGAAGTGGAAGGAGTCTAGTTGACGTACGTGCCTTCTATACTAATATATAAATAAATAACTGTAAGTTTGCTATAAATACAAAAGATGTGAATATATCAGCAATGAAATTAAACCTTCCCCAATATTGGCCACTAAAGCGCCATTTTCTAGCGGGCTTGAGAGACTGAATATATATACTATATATATATCACGTATATTTCATATTTTTCAGCAATTTTTAAGCAGCTTTTCCTATTATTGGCTAAAACAATGGCTACAGAGCTCCACGGTGAAAAGAGAAAATATATTTTTCATGTGCTTTGAAGATTATATAAAAGGACCCAACAAATACATTCAGGATTACATTCTACCGTTTATTAATGCAGGTAAGTACATTAAGAGCATAGATAAAGTAGAACCTGAAATCAAAACAATGAACTTGCTCTGTTCCAATGCAGGGATTCTCTGTAGCCTACTTCTGAGCATTACATTTCTATTTTGTTGATAAATGGTATATCTTTAAAAACATATATGTAAATATAATATTTAGTCTTATTCCTAGTGACGGAAAAATATTAAGAAATTTGATATGCCATGATAAATTACGTCATATATCACAAGGCACACCACGTGCCAAATGTGATAAGTTGTCTGTTTTGTATCAGAACCTTTCACTGCGTCTGAGCTAAAAACAATCGAGGATGAGTCATCGGACTCGAGGAAGAATTGGCCAGTGCTAACACCGTACAACAAAAACATCAGGATGCTGCGTGAATTCTACAAACCTTACAACAGAAAACTCTTCGATTTAGTTCAGGACGAAAGGTTTAGATACTGGTTGGATTAACAAAATGATTGGTGTTGGTATGGTCATAGCACTGATTTTTGTTACTATTATACAACGACTGTGTCAGTGTATACAGGATGATATTGTGATTGTACCATACAATGACTGCATGTACAAGCTCCTGTATAAGCATCACCGAGAACAACTGTCTACCTGATCCCTGTCTACCTTATTACCATGCCCCGACCCGAGAAGGCAAAGTCATAATACTTTTTACTCGACTGTCTGCGTATTCACAAAGTTGACTGAACAGTTAACTGTACGCCTAGAAACGCGAAATTCAGTTGATCTAGTTGTATGACGTAAATAATTTCAAGATGGACTGGTTTTGTTCAAAAAGGCAAATTAACTTCATTACAGACGTTCTGGTTGCTGAGGAAGCTTTAACAGAATCAGTGAGCTGCACAGTTAACTTTGTGAATGTGGCCCATGTGTGTTGATGCGCCACACACTTGCCCTGTGAACACCACAGTACTTGAACGGGTGGTCAATATTTTTATAAAAAAACCTCTCAAGCTGCTTACATTTTGGTGTTGTCATTCATTCAGGGTCACCGCTGAACTTTGCATACTACATTGTTTAAAGTTGGGTCTTGAGTGTCTTATGAACACAGTTCTGTCGAAGCATGCGCATAGATTTTATGAAACTTAATTAGAATTTTTCTATGAAGACCACACACTTAGAATCCACATCGTAAATGTCGGTGACCACGAACAACGACGGCCAAAAAATCATCGGTAACCAAAACGAAATTTTAGTAAAGCTTAAAGGTGGGTCGGTGAACACGGTTCGCCATTGCATGTGAGCGGATTTTAATAACTGTCCATCTGGAAGACCTGTCTGACTGATAAGATGCTGGTGAGCTCTCGTGACCATCCAAGGTTCCAGCTATGCTTTGAATTTTCACTTTCAATACCTTCATAGGTGTTGGTCTTATGCACGTGTCGAACAATATTCAACCGAATCATTTGAACGGATTTCGATGCTACAAGGTGTGAGTGCTCTAAACAATGGCTTCTTTTGCTGATGAGATTTTGGTGGGCCCTCGGGACCTCTCCCGGTTTCTGCTGGACTCTTTACCTTAAACACTTTATGTTGGGTAGATACATGCATTATATGAACAGGATTTAAGCCGAAGTCTGAGATGTTAATGAAACCGGGTGAAGTGTTAACACAGCTGATCTCGAGGTCACGGCAGGACTGTTTGCTTTTAACACCGTTGTGTGCCTTGTAAGAAGTCCTGTAGACGGGCTGTGAAAGGACAGACGGCCTCTCAATAGAGGTCTTTGAAAGGCCATCTAAGGTCATCATTGGACTTTGAATGATTGGTGTAGCACTGATACTTGTTGCGAGCACGATTTTGTCAAAGACTGTGAACACTTTTTATTTGCAGAACTTGGTATGAGAATTTATGTGAAAAGCTCTCGGAATGATTACAGTTTGGTGGCTGAAAGGCCATTGAAGGTCATATTTTAACAACACATTTGCTTATTAGTCCCCCTCCGTCGATGATAGACCACGCCCAGGTAAGGAAAGAGTGACCACACCTGACCAGGATGGCCACGTTAGACTTCTGCATATCACAAACCGCTTTAGGCCGGCCACTCGGACTGCACACGAGACTCTAGGAAGGAACAACCCATGCATTAGTGCATCCACAGTTAGGCGCCGGCTGCGCTTTTCTGGGCTATGAAGACCGACTCCAGTCGTCACTCTTTCCTTCCCTTGGCGTGGCCTATCATCGACGGAACCCGTTTGATTGTAGCGCTCGACTAGTTTTCGAGTAGTTGTTCGACTGCAGCCAAAATGACGCCCTACCTCACTGTAATTCGCGTTCGCTTGCGTCATGCCGAGCGCAATCAAGCGTTCTTCACGCGATACATGCGGCAGAGCTAACATGCGTAACGCTGATTGGCAATATTATACAGCGGTGTAGAACCTAGTACCCAATACTTAAGCATTGTTAACTATACATGACATAAAGAAAATTGTAAAATATACCGTATTTTTTACCCGGAACTTTTCATTGACGCTCAGTATATGTATATATAACATAATTGGCAAGCGCTAACTACTCTATCCGATTCCAACTCCTCCAATCACAATGTACTCGTGTAGCTTAGTTACTACCACTGTGTACTTGGGCATAACAATTCTCGAGAAGGCTGCTCGGATCATACAAAAATACATTTTAAACTGTTTATTAAAAATGCCATCTATTTTTAAAATTGGAATTTGAGTCTAGAAAATCATCAGAGGATGAAGAGCGTTCGCGGTTGTTGGAAATAAAGTCAAAAGTTGTCACATTCTGGTTTTCTTCTACCGTCATTGTATATATGACGCTGCGGAAACGGTTAACTTTCAGGTAGGGCCGAGTTGTCCCAAAAAAGGGCCGAGTCGTCTTTCAGATAGGGCCGAGTTGGTGGGGCCGAGTTGGCAAAGGGCCGAGTTGTCCCAAGACCAGGTTGGGAACTTATTCCAAGTCGGCTGACCATGACCCTTTTTAATTTCGCTCAGCCGTACTTGTGTACCAAAACTCTTGCAGTACTATTTATTTTCAGTGTAAGGACTTGCTATAAGCCAGTCTGTTATTGTCCGTTAATTAGCACACCAATGTGCTGACACCGAGCCATCGCTCAAGCATGGCTGTAACATCTCAAATTCTGCACCCAATACCTGGAAGACATCAGCGAAGAGAAATGGCCGCTGTGCAATTTTCTCAACATACACCAAAGATGACTTGTTGATAAAAAGAAACGACGATAGCAATTTTTTAATTACATTTTATTTTCTTCTTCTCAATGTTTATCCCATGGTTTAAAGATCAACAAGTCAACGTCTGTTTTTGTTTGTGTTTACAAAATAAACAGAAATTACGTCTTTCTTACATAAGTTCATTTCACATCAGATTCTACGGGATTAACCTTTAGTTGCAACGAAAAAAACTTCACACAACATCGGGTTTTTTCCATAAATGCAATGAATTTAGTGATTGGTTAAAACTGTACAGTGAATGTGTCATAACAATAAAATGAAGTCACGTCACTTGTTAAAATGACGTCATACGACATGGTAAAATAATGCGACACGCCACAAAAAAACTGAAATAGAATACGAATAAAATGGCTGCATAAATGCTTAACTGCAACACCAAAATGTCTTCATTCAAAACGTCACTTTACCAACAAACAGAAGACGGCCACGAGAAAATATCAAATGCACTGAGTGACCTTACGGCTTTTGTTTTGCTTTCACAAAGTGTTCAATAGCAGTGCCACATTTAAGACAATATTGGTATAAAACATCAGCGACGGAAATCAACACGCGCCTGAAATAAAATTCATTTACTGCCTAATGTGGCAGAATTGTGGGCCATCCTTCATCCACCGCCCCCTCTCCCCACCCCCCCCCCCCCCTCCCCCATTCTGAACCCCGTTTTTCTTCACAGGCGCTTTATGTCTGTGATATTTAGACCGACACACAACACCGACGTCTTGCCTTATGGACATAGCCACTCCATAGGAGCAGTCAATACTAATGACGTATGTATGACGTATGTACACGTGATCAGCCCCATTCTATTATAGAATATTTTCAAGCTGAATTACTGAAAGATATACTTCAATCACAGCGCCAGTGTGACGTCAAATTCATGCCGAGATGGAGTGAACTGTTGTCAGGACTACAGTTCGTTGTCAGGAGGCACGCGAGTTAATCAAAACGCTGTTACTCCCTTTACACTACATCCATTATCGCTCAATTTTTCACACATTTCTCGCAACAAATTCAAGTATCACTGGACCAAAAAGTTACGTTTCCTTAAAAAGGTTAAACGCTCGTGTGTGAGTCTTTTTTTCTCATCCAACACACCCACGAACGGCAGCTGACCATGGTCCAGATGCGCCCAAACTCCTTGTTGTTCATGTTTTTTATTTTCAGTTTTTTATACCGCTAAAAAATTCTGGCAGCTGATCAAATAAATACTCATCCCTAACCTCAATCTGGATTAAGTATTCACAATAGTATTTCAGATTATGAACAAAACTTCGTATTTGAAATATATACAGCAAATGTACCTAAAATTATGTATATATCTACAAAGTATTCTCCGACTCACTACTGGCCGATCCCTACGTAGCTGATTAATTTATTAACTGTAAAAAAATATGAATAAAAAAAACACTGAAGAGAAATACCCAGTACACAAGATGACGACTTTTCCGACAAAATGACGTCAACTTCACGTCACGGCCTTGCAACTGCGCCGCATGGACGCGGGAAACTGAGCAACGTGATTTTTAGATACACCCGACTAAACAAGTCACTGGTCATGAAATGCAATCGCGCAATGAAGAAGGGTCACAGTGATAACGTAAAGGGTCATCGCGACATGGGTCACGGTGATAGCATACAGGGCCATCACGACAACATGGCGGGTCACAGTGATAACGTAAAGGGCCATCGCGACAATATGACGGACCACAGTGATAGCATACAGGACCATCGCGACAACATGGCGGGCCACTGTGATAACATCAAGGGCCACAATGAAACCACGATGCTGCCTTGGCTCCAGTTCGTCCATAACCTCTAAGACCGGCGCTCTAACGGACTGAACTAACCGCCAGCCCCGCTGAGTTGACCGTGACCCTGGCCTCGCATGTACCAACTCGATTCCGCGAGGTCAACAAGCCTAGTCTTTCGTGAGGTTAACCGGCCTACGCTTCCGCGAGGTTAACCGGCCTAGGCTACCACGAGGTTAACCGACAAAGGTTTCCACGAGGTTAACCGGCCTAGGCTTCCGCGAGGCTAACCGGCCTAGGCTTCCGCGACGTTAACCGGCCTATGCTTCCGCGAGGTTAACTAGCCTAGGCTTCCGTGAGGTTAACCAGCCTAGGCTTCCACGAGGTTAACCAACAAAGGTTTCCACGAGGTTAACCAGCCTAGGCTTCCACGAGGTTAACCAGCCTAGGCGTCCGCGAGGTTAACCAGCCTAGGCTTCCACGAGGTTAACCGGCCTAGGCTTCCGCGAGGTTAACCGGCCAAGGTTTCCACGAGGTTAACCGACCCAGGCTTCCACGAGGTTAACCAGCCTAGGCTTCCACGAGGTTAACCGGCCTAGGCTTCCGCTAGGTTAACCAGCCTAGGCTTCCACGAGGTTTACCGGACTAGGCTTCCGCGAGGTTAACCAGCCTAGGCTTCCGCGAGGTTAACCAGCCTTGGCTTCCACGAGGTTAACCGACAAAGGTTTCCACGAGGTTAACCAGCCTAGGCTTCCACGAGGTTAACCAGCCTAGGCTCCCGCGAGGTTAACCAGCCTAAGCTTCCAATTCAAAGCGAGGCCCTGATCTAACACGGCACAAGTTTGCTCGATTCTTTGAAGGAGCGAGAACTGAGGCAGCGCGCATTGCGGGCAATGACGTCATTCTCGCAATCATGTGTGAATTTTCGAAATGAATGCGCGAATTACAGCGAATCTAACCGGGGGTATATTTTAATGTGAGTACCACCGAGGCTGTGTGCGAATAAACGCGCCATGCTGGGTGCAACTAAGTGCGACATTTACCCAAGCGGTGTGCGAAACATATCAATCAAGTTCGACGCCATCCAGAAAGAGTGCGAATCATAGCCAGTGCCATTCCGTTTTGCACAAAAAGAGGAAAATAAATGCGAGTGCAGCCCAGACTGGGTGCTGGATCAGTAAGCGCACATGATGAGCCATGGCAGTCAGCGCACATGATGAGCCATGGCAGTCAGCGCACATGATGAATCATGGTGTAATCCTTTCCCATCCTTCCTTGCATCAGAGATGAGCAACTTGAATTTGATTTTTTTTACATCGATCCAGATTCCAGATCCAAAAACAGGTTTATCATCTCCGATTCACCTTATCCCAACTCCTAACCCCGAAAGGATTCCAGATTGGGAAAAATAAACTATGCCTCTGCTTAAGGAGGTCAAGCTTTGAAAAGAAGTGAGTGTGAATGTGAACAATGAGAAGCACACGTGACTGTCATTCCCTGGTCACGTGGCAGTAGCCAAACCCCTTACCGCAGCTCAACAACCCCCTCCCCACCCCCCTCCCCCCATCCCCCCCCCCCCCCACGCCTCAGCACCTCACAGGATTCGTTTCTATGAACAGCGAGGCGGACAGGAGTGGAGGGGGGAGGGCGGGGGGTTGGGGCACAAAAGAGGGGAAAACAAGAGGTGTTCTGACGCAGTGCCGAGTCTATTGCATACGACGTAACTCAGGATCGGTACTGCGACGTGTCGAGTCCTTGCACTTGTATGTTGCCGGGCACCGCGTAGTCACCAATCATAAACTGTTGACTCACCGAGAACTGTGCACTACCATTTTGTGCTTGCTGTAAATGTCACCAAAAAAAAAAAAAAAAAGAATATTACAACAGTGGAATTCAAAATGTTCAGACAAAATAAAATAAACAAGTTCCTTCATGTCACAGCACGTCGAGAATCCATTACTCTAATACTAAAATTCCAAAATAAGTTCTTATTTCAGCGGCTCAGATACCAATGCCAATTTGTACCAATTACACCAATTTCTTTCACAGAGACTATATATATCGTAAGCACATTTGCAAACCAAGCAGTTTCAAAATAAACGAGTGTGCACATTTTTATGCTCTTAATCTTCAAAAGCTAAGAATGTTTTAAATAACATTTACAATGGCCTAACATTTATCAGGGATCGCTAAAGCAGACTTTTGAGTGTCAGTAGCATGCGCACAGTGCAAAGCCCGTCGAACGAAGTCTTGATAACCAACCGCACCCCCCGTCCCCCCCCCCCCCCCCTCCCAATGAAACAATTGAAAATTTTATTCCAGAATTCAAACCACCAATTTTTTTTTTTTAGTAAGATATTGGGATCCCGAAATTTTAGCACGCTACAGGTTTTAAAATGCACTTCATATATAAACATATTTTGTTTTGTTTGTGTGTACGGTACGACGAATATATCCATGCTCCCTTTACCCCTGGGGTACTACTGGATGAGACCGTCTGGCTTCAGCTTTGGGTGGAAAAAAATGGCCCAAATATACCTTTCGAAAAATCAAAAGTGCAAATGTTTGGAAAGGAAGCTTGTTTTTAGTTTATTCCAAGAAGTGGTTTATGTTTTTCCTCCAAAACCGCCGTGCGGGAAAGGGAGCATACAATAATTCTACAGTGAATTCTTGCTCAGATTTGGCGTTGCTGGACAGTGATTGGCCAAACGCGTGCACGACAGTGTCAAGGTGGCGTCACGGCCCAGATATACAGCCGACTTCCGGTCCGCCACGCCCCCGTGACGTCACAGCACGGCGCGGGTCGACCAATCACTGGGGCAAATACGAGACAAGAAGACGTACACTAATAAAGTTGATGGGCGACACACCTCCTCCGACGGACGCTCTCGCCTGCAGCGCCTGGCTCGCCGCACTATTTACGCTCACCGACCCCGGCGCAGGGATACTCCCAGGGTTCACAGGCACTGGAAACAAAACGAACCGTCCACCTACTGCATTTCCAAAGACACAGGGCGAATAGGATCGTTAGGGGATGAGGTTGGAGGGGAGGGGAGGGGAGGGGAGGGGGGTTAGAGGCAGAGCCCCTACTGTAGACAGGCAACACTGTAACGAGAACCACCGTGCCGTGGACCTCACGACCACCAGAGTACCACCACGATATCAACTTACTTCTCCGCCACAGGTAATAATTTATTGCATCTAACATTTTTTTTATCCAGCCAATGAGCTACATGCGAGAGGGTGGCGACTTAATGTCCTTTGCCACACGAATCTGACGAAGGGAAATCAAGGGAAAAGACAACGACTTTTACGGACAATATCGAACATCTAATCTGAGTATACTTACCGAGTACTGACTTCATGTGGTACGAGTACTTAACGAATACTGACTTTAGGTAGCACCAGTAGGTACATAATACTGACCTGATATGGCAGGAGTACTTACAAAGTACTGACCTTCTCAGTACGGGTACTTACCGATGGGCACCAGGTTGTTGACGAGCGAGCCCTGGGCCTGTTGCTGCTGCTGTTGTAGGATGATCTGCGCGTCGCCCATCCCCCCGTTCAGCAGACTGCCGATGTTATAGCTGTTCCCTTGTATTTGAACTGTGCACACAACGAGAAATACTGCCACCTAACAACTAGACTCATACTATACAGAAGTCATTAATGTGACGTCAAACAAAACAGGAGCCAATAATGTGACGTCATACCATACAGGAGCCATTAATGGCTCACACTAGCATCACTTTCTTTTCGAATTTTTCTAACCCCACACTTCAACCCGCTGGAGTGTGAAAAGGCGTGGGGGAGAGGAGAGAGGGGGGGAGTTGATTTGGGACGCTTGTATTTACCTTGTTGGGGTGAGGAGAGGAAGTTGATCTGGGGCGCTTGTGCTCACCTTGTTGGGTTTGTTGTTGCTGTAGTTCCTGCTGTGCCCAGTAGGTGTCGCTAGGCGACACTTCGTTCGTCCCTGGCGGCGGCTGTGGCTGCTGGCCCGTATATCTGCAGCCAAAACAACCTCATATTATCGCCACCCAACAAAATCCCCAAACATCGCTCAGTGCCTTTGGACTTTAAGTTTCCCACACTCCATACAGAACCTCCGTCTGTCAGATTACTGAACCAGTATATAACCTATCATCTTATGATTTACCTTTATCACGGAAGAATATCAAAACAACCACTGTAATATTACATAATGGATTAATTTTGAGTAGGACATTTAGTACCACTGTACCTAAAGAATGGATTTTTCAAATCTAGCGTGTTACTGGATTTGGAATTAGTGCCAGGTATATTTAGTTCAATGTCCACATCGTAACTCTGTCTGCAAGAAACCAAAACATTCGGCAAAAATAAGCGAACTGTGAAACAGTGAAACAGCCTCCCCAATACCTGTGTTACTTGTTCTGCGTCATCATAGTTTTCTATCCCTTTTATTTATTTATTTATTTATGTTGTCTGTCAGGTTCAATCCATCGCAGTTTGTTGCGTTCTGTCATTACAATTACCGTGAAAATTATTTACTTTGAACGAAAGCAAGAGACCACAGCTCACGAGACCGCATAAATTCACATACAGCACAGATCAGTGCCGTCATGTTGTTGAACACGGTACATAAACACGACAGACGGTGAGGCCTACAGCCCTGACACACTTACCTGCTGTTCGCCCTGAGTTTGACCTTGCCCAGGAGCGTCTGACCTTGCTTGAGGAAGAGGGGTTCACGCAGCATGCAGCGCACCTGGTACCAGTGAGTCAGCGGCTGTGTGGGTGACGTCGACAGCCATACTGTGCTCCTACAACCCACGCCAGTCAATTACAATGTGCTCCAACCCACGTCAGTCAACTACAATGTGCTCCAACCCACGCCAGCCAATCTTAATATGCTCCGACACATGTCACTAACCATATGCGCATGCGCCAATGAATCCCTGCAACGATATACAAGATCCTGCCCACAACGACACAGATTCTTCCCCCCTTCCTCCCCCCCCCCCCGGAACTCTCCCCGGCCGCTTATTCCCAACAAGCTGACGATAGGAAGGGGAACAGAGGGAGATGGGGCAGCAGCTTACTGGGAGCCGATGAAGGCGACATCGAACCAGAAGGCGAGGCCGTGGATGTTGCCTGACTGCTGCATGGTGAAGTTGAGTGGGATGTGGATGTGGTGCAAATCCGTCTCGTGCGCCGTCTGGAAGTCGACCGTGTGCTTCTGGGACTTGGCCAGGCAGATGCGAATGTCGAACGTGTCCTAAGTGAGCCAGACACACACAATGACAGACGACCACAGGACGTCATTTCCTCCTTGCCCCTCCACCCACCCCCACCCCCTCCTCCACCCTCTGTTTTATAGTTTTATAATTAGTTTCTTTTCTTTTCTTACATCAAGCAAAATTTCAAACCACCAGATACAGTTACAGCTACATTGCCCTCCCCCCCCCCCCCCCCCTTCATTATTTTTTCCTTTATTGAAATGAATTTATACCCCCAACAATCGGTTTTACAGCTACAGTCAGTGCACCCTTGTGTGCGAAAAAAAAAACGGAACAACCACTTACAACGATTGGTTGTTTAAAATACTCCACAACCGCCGCCTCCCGCAAGCTGCATAAATCTACACCGTGAAAGGACGGCTGGTACCTGCAACATCAAGTCACCACCACCAAGTCACCAACATGCCTCGTTAACCACCGACTGGCCTTCACAACGAGGCTTCTCCAGTTTCAAACGGTCAAATCATATATTCTAAGTGCTTAAGTTTAATTTGCACAGAATTACCTGAAAACGTTTGTATTTCACTTCCTTCAATTTTTCTTTTTTAAATTAAGAATTTGTCCTCAACGAAAACTCATTGCTGAGTACAATCTTTAAACGAATTTTACTATTCTAAAACCACCGCTGCAAAAAACATGAAGGGCACCAACGGAAGCTGGCTTTTACCGGGCTATGTTCTGAAGCTTATGCTGCTCCCCCAGAGGATTCGAAACTCACCAGAAATTCGCCTTAGAATACTGTTCCATATAGAGGGACTCGTCCGTGAAGGGCGCCACGTGTAAATCACCTATAGTCGGGAACATCTTGCCGTCAGATTTGAGCCACTTCTTGGCGTGAAGGTAAGTCTCTAACATACGCTCATTAAATAACATATATCCCATCGGTTCGGAGATTATAATGTCCACCTTTTCAGGAATATCAATTTCCTCTATTTTGCCAGCTACCACTTCGATTTTATCACCAAGTTTGCTGTTTTTTACTAAGGTCTGAAAAAAAAGAAACATATTTCACAACTTTTTAAGAAGACACCCGTGAAAATTTGCTTTTGACACAGAACACTTTGGAGATGTAGTTTTGTTAAAAGCGGTAACTTTATTTTACGATCTTAAATGCTTATGGGAAGCAAAATGTCATCTAACCAGAGCAGCCTAATCAATTTGACTGGCATCTACTGTGCATATTTAATATTCAAAAGTTACAATCGCCTACGCGATTAAAACAGAAGTACAACAAAAAGACACCACATACATTCTCAAAACACCTCTACCTCACGAACTCTTACCTCACAGTGCTTTACCATAGACGACGCCTCTACCACACAAACTCTTACCTCATAATGCTCTCCCATCGATGACGTTTCTACCTCACATACTCTTACTTCACAATGCTCTCCCACTGACGATGCCTCTACCACACAAACTCTTGCCTCACAATGCTCTCCCATCGATGACGTTTCTACCTCACATACTCTTACCTCACAGTGCTTTGCCATTGACGACGCCTCTACCGCATACACCTTCTTAGCACCAGCCTGCACGGCGAAGAAGGACAGAATGCCTGAGCCCGCACCAACATCCATCACAACCTGCCAACACGTCACCACTTAGTTCATGCGTTTTTTTTCTGATAAAATGGTAACGGAAAATTCGCATTTAATTACACTTTCCGTGACATAATTTTCACAAGCAACTTCTAAAATGTAATAATTTGTTGTTTCTTTTGTGCTTTTTTTTTCACTTCCAACCACGCATCTGGAGTTTGTGTATTAGTCTATCTTTAATAAAGGGGCACAAACATCCTTAAAAATAATGCTGGAGTAGAATACGAGTCCTGCTGTGTGTATCGGTTGTATAAGGAGGTGCTAACACGACTGACTACAGCTTTACCCCTTCACAAAAAGCGCGAACGAACGAGTCAAGCATGCGGCGCTAATCGCGGGAATCATTAAGGGCTGCTCTCAGCAAGTGAGATGCGCTACTCGGCAAACACACATCGCGCTACGCGTCGCTATCACATCAGTACCACGCCATTCGTGGTGAGCACGTCACGCTACCTGAGGCAACACGGTGCGCTTCTACAGCTAATACGCGCTTTTCTCGCTACTCATGACAAGCATATCCCGCTACTCTTGACAAACATGCCGCGCTACTCCTGACAAGCATACGTCGCTACTCTTGGCAAACATGCCGCGCTACTCAAGACAAACAAGCCGCGCTACTCATGACAAGCATACGTCGCTACTCCTGACACGTATACACGCCATTCCTGGTCTGGCGGTGTTAAGCAAGAGCCGCTGTGCGTCTTACCTTGTCTATGAAATCAATCGTGTTGTCTAGCATGGCCCTTTGATATGTAGAAGTTCTTATATAATCTTGCATCATGTTCTGTTGCTGTGACAAGTAGCCATAAAACTGAAGCACAGAAAATAAACACGTCACGCGATTTCCCGCCGCCCTATATACATCGCCTGCTGTCTTTTTATACTTCTTTTTATGTATTTCTTTCGTTTTTTTTTTTTTTCACTTTCTGTACTGGTTAGTATATAAAACGACAGACAACTGACGTGACATTTTACACAAAAATGTATTCGATATCGGCAAATGGCTGTTGATCTTGGAACATTTCAAGAGGGGCGTGATAACACAAGTGTTAATGCGCGTCTGGAACCGGCGGAGTAATTTCTCCGATGAAGCGGGAGCTCCTTGCTTTTGGAATTTCTTCGTAGACAATTACGTGCAATAACACAGTTGTGCAGAGTATAAACATACTGTTCGACCATACAATTATGTACGACTATAGAACCAGCAAGACACCATGCGAGGACATGAGGAGACGTATTGATCGACCACTGTATTTTTATTTTAAGATTTTCACATGATTAAGTCTACAATATTTTAGACATATTCTATAGCCATTGGTGAGATCGCAATGACGATTGACACTACAAATGATCGCTCTTTCCTAACGTGACGTTTTTCGACACTGGAATAGCGCAGCATACAGCTGTGCGTATCCCTGTCGTCAAAAGGCACGGCCAAATGTACTAGCCTCTTCTCTGCATGCGCAGTGTGCAGTCAAGAAGGGTGTGTTTACCTGGAAATACTGTTCTGCCGATGCCGCGTCTGTACGCTCGTTGAAAACGGAAGTTTTGCATTTTTTAAAGGCTTCTTTTAAGTGAAAGCAAAACGATGTTTGATCTGAAACAAAAAAAAACAGAAATTATGACCAATAACACCGTTCACACAGGGCGCATGTACTAAATTTAAAAGTTTTGTAATAATAAACGTAACCACAAAACATAACTTTTCATACTTCTGGATACTAAAAAAACTTAATAAACTAGCCGGGAGTGTCGTTGGAGTGATATGACCACGCCTTGCTCGCGCGGAAGACGCGGATTGCTTACCTTTGGGAGAAGCAAGCTTGAGTAGCAGGGAGTGTGGCTCGAGTGATACGACCACGCCTTTCTCGCGGAAGGCGCGGATTGCTTACCTTTGGGTGAAGCGAGCTTGAGTAGCAGGGAGTGTGGCTCGAGTGACACGACCACGCCTTGCTCGCCGACTTTCGCAATATCTGCATCTTTCTCTACATCTAGGTCCTGAAGCGACTGTTTCCCTTCAAGAGACAGAAATAAACCTGGCTATATATAGAGCTGCCCTTACTATCCCATGAATTCGTTCTCACTCTTTTCTCTCCCTAGTCTAATCTAGTCCAGGGTACAACGAGTCGAGTTTGGTCAGTTTTTTTTTTTTTCAAAGTGGACCAGACTGCGGAAAAAGCGAGATCTTAACACCCAGTAAAAATACTTTTTGTTAGTCAATGTGGAAAGGGTGAAAAAAGACGTTCTATTGTTTCCCGCAACAGCCTATTACTAATCTCTTGTGACATTGTGTGTGTTTTGGGAACGGTAGCCCCCGTTTGTCACAACATTCTGTTTATCAGTGTTTACTTTTTTGGTAAGTTTAGATAAACTTGGTGTCCCAAATTATCATCAAAGTTTACCTTTAACACAGACAGCAGCCCGCCATGTTTCATTTTGTTATTTAGGGTGCCTGAGTACTGTTTGTGTAAGTCTTATAATGATGTGTCTTAATAAATGGGGCTTGAACTCCAGGCCTGCTTCGCAAGAACAACGCTGACCACGACATTAGCAGGCTACGACAACACACGGTTGGTGAAGAAGCGTCAAATAGTAGCACTTGGGCATTTTAGCCAATATTTTGGCTATATCGTCAAAACAAAATACAAGTCTGGTGTATGAGCGTCAGGTGAACACTCGTGTAAAACGTCTGCGCAATAAGACCGGATATGTAGGAAGTATAGCATTTTTGTGTAGTCTAAAATTTTGCAGTTTTTGGAAAATATTTTTGTCAAAACGCCAAAAAAAATACTAGAACAGTGTGCATAGCCCACATATTCCCCACAGGCCCCCCGTCAGTTAAACACAGCCATCAATAGTCAAGGGCTGAAATTTTCTAAGTCCAGCTGGTCCATTTTCCTTGTACGAACCTGGCCCATTTACAATACCGATCTGTGTTTGCTCCCATAGAAGACACATACCAAGTTTCATTAAAATCCTTGAAGCAGTTTTTAAGTTATCGTGTTAACAAGCTCTTGATGACAGACCGACAGACCGACCGACACGCGGTCGATCGCATATATTCCCCCTGTGGGGAATAAACAAGCTGTGTGCAGGACTACCTATGGAACACTCCTGTCAATTTTCAAAGCAATCAGACCCGAAATATACCAAAAGTAGTATTATGAACTAGAAATTTGTGCGTTGGAACACACATGCCCAGACCCAACTATCATATGGTTGAGGAATAGGGGTTCCTAGAGGAGCAATTGTCTAGACTTATTTTTTTAACAAAATGACAGTGCCTCGCACATAAAGGCTCCTTAAAGACTAACAGGAAATTGTTCAGTCACAAAGTGTCCACTTTCACTTTCAAGGATGAAATTTATATTTATACATGCAGTTTTATATTTGTAATCACTGTCCATGCCTTTGCCAATTGCCGTTAAGTGGACGTCTTTTCATTGAACAATTATGTCGCTGTACAACATTTATGGCATAGTAGGAGACTGCTAGAACTTGAGATGTGGTGTTTACAAACAACTTGGTGTAGGTAACTCCATGTAAAATTTCAAAGTCCTGCAGTGACTCTGAACAACAATGCAAGGTCACCAAAAACCTGATCAGCTCTAGAACATTACATATAGAAGCAACTACCAGGTTTAACTGAAATCCAATTATTAAACTTGAGATATGGTGTTCACAATCAGAGCGTGGCGCACAGAATGACAGACGGACAAGTCAAAAATACAATGCCGATCCTTACCTTAGTCTTTTCGGGGCATAAAAATTGGTTACACACACACAGACCGGACGACCTGTACCCCTACAAGTGATGGGAGCAACCCTAGGACGAAAGTCGGCTCGGCTAAAAAAAAAGAAGATAGCATGAAAAGGTCTAAGCAGGAAATTGTCGTGGTAAGAAACGATCCTAAATGTTATCCGCGTGTCTAAAGTTTCCCGCCCGGCCAATCCAGGTCACCAAGGCACCATCTAGTTCTCATTATTCACCTGAATTGGTCATCAATGTTCAGACTCCTTACGATATTGGTCAATGAAGCAATTAAACGAATTTTCGGATAATAAGCCAAAACACGGTTTCAAGTGCGTGGAGAAAATTCGCATAATTCTAGTGGGGAAAAAACATAAAAATATATATAAGGCAAATACAGCGAAAGTTAAATTTCTCCGCCACGACGTATTTATAAGGTGTCAAAACTCAATTGGAATGTGGGAAACTTTATTCATGACATTATTAAAATGGGTTTCTTATACAAATAAAGAGCTCTTTCAAAGTAGTTGTGATGTATTTCACCACTGACTTCTATGCATCTAGGTTTCTCTGCTTATGTGTTTATCAAAAAAAAAACTGGAATCCCATTTTTTTAATCTTGTAGACGAAACTATGAATCGGCTTATATCCGGCATTCAAGTCTTAATTTTGACGGTGGCCAGTTGTAATTGGCGTGAGGTCAAATTTTGACCCGCAAATTTCGCATAGCTCCAAGAAGCGGCCCGCTACCGGGAGTTGGCGCAGATATACGAAGTTTTTATGTCCGAGCTGACTCGGAGCTTAATTGGCGTCGTGACTGCCGAAAAATAATACATTATGAAAAACATCATTCCCTCCCCGTACTAATACGCTCCAGATGACAAGAAGAAAATAGTAAGTAAATTTGCACTTGTACGAAGAAATAATTTTGTTCCTCGTTACTTTATACTTTAACGATGCGAACTTCCAGTCGAAACAACGCCCATGCCATGGGAAATTCTTTCATGCAAACTGGCGTATGATTTAAAAGTGATCAGGTGCGGGTTCCGAGCACAGCAAAATGCTCAAGGCGTAAAGTCTGGACTGACTCTAGTCCGTCACTTGACACTAAAAACTGGTGTAACAAAGCCAACAGCGGATGTCTGGTTTTTTAATTTATGCAAATAAAAGAAAAATATTTTACCATTGGATAACGATAGGTAAACTTTACGGTCTTTGTGTTTTATCTCAATCCTGACATTACTGTCATATTTTGGCACAAATTCGCCGTCTTCAGATAACAGAGATACCCTCACGTTTTCGAAAACAGTCGCCATTTTTTACACTGAAAACGAGGCAATTTATCTACCCCCAACAGCTGCTGAAAATTCGTTTGTGTTGATAGTCACCGTGACTGCTCTTCTAAATGTTGCTGTGCCACATTACTTTTTACTGACATATTGAACGAAATAAAAACGAAACCAGTTTTATATATAGTGCCAAACAACGTGGCATTTTTAATCATTAAATGACAACATTATGCAATGGTATAATTAGGAATTCCAACTTAATGCATGAGTGTTAAAAATGTAAAAAAAAAAGACTTATGGTTTAAAGGGCTATTGTGATATTAATTGTTTTTAGCATTTTTTAATAAAACTTATAATTGTGCCCTGTATTTTTAAGATAGATTTACTTGGTTTTGTAGCATTTATATATAGAGCAATAAAAGCAGATCTTCTGTTTCTAGTGATCAATCAATCAATCAATCAATCAATCAATCAAATAAGATTTATTCTGAAACTCTCTCTGATACAATTTCTAAATAATTTTGTTTCAGCGCATTGTATAACAATAAGCAACATAAAAGTCTCCTAGAAAGTAAAGAAATACTCTCATATGTAACAGAAAAGGCACAAACTGATGATCCGAGCTTATAAATTATTTTGCCTTAAGTACTAAACTAGTCATTTTGTAAAACTAACAGTGCTATATTTCTATTCCTGACATAGCCATTCGCAACAGATAACAATTACATACTGTCATAGCATATAGTTAAACATGTAAAATGTACTGTTATTATTCCCTAAATAGACGATAACTATAAGAGTAGTAGGAAAACGAGAGTTCTGGATCAACCCCCCTAGGACATACTATGTCGGGCCCCCCTTAGACATACTATATCGCCCCCCCCCCCCTCGGTAGGGAAATTTTGCGATTTCAGCATATTTACCCGTTTCAGACAATTCTGAACAGTTTTTGTTTTTGGACCCCAACCCTCATCCGGGGTTGCATTTTGTGATTTCAGCATATTTATCCATTTCAGGCTATTCTAAACCTTTTTTGTTTTTTGCCCCCCCCCCCCCCCCGTGGGAAATTATTTTGTCATATGACTAGCACAACAACTTCAACAGTGCATAACTTCAAAACTTCTTGACCGATTTGAACCGTTCTTTCACTAAAACGTTTAGCAAGACTTGATTGAATGGTTGCTTGGTTGGTTGGCCGGTTGGTTGGTTTGTGTGTGGGTTGGTTGGTTGGTTGTTGGGAGGTTGGAAGTGAAAATTTGAGGTAAGTGAAATTCTTTGTTATGTATGTTTATTTGTTACATATACATATTTTTTCTTCGGTTGTTATGTAGGAAGACCGCGCTTATTCAACATGTCTTCGAATGGCAAGCCCATTCAAATACATGTTCAAATGAGCAGCCCATTCAAAGACATGCTGTTCAACATGTTGAACATGTTGTTGAACATGCTCAACATGCTGTTGAACATGTTCAACATGTTGTTCAACAAGTTGTTGAATAACTTGTTAATCAGCACCATGACGTAATAAATGAAACCAAACCAAACCAAATTACTTTTCGCTTATGATATTATACTTTTCTAGAAAACTTACGTTAAGTTATTTTTCAAGTACCTTAGAAAATTGTGGAATGTGAGACACCGGTCTGTAGTTATTTAATGAATATTCGTCACCACCTTTGAACAGAGTAATAACTCTACTAGCTTTCATACTATCAGGGAAAATATCACTGTAAAACAACAGTTTATATATATACTTTAAAGATTTTATAATTTCGTTGATTACAAGTTTTTTAGAACTCATTTCAATGTTTTTACAGTCGCTTGAAGTTTTACTTTTAAGGTTTTGGACAATGTCAAAAATTTCATTGTCCTGTTTGCCTGATAAAAACAGCATTTTTAAACTAACACCCATGTAATTCTTAAAACTGCGATCTTCAAGTTTACTTTCTACTTGTATTTCGTTAGCTAATTTAGGTCCTATATTAACAAAAAAATCATTAAAACATTCTGTTTTATCCGTTGTGTTAGCTACAGTTTTACCAATATCACATTTAAAAGTTTCGGAATAATTACTCTGCTTCTTAGAACTCGTTTTAAGTACATTCCAAGTCACTTTGATGTTACCTTCATGGTATTCAACCAATTCATTATAATACAAATTTTCTGTTTCTCGCATAATATTTGTGAATTTATTTTTGTACATTTGAAACCTTACTGCGTTTTTAATTGACTGACATTTTAAAGTTAAATATATAAGTAATTCTTTTTACTGGCATTTCTAAGCCCGGAAGTCACCCACCGCTTGTGATATTTTTACCACCTATTCGGATCTTTTTAATGGGACAATGCTTGTTATACAGAGTTTTAAAAATCAACAAAAGGATTCTATATTTTCGAGATTCTTTTCTCTAACATATGTATAATGTACTTTGTGGCTAACATTACATTCTAATTTACATGACACAAAAATAGGTAAATGATCAGTAATATCACTTAAGAGTATGGCACTGTGGAGGTTTCTGTCTATTACATTAGTAAAGATATTGTCAATCAAAGTTGCACTATAACTGGTTATTCGAGTTGGCTTACTTATCAATGGATACATGCTGTATCAACACAATAGATCAATAAACTCTTTCGATCCTTTATGTTTATTACAGTTTAACAAATCTATATTAAAGTCCCCACAAACAATAGGTGTTTGTTACTAACAGACTGTTGAGAAAAAACATTCGAAAGCAATTGTAAAATCGGCAATATTTGAGTCAGGTGCTCTACACAGGCTGCTAATAATCACATTCTTTCTTAATTTGGATTCGATTTCAATTGTTAAACATTCAAAATATTTACCCTTAGCAAAAAACATTTTTCTGCAACATTGAATTTCAATAACAAACATATCTACACCTTCACTTTTTACACTTTCTTGCAATATGGCAGAATTCAAAGCCATCGAGAAGAAAACAGTGAGTATTTTGTAATGGATCTATCCCAGTTTCGGATATACGTGTTACATGTAGGCTGCCTTTTAGTTAATTTATGTAGGATTTTAAAGCCTCAAAGTTGCTGGCCAAACCCCTGCTATTAAAATGGATAATATTTAAACCGTTAACTGACATTACTTTGTTGCTTAAAAATCAGATGTACAATAACTTGATTTCCTAGCTATTTGATTAACATGAAAATTATTTTCTGGATCATTATTTTTCCATAGTCACACAATATATAATCACTATACTTAAATGAATCAAAATTGAACTTAAAACATTGTTTTGATATATCGCCCAAGTTATCTGAAATAAACATATCTATATTTAACAATTCTAGCTCGTGATCAGTGAGACCACCATATGGAAAAACGCTGTGACAATATGCACACAGCCAAAGGAAAATAGCCTCATCAGATTTCGGTACAATTTGTGCACATCTATTATGGACTGATTTATCGCATAATGAACAATAATGTACATCATGTACACTTAACAGTACGATAGTTAGAACATTTTGAACTAATAATACAGTATTAAACTGTGATTAAAACAAAAACACTTTCTGCAATGAACCAACAGTATATTCACATGTTCACATGTCAAGCATGCAAGCTCTTCCACAATAATAACAATGAATTTACAATAGTAGGATATAATCGAACATATTTCAACTATATATGAAAGGAGTTTGACGATTCAATGTAATGAAGCTCCATAATAATGCAGTTAAATCGAACTTTAGTACACGCAACTGTTGTAAAATTTATCTAATTGACCTATGTGCTTTACCACGTTTGTTTTGACCTGGGAGTCTGAATCTTCGAATTTTATGAATACTTTACAACTGCGAGACCATGTTGCTGTTATTTTACCATCTTTTTCAAACTTGTTGCTTTTTTAGCAATTGCTGCATTTTTCTGGGCAAGATGTTCATTTCGAAAAAATTAGAACCTTTTAACTTTCTTGTATCTTTTAGTGTTCGAGATTTGACTTTCCTGTTAGTCGGTCTGATTTCTATGGGTTTTGGCTGTGTGTTTTCAGATTTTTATCTTTAAAGTATGGCAGACTGAAATTTCATTTTTTGCGAACGGTATATCTTTGATGTTAAGGAAATTTATGACCTCGTACTTGCTCTGTAATTTGGGCGTCTTCGTTTTTTCCTTTCTGATAACGAATGTGTAGTTGTATGTGCGCATGTGATACGATTGCTTTTGAAACCTGTGATGACTACATCCTCCTGTCTAGTATATTACTCTAGTTCGTCTACTTTTGACTCTAGTTTCCACATTTTCCTGTCTTTATCAGTATTTGACTTTACTAGCATTTGTGCACGTTTGATCAGCAAAGACATGTAACTTTGAATGTTTGATATTTTTCCAGTTTTTTGTTAGCTGTTCTAACATATTCAATTGGTCAAACGACGAATGATGATTCTAGTTTGGCTTGCGTGTCTTATAGAAGATAAGGAAAGATAATATAAACTTTTATTGGTCCCAATAGGCAACCAAGCGGTTGTATTGCTTGGGATATTATATAAATATAACAAGTTAACAAGTAAATATGACGTACAATTTAACATATGCATACAAATAGAAAAAAAGTAGTTCCTACGCAACATTAAAAACATTCAGATATTTATAAAGGTCAATGTGTTTTTCCACATTATTAGTGATCTATATAGCATGCTTTGATATATTTGCATAGTGAGATTATTGATAGTTGAATAAAAAATACGGGGAAAAGAGTATTTGTATCTTATTGTTTTAACATCGGGCAGAGTATATAAATTATTTTGTCTTGCATTGTGGTCGTGTCCGCTTTTATCTGGAGGAAGTTTGTTTAAGACGATGCATTCTTGATGCACATCTTTAAACAGAAATTTACACATTTTGTCTCTCCTCTCCTTCAATGTTGTTGAATGGGAAAGCTCAAGTGTATTTTCATAGTTTTCCTTGGGGTATATAATACGTAGGGCTTTTTTCTTTATTTTTTCTATTGATACATTTTGAAACTGGTTAATACTGATTGCCCAGACTTGGCAGCAGTATTCATGGTGTGGACGCACAATGCTTCCGTAGAACATTAGCAAGTCCTTTTCGTTGGCCTTATCTTTCTTTAACTGTCTTAGGAAATAATGTTTGGTACTTGCTTTAGCCGTCAAAGTGTTGACATCAGTCAACCATTTTAAGTCGTTATGTATATATACTGCAACAAGTTTTGTAGTGTTAATTCTTTGGATTTCTTGATCGTTGATTAAGAGGGGCTGTAGCCTTGGTTTGTACAAAACTACAAATCCCTTGATAAAAAGTGCAGGGTTCAATATAAATATCTCCCTGTATTCGTTTACAAAAAGTGCTAACAAAACTATCTTACTGTCAGGAATAGAAGACTCAAATTACATTTGGCTGACTAGCACAAATAGGAGTCACATGAACAGATACTTGCAGAGAGCAAGTCTAAGACTTACATTGAGTGGCAGAGACAGAGTATAACTCTTTGCTAAAGCGCTAAGGGTCAACAATGCGACAAATACGACATAAACTTTTTTTTAGTGGAGTCTAATGAACCGATACCATAGGCTGGATAACCCTGGACAACAAACTTTTATTCGTCATTACAGGCAATTGGTGCAACATCGATCACACCAAAAATATATGGATCCGTATGTAGAAAAACCCAGTAGAGCTTAAAACTACCATTAAAATCCATGGAAACCATACGAATCATGATGAAAAGAACGGAGGCATTGACTAAATTACGATTGCCGGAGTACTGTCGGAGATATGAATATTAGATAAGTTGGCTGCTGCTAAATCATCTTAAGTACACGCAGTACCATTTTATTAGAAGAAAAAAACATATAGCACCTCCTGAGACAACTCCCTGTTCTGTGGTTGAAACTGATGATTGAATTACAAATGTCAAAAAGAGCAGGTCCAACCGAGATTTGCAAATGATACACGTAACCGAGCCTGTACTGATGTACATTCTGTTTGAACAATTTTCCTTACCAGTAAAGTCGAATACGTAATTGTGATGATGAACAATGTGACATGTGTTAATTACAGTCCTTCACATGACGTTATTCTCCTTTGCTTCAAGAAATAAGACACTATAATTTGATTTTCGACTAAGCAATTTGGAAAATGGCACAAGAAATTGACATGCCAGTAGCACAGCTCTTATTTCCAAAGCATTAACATGAGGATCTTTATAGTCTATTAGCCAATGACCACCTTCTAAATCCAACTTTGAAAGAAGAAACTCAAAACTCAAGCCCTGAGGCAGAGCATCCTTCCCCTGCTTGCAACGTTCTGCCAGGGATTGATAACAGAACACTTCTGAGTAGATTGTGAGGGTGTGGTCATCATCAATGCAGACACCTTGGAGACAGCACCGAAATTTGAAGCATTTCATTTCTTAATGCTCATTTTAAGTAAAATGTCTTGTAGACGTAGAAGCCATAACTATGGATTTTCCAATGTAATTAACATTGGTCATCGCGAACGATAATAGAAATTTAAAAGATAAGAGAAAAACCAGCAGCAGTACCCTGGCTGCCACAGAACGATACCTCTACCCATGCTTTGGAAAGTCGCCAATGCGACGAATAAACCTTATTCGTGAAATCTTTGTGAACCGCCTCCATCCAGTGAATTGTCCTCTGAGAATAACTCCTTCAATTGGAAGACTGTTGATGTACGGTAATCGCAAGCGAAGAAAAATCTTGGGCCACAAGCAACAAATGTCTTGGTCGCCTGTACCACATCTTCATGAGAACTTTCAACATTAGTGAGGACGTTCAAAACCCAAGTTACACTATTGGACTCCAACGGCAAGCTAACGCATCAATTGCTGATGCTCTTAAATCCGGACATAGAGATATGTACAAGGGGAGGCGATTTTGAATCCAATTTTGAGTAGAAAACTGACTCTAAAAAGTCGTCCAAATGCTCTATCTGTTGAAACGAAACCAACTTGACTTCTTGAACTTGACTAACAGACCAAGGACACAGTATTGGTGACCAAAATGACCAACTGAGAGAGAAGGAAGTTCTTGTCCCAACTCACCAACAGCAATCGTCAAGATATTGGAAAATGAGCATTCCGAACCTTCAAATCCAACTTTTCACCACCTTTATAATCTATACACAATCTGCTATCGACAAATCGAATGGTGGGCACGAAACCAATAAGTTTGCCACTCTAACCTGAAGCATAAATAACGACAAGCAACGGAATGTGAAAGTACGCATCGGAAAGATCCACTGAGATGGCCCACATGACCTGGCTTAGTGTGGATTTGTTTATGTGTGGAGTGTTCATTTTGAACGATATGATATGTAAGAATTGATAAAGTTGTGACAAGTCTATGACAAGGCACCAACTTCCAGACTTTTTGGTACAAGAAAGACTCGAATGAAAAACCCTTGAGTGCCCACCAACATCTTTTCTATGGCTTTTTTACTGGTTCCGCAGTCATCGTGTCTGACAGCAGTTACTTGTCTGGTTGGTGCCCGTACGGCATGACTAAGGATGGATCGGGAAGCTTGGCCAACGGGGGAAGATCTGGTGACCCGAGTTGTCACTTACAAAGGGTAAGTGGTATTCCCAACGCAACAAAAGGACTTTGTGTTGGGAGCCCCGAGCGCTTGTCAAGCTTGCCAAAAATTCTTTAGCCTTCCTCCTTCGGGCACATTCACACCTGATTTTACTAATGGAGAAACAATTTTTTGCAAAAATCTAAAGCATAGGCGAGATCTCTGCTCTGATTGGCTGTTGAGCCTTCTTCAAAGGAGTAGCCGACTTTCTAATATCCACTCATGCCTTCTTGGCCTGGGAAGTGCAGGTCGTTGAGAACTCAGTTTATTTCTTATTCCCTGGTGTGGAAGGCACGGCGAACTGCCGATGCCTCGGCCTGCTGCTCTGCAGATTCATAGCTCTGCACATAAGTGCGACTTCACCATGGCCGTCTCGATTCCCCCTTAACAAGTCGGGCGGGTAAAGCTCTGATTTGCTATTGGTGCGAATCAAAGTTTTCGAGCACCTTCTGTACCAATGTTTGAATACAGCAAAGCTTAGTCATACAGTGCGACCAAAGAGCCTAGCAGGTTAGCATTCTGCTTAACTAGATCGGATTAGTGTGCCACCATGGAATCGAAAACGTGCTCAAACACTGAATTTGTCTTTTGTTCTACAAACTTGAATCTGCAGTGCTTCTATGCCAAAAGCACGCTTGGCTCCGGTGTTGGGTGCACGAAAGCCCCTTTTGCAAAAAAAGCCCCACCGGGTTTATTTGCACGCATATAGTGTATTTAAATAAGCCATCTGTTCATTCAGTCCCCCTACTTTACACACCATTTTTCGTTCTCGGTCAGCCTGACAGAAATATCTATGGATTATTTTGTTCTGTTTGTAACCTTTTGGTTAAAGACAAAAACAAAACAGAGAGCATTTATCTGAAAAAACGATTGTATTTTGTTGTTTAAAATTCTTTGCTAAGCTTCCTGGTAAAACTTCATGGGTCTATGCTTATATGAAAGGATGTGGATTTATTGTAACACTTTCTTGTTTTTGTAATCCCATTTTCCTTCAGTAGATGCCAATTCTTCGGATTAGCAGGAATTAAGATTAAATACTTAACCCCTTCTACCGCGGCCCTTTGGCAACCTTGGACCTGGGGACCTTTGAGATATAGTAATTGGGGCTTAGATTTCACATGTGATGCAAAATAAACAGCGAATGCATGTGTACTTGTTGACACGCCGTCTGCAAGACTGACGGAAATTCAGAAATAAAGAAATAAAATAAAAAAGATCTTTTAATTATTGGAACTACCCATTCATTAACAAACACTTGTTATTTAAGAGTGGCCTCACCACGAACTGCCAATTAATAACAACGATGTCTGAATGCTCGAACACATGTAACATTCGCACCAGTACGACCTTATCCCCCTTTTCTCTTACAAAGGAGTGACCTATAAGCACAAGTCACAGTCCCGTGCTGCACCATATGAAAATCTACAGTGCAAGAACACGACCATGCTAGAACACGTGACTTTATCAAGTCGACACAACATCAGTCACGTGACGGGAACCGCTCACATTCATGTGAACGCGGCAACATCGGATTGTTGTATAGCGGCCCATCAACGATAGGGATGGCGGTTGTGACACAACTGGAGACTCCGGCTAAGCCGTAATAGTCGCTGAGACTGTGGCCGAAACCCCATATCCAGAGTGCTTTCAGTTCTTCATCGGACGCATGTCTAAGCGTGTGTGGATGCAGGTTCAAACTTCTTAAGTGCAAACGAACTTCTTAAGTGGAGACAGGCTCTGTATATGGCAAAGCTCTGCATCTCCAAAAGTCTTTAGCATTGCCAGTGTAATTTTTGGCGCAGTGTTCTGAGGAATTGTCACATATGGAGTAAATTTCCATCGATAAACCACTAAACAAAGGGACAGAAGACGCTGGTGTCGACGAAAGATATTGAATAGACGTTTGTAAAATAGGCGCCCTCATCACCGACGTCACATGTACATGATGGGGGTCGACGAAGTACACCTCCGACGATTGCAAAGACACTGAAAGAAGAGCGACTCCTCCATGTATGCACACTGATCACAGCGACTATCGAGTATACACCGTTCTCTGCCCCAGTGGTGTAGACACACAGTACACCTTGAGTGTAGGTCGCCAACTCTCTTGGCATAGACACAAAAGTTCAGGATCCGTTGTTTGTTCTGGAACAGAAAGCAACTACATTAGAGCAGTTGTTGCTGTATAAACTGATTAATACAATACAAAGACACGACCTAGTCACTAAGATGGTATCAAAACATTGGAAATAGTGATAAAAAGTCCATGCAGCAGCGTTAGCACGTGATGGAGACGTTGCGACCCATCACATGCAGAATGTGACACTGTGGCGATACCTGTCACAGCAGTCGGTGTCACGTGACCCAGTTGGTGAGTATATGACCAGTAGCATTGCCGATCCGTCAGACCCGTGGGTTGTGGCAGTTAAAACTCGCTGTTTGCTCAACCCGGGACATGGCCGACCCGTCACATGGTCAACCCGTCACAGCCACGAGTCGTGGCAGTCACGACTGTTGCATGTACAGCCTGTGACACGAACGATCTGCCATAGTAACGAGTCTTGACAGACACGAAAGCTCAAGAAACAAGCATTGCTATGACCGTGATATGCCCTAGTTGACACAGTAACGCCCCGTCAAAGTCGATTTTGTCACGTCATGATAACAGCGTATTAGAAGTAACCATACCCGTCACTGTGACGAGTCGTTGGAACAGCGATATCGGCACATGTTCGATCACGTGACCAAAATGTGTCAAAGGCAGAACCAGAATATGAAATTTTTACTTACAAAGCTAGTACACCAACCCCTAATTCAGCTATATGCCCCTGCAAAGCAAAGGAGAAACCTTGTACAGTGATACAGGGACGATGCATTTGTGCTGCCGCACATGCAGCGATCCGCCACAATATCGAGATGGCGTACCCGTCGCCGCTTTGACAATCACGTAACCGACTAGGGGCTTCCTTCAGGCGGTAGCAAACAGATACCGAAAACTGGGTATTGTGTCACAGGAACGCCCCAACGCATGCATGACTGACAGTGGTTACAACCATTCCTTGCAGTAA
This sequence comes from Protula sp. h YS-2021, assembly GCA_949752745.1. Taxonomy (NCBI): domain Eukaryota; kingdom Metazoa; phylum Annelida; class Polychaeta; order Sabellida; family Serpulidae; genus Protula; species Protula sp. h YS-2021. Next base: position 10,184,162 of record OX457026.1, on the reverse strand, counting down.
TGAGAACGTTACTCACTGAGATGGATACAACTGCATGCCCAACGATCCTATAAGGCCCTGTTATTGCCAGGAGGGAAAGAGGAAGGTGGAGATTTAAAACGCTCCTGTTTACAGAGCCATCTCGATGCAAACTACGTGATGAGAATAGGAAAACCATCGAGACAGGATTTCTAAGGACATCGCTCAAAAATCACCTCACTGTAAATCACCTGCAACCCGCACTAACATTCTGATGGTCGGAAAATATTTACGAACGAAAGCTAGTCTTGCAGTATTCAGAACCAAGACTAAAGGAGTCCGCAAAGTCTACAAATCGTAATCCCTAAAATGAGCAAGATGAAACCTACAGTATGCATACACATGATGATAAATAATACGCATACAATTCATCTTGAATTTCATCCTTCATAATTGAAAAAAATGGGGATGATCAAAATTTCCTGTGTATGGATATCTTGTTGAAGTGTCAATCAAACCGAACAAGCTGTAAGCTGTCAATCGAAGTCAAACCTTAGCCTTTCACAACTAACCTGTTGAGCTAAGAACAATGCATTCCACCATGCATGTAAAACTAGAACCTGATTTCGCTAGCGAAATGTTAAACACTTGACAAAACTTAAAACGCAAAAATACTTCCTTCAACGGGTTATGTCTTGAATAATATATAATATATATCGTCTTATAAGCCGAGTAGTGTTTGTTTTTTGTTGAATTAAGGTTTTATTGGCTGATTAAGCATACACCGTGTTATCTATTTACGCAGTGAGAGTTTTCACAAAGCTAAGCAACTGTGTGTTCTGTGCTATGCATTAAATGTACCGCATTTACTTGCAAAAAATACACTATTTTAAACAAAAAAAACGAAATCGAAGGAGAACTTCGTAGCGCTAAATTATCTCTTCCAAGCTGGAGAGTCCGTGCAAAATATGAAATAATGAACTCTACAGAATAAGAATGAACACATTGCATGAACATGAATAACCGTATATTTTCTAGATTATGGGCAGGTTAATAAATAAATTCATTACATCAAGTTCTTTCTTTTATTCATAAAACAGATGAGATATGTACAGATGAAATTGGAGCTCAAGACTGTTTCTCGAAGCAACATGTCATGGCCTTATATGCAGACGTTTGAATTTGACAGCTGTCAGTCAAACCGGACAGGCTGCAAACTGTCAATCAAAGTCAAACCTTAACCTTTCACAACTAACCTGTGGAGCTCAGAACAATGCATTCCAACATGCATGTAAAATAAGCTAAGTCAATAATAATACATTAAACAATATGCTATGTCTTGGTCAACTGCTGTATCGCTAAATTATCTCTTCCAAGGCTGGAGAGTCCGTGCAAAATACCAAATAATGAGCTCTACAGAATATGAATGGACACATTGCATGAGCATGAATAACCGTATTCTAAAAAAAATATTTTTACTTCATACCAAGAACTTGCATCAAACTTGCATCAAAACATAAAACTGCGAATATGGTATTGCATCGGTGAGTCAACCAGCACATAATAACCCTTTTGAAGAGAACTTCTTGAGCATGTTATAATTCTAAATGACGTATATGTTTTAAGCATAAAAACTTTAACTTTTCAATTTCAATATCTGTCAATCAAAGTCAAACCTTATCAATATCTAATGAAATGTTGTATGACAAGAAATTGAAATTAAAGTGAAAAACTTGGAATCGAAACTGCCATCAAGTTGTAAAATTCCTCATCTGTCGTTTTCTTTATATCATATAACGCCATTGTGACTTTCACTTGTGTGAAGTTTACTGGGAGCTACCACAAGAAAATCTTGTTCAAAGTTTATTTATTCTTCACATGTACTAACTGTACAATTATTTACAATCCAGCAACTACGACTATTTACATTGGATTCAGGCGAGTTCAGTCCCCCGATGACCAAATACATCGCTATATATAAGGTTCCCGTTCATAAGCTGTCAAATACCTAACGACGACAGCAACTGTCAATCCAGCTCTGCGCCCGTCAAACACGACTATCACAGCTTGGTACCAGCCGTCAGTCTTGAAATCCGAAGACTGCCACATAAGGAACAAATAATTCATTGTGAGTACTACTATAACTAGCCAGGAAAAGGAACAGATATACCGGAACAGATTGTTCCATATTGAATTAGTTGGTAAAATTTGAGGAACTGTATATCCCTTAAGTAAAAAGTTAAAATGAAAAACATTTCTGAAATATTTTTCGGCCCATTTCTTCATTAATGAAACATATTTAACGTTCCAGCTCTAGCGCAAACCATGTTACAACTTGGTGCTACCCATTGCTTACCTCGGTGGGCAGAAAGTGAAAGTATCATGTAAGTAGAATGCCTTTACACCAGTGTAATGATTTTGGTGACTTTTGTCCATTAGTTTAACATGAGTTTCGGACAAAAGATTTAATGTTGTTTTCATGATGTTTCAGACGACCTTTTGTACTCGAGTTCTACGTTTTTGAATAAAAGAGTCTTCACTACCTCGTTGTCTTCTTTAGCTGCCACAATACCAGAAGAGATTCCCTATCGTCTGGCAACAGCATGCCACCGAATGGTTACGTTCGTTGAACCTGCCGCCATATTGGGAAAAGTGAACTGCACGGTGCACTGCACACTTAACAGGAAACGTTAACTTTATAGTTAACTGAACAGTTAACTGCACCATTTAAAACAAAATTGTAACCTGTTACATGCGTTTCGTTTGTGTGTTTTGTTTGTTTTTTTTCGGTATGCACAGGAAGAACTTATTGTTTATTTGTAATCGTGACAAAGTAGTTTTACATCACAACAGAATACGTTCGTTTTCGATAGTTTACTTCCAAAAATGAGACCGTCAAAATGTGGTGACTGAAAAAAATATAGTAATAATAATAGAAAACACTTTTAAAAAGAAATTTAGATATTTTTAAGAAATAAATGATGCAGTTTTTACTCATTGCCTAGTAAAATATAAGAAAAAATGAAAAAAAAAAGAATTAAAATAATTCCTTTCTTTAGAAAAATGGCAAGAGACAGACTGTTAGAATGTTTTGCATACAACAGTCCTTCTATTCAATTATATAATAGAAATAATCATAAAAACAAAGATATTTAATGAACTTTTGTGACGTCATGTTAATTGTTGGACATATTATTTTGTTGTCTAACTCTAGGTTTTATGTTAATTTCTACTAAAACAAGGATCTTAAATGGAATTTTTATAAATCATATGATCCGCCAATACATATGAAACATGTTAATATATAAATCAACCGAGAAAAACTAGTACCAGCAGTTTTAAAAACCCAAAAAACACTTATGCTGTAACGCTTGTATTTACAAACATTAGCCGAAATCTTATCAAGGACTAATAATTTTATATTCATAAGGAGAGCGTCGAAACTCAAGACGACAAATGCTGGGTGAAAATTAGGCAACAGCCCCTCATGGGGAATGAAGATGAATTTAAAAGTGGAACTGACTGTCGACCGAAATCGCAAAGGGCTAGTGTTAACACCATATTACCTGAATGTTGCATTTGCCATGAACGAAATACGGCAGTAGAGCTTCGTAGTATTCAATATCACGATTTCACGAATATCAAGAACATTCGTGATATGATGTGTTATGAATATCATACGGAAAATATAATAAAAACGAGACTTCAAACGAGGAGAAGAATGCCTTATTGGAAACCTCTCGAACAGATGAAAACACAACGACCAATGCAATGTCTGCGGCAGCAGAAAATGATATGAATAAACAACCGATAATAAATAGTGAGACTGTTGTCATGCGAGATGCAGAAACTGATTGCACAATAAATGATATAATGAATGACAGAAAACATCAAGAATTTTTCCTTGACCAATCTGAAATCGATCTACTAATTGACACTGATAAACACTATTTTGGTTTTGGAATCATCCCAATCAGTACAACTGATGAAATTATTGTCTGAAGAAAATATGCCGGTGTTAGATTTCTCCGGAGTTCTAAACTATGTAATGTGTCTTGCATGGATTTTAACAACACTTGGATCTATAGCCTAAAAATCAAATCAGCTGGTAGGTCAAAAACCCTCATATGAAATGTCTATTTACCATACGAATCCACCGAAAAAGAAGACGATTACTTAATCTGCCTTTGCCAAATTGATGCTATTGCGCAAAGTAGCGAAGCACAATGTATTTATATATTAGGCGATGTCAATTCATCTAAATAAACTAATTCTTACATGTCAGAATTTGGAGAAAATTTGCATAACTTCGCTGAAGAAGGTGGTTATGTAGCTTCAGATGCAAAGTACATATTCATATATCATCTGTGCCTGGAACGGTACCTCGTGGCTTCACCATTGCATAGATATGATCATAAAAACATAAAGTAAATTAGTCCTTTACTCATATGAATCATCTGATCATTAACCAATTAAAATTTAAATTGAAACGGAGGAAATCTTATAAAAACACACAAAAGTCAAATAGGGTTAAGTCGCATAGAGTGTCTCTCGTTCAAATACAAAAATACACTGAATTGACGAGACAATTATTGAGCAATGCCGACATTCGTATTTCATGTATTGCATGTAACGATATAAATTGTAAATCTGATGAATGTAAACATATGATAGACAAATTTTATACTAATGCTATCAAGGCTCTGACTATAGCTTCTAGTATCTTAGTATCAGAGAGTGAATCAAGGGATAGGAAAAATTAAAAAAATACTCAGTTTTTTTGGCTGGAATGAATATGTGAAGGAGACACACAAATTGGCTCGTGATGCAGATACTGCTTGGCAAGTCTCTTGCAAACCACAAGCGGGCACTTTCGCTGAGCATATGAGAAAAACTAGAAGTTACTTCAAGTACTCCTTGCGTGTTTGTAAAAGGAATAAGGACATTATTAGTTCCAACCATCTTGCAAAGAAATTACTGTATAAAGCCCAAAAGAATTAAGGAATGAAATCAAAAAGCTTTCTTCTAGCAAGGAAACAAAATATTGTTAAATTATAAGAAGACCACTATTGCAAAATCTTTTATAGTGTTCCAGGGTGCAGTTTCAATATTAAATAGGTAGAGAATAAGTGACAAAGATAAATGAAATACACATATTGCAAAGATGTTATAGATTCACTAAGTTCAGGAAAATCTCATGATTGGTATGGAATCTCGGTTAAACACCTTAAAACTGCTGACAGCAAAGTAGCTGTTATGACGTCAGTGTGTTTCAATGCTATGCTAACATACGGAAATTTACCTGCTAAGTTTATGAGTTCTGTAATAACACCATTAATTAAAAATAAAAGTGGTGATAAATGTGATTTCACGAACTATAGACCAATCTTAATTGCTACTACTATATCGAAAGTGTTTGAAAAATGTATTCTCAATGTCATTAGAAAGATAGATAGATAGATAGATAGATAGATAGATAGATAGATAGATAGATAGATAGATAGATAGATAGATAGATAGATAGATAGATAGATAGACAGAGAGATAGATAGATAGATAGATAGATAGATAGATAGATAGATAGATAGACAGATAGATAGATAGATAGATAGATAGATAGATAGATAGATAGATAGATAGATAGATAGATAGATAGATAGATAGATAGATAGATAGATAGATAGATAGATAGATAGATAGATAGATAGATAGATAGATAGATAGATAGATAGATAGATAGATCGATAGATAAATTGCAGAATTTTTATTTTTTCCACTTTTTTTACTCTGTATTATAGCTATTACTGCGCTGCGATTCGACGTTTTCTGATTATAAACTCGATCCATGAGGGTGGCTTTAAGAATAACTTAACAGACATAATTATAAGAGACAACGAATAAGGAAAGTAATTACTTCAGTGATATCTGAAGTATAACTTTAAACTTGCAACTTTGTTCAGATATGTTATAAGCAATTGAAAGCAAAAGATAAATCCAAAATTCTCTTCTTTTTATTTACCGTACATAATTACAGCAGCTGAAATGATGATTAACTGCAAAAATTGTCAACATTACAGCAACGTTATCAGCACTTTAACTGAACTGCAACCAACTATCAAATCAGCACCTGTACAACATTAAAAATTATAAAACGTTAATATTGACTTAGAACAAATAAATATTGATTAAATATAGCAAAATATCTTAACCGCACGACAATTTCCTAAAAGTTAGTCCTCGAAACCGTACTTCTTTGGCGATCTTACAGAGCGACCTAATCGGGATACGCGACTATTGACACTAGAAATTTCAGCTTTTGCTTCAACAGGTGAAACGGAGTGTGAAACATTGGCAGAAGGCTCTGAAATTTTAACTGTCACAGTTTTTCCCCTAGAAACGATGGGTTTCTCTTTTGAAGTCATGGTTTTACCAGATGTAGGTGGCGCTATGCTACACGGAAGAGCTGCACGATCTAGTGTTGGGTTAGGTTCAGTGGGCTTGGGTAAAATGGTTGATAGTTGAGGGGTATTATCGCTCTTGATAGGTTTCTCTTCAACCGGGTGTTGTGAACGACAGATTTGGTCAACGTGACTTCGCCAGATTGAATTGTCAACCAAAACGTCATACATTAACGTTCCGATTTTTCTCGGGATAACTGCAACTGTCCATTTTTGTTCTTTTGCCGATAGTCCCTCACAAGCACTTCATCACCCACACTAAAAGAAATTCGTCTTTGGTGTTTACATTTCTATAAATGATGTCACGTTAACTGGGTTTTGCCAAATCCAGCCTTGTTTTGATTTCATGTCCTAGAAATAACGATGTTAGGGTTTCGTTTTAGTTACGTTTTTAGTTGAGCGATAATTAGTAGAAATATGGCTATGAGGTTCGTGCTTCATTGATTTGAGACTAGATTTGAGACTCTGAACCATACGCTCTGCTTAACCATTTTGCGAGGGTTTAAAAGGGCTCGTAGTTTTGTGAATAATTCCATGGCTCTTCAGAAATTTCTGGAAGGCTTCTGAATGGAATGTTGTACCATTGTCTGTACAGATAACATCACAGTTCTTGAAGTACTTTGGCAGTTTCCGGGGCAGTGATTTTTCCATGATCCGTACCTCAGACCATCTGGAGTGTTATGATGAACATATGGCCTTGAAAAGGTCCTGCAAAATCAATGTGGATCCTTTTCCATGGCTGACTTGGTCATTCCTAGGGGTGAACTGTAGCTCTTATTGGAGATTTGCTTATCTCTAAGCAGCTTGGGCACATTTTCGCTTGCGTTTCGATATCTCTGTCAATACCAGGCCACCAAATGTATGATCTAGCCAATTTTTTTCATTTTCACCATACCAGGATGCGCACTATGGAGTTCTTGTGGAAGGATTCTCTGGAACTTTTCCGAAATAACAAGTCTGTTTCCAATCAACAGACAATCTTGTGAAATGTGTAATTCTGATTCGTGTGGATGATAACTGGAAAGATTTTCTTTCCATTTTTACTGGCCAGTCATTTCTTGTAAACTCGTAAACTGGAGAAAAAACCTGGTCTTTTGATGTTGCCTTCGCAATTTGATTGAATGAAATCGGAAAGTTGTCGAGTAGGGCAGCGTAGAATATTGCTCTTCCTTCTGATGAATTTTTCTAACTTACCGGAAGGGGTAGTCTACTTAAACCCTTAGCGTTGACGTGTTCACTTGTCTTTCGGTATTCAATCTCATAATTATAGCCAGTAAGGACAATGGCGTACCTTTGCATCCGAGAAGCCGTAGTTGTTGAAATGTTATTCTTGGGATTGAAGATAGAAACCAAAACTTTGCAGTCGGTAACAAGAGTAAATTTTCGGGCAAGCAAGTACATGTTGAATTTTTTGATACTCCAAACAATGCTGAGGGCCTCGATTTGAGAGTAGTTTTCTTCAGCTTTTAACAGTATTCGGGATGCAAAACTAATGTGTCGTTCGCTTCCATCTTGGTAGATATGTGAAATAACATCAGAAATACCTTTTGATGACGCGTCACAGTGCAGTCGAAGCGGCAGTTTCGGATCATAATGTGCCAAAACGAGATCAGATGTGATGAGATCTTTCGTTTTCCTGAAGGATGCTTTGCATGAGTCTGTCCATAGCCATTTCTGATTTTTGTGGAGCAACTGGTGCAATGGATGTAGTATCGTAGACAGGTTGGGAAGGAAGCGGTGGTAGTAGTTCACCAGAGCGACCCAGCTTCGTAATTCAGAAACATTTCTTGGAGCTGGCGCATCTGTAACTGCCTGGATTTTTTTATCGGTCTTGTGTATTCCGTCTTTGTCGACGATATGAGCACAAAAATTGTTGGAATCTTTGAAAAACTCACATTTGTTGAGGTTGACTTTGAGGCCATATTCTATTAATCGCTGAGGGTACATAGGTGATCGTCATCGTCTGAACCGGTGATTATCATATCGTCCAAAATACACTGCACGTTTTGGATACCTTTCAAAACTTGCTCAATTGCGCGTTGCCAAATGGATGCAGATAGAGAAATACCATACGCCAGGCGGTTGAAAACAAAAAAGTCCTTTCTAGGTGTTGATAGTCAGGTATTTTCTCGATTCCTCGTCTTTGAAAATTTCTCTCCACCCGCCAATGTTGCTAACATGCTCTCAATCGTAGGCAATGGGCACGAGTCAACGTTGAGCTGTGGATTGACAGTGACCTTAAAATGGCCACACATCCTGACAGAATCGTCTTTCTTCAGAATTGGGACAGTAGGTGCAGCCCAATCGCTCCATCCCTTACTCACCATGTTGTCCATTTCCTTATCGACCTTGTCCTTCATTGCAAATGGGACCTGTCTGGGTTTGCAGAATTTGAGGTGCAGCTTCGCAGTTATCCCTTTCAGCTCAAACCAATTCTTTGCCGAAACACACACTTTACTTTGCCAGCAGATGGTCTAATTTCTTCTTACCTCGAATCATCCATATGGACTTGATTTTGTGTCAGTTTAACTTGATATGTCGAAGCCAATCTCTACCGAACAAAGGTGGATCTCCCTCGTGATGAATATACAGCCGCAAACGCTGTTCCTTACTTCATGTTCCACCAGAACATTCACGTATCCCTCTGGCCTTACACATTCTCCAGTATAGGTTTTTGAAACAACGTTTGTTCTCCGCAGCCGTAATTTGCCAAGATGGCCTTTTCGATATTTCGAATATCCTGTATCATGGAATAAAAAACTTTCTTCTTTGGTTTTTGCTTCTTAAACTGGTCTGTTCTGTTCTTTTTGCCTCCAGAAGATGACTTACCGGATCTCTTCATCTTGCATCTTCTCTTAATGTGGCCTTTCTTACCGCAGTTATGGCATTTCTCGTCCTTAAAACGGCAGTCATCGGGACCATGGCCATTCCTACCACCCCTAAAGCAACGACTTCCAGCTGTCCTCTGCAACTTGTTAACACTTGCCGATGCTCCTTGGATTTCTGGTACTTCCTTCATAGCCTTTTCCATGACGATGGCTATCTCGTTGGCCTTCTGGTAGGTCAAATTCTTCTCCGACAACAATCTTTTCAGGACGTTTTCGTTTTTTATACCACATACCAGCTGATCTCTGAGGTGTTCTGCCAGACGCTCGCCGAATTCACAGTGCTCACTCAACTTCTGGAGGACACCCACGTAATCTGTCACCGACTTAACAGTCTGTAGAACCGGTATCTCTCTGCTATCACGTTGGGCTTGGGACTGAGATGCTCCTGCAGCAACTCACCAATGTGATCGAACGTCTGTTGAGTGAACACAGGCTATGTAGCAAGGAATAGGTTTTCCCGCCAATCAGACTAAGAGTTACAGCAACTTTTTTCTTGTGCTATTGTGCATTTTAGCTTGTGTTTCGATATCTCCATGACCTCTGGCCATCTGGAGTGTGCATCGACTATTATGATAAACATATGGCCTTGAAAAGGTCCTGCAAAATCAATGTGGATCCTTTTCCACGGCTGACTTGGCCATTCCCATGGGTGCACTGTAGCTCTTGTTGGAGCATTGCTTATCTCTAAGCAGCTCGGGCACATTTTAGCTTGTGTTTCGATATCTCTGTCGATATTGGGCCACCAAATGTACGATCTAGCCATTTTTTTTTCATTTTCACCATACCAGGATGGGCACTATGGAGTTCTTGCAGGAATGCTCTCTGGAACTTTTCCGGAATAACTACTCTGTTTCCAAGGAGCAGACACTCTTGTGAAATCGATAATTCTGATTCATGTGAGTGATAAGGGGAAAGATCTTCTTCAACTTTACCGGGCCAGCCATTTCTTGTGAACTCGACAATACCTGGCCTTTTGACGTTGCCTGGGCAATTTGTTTGAATGAAATCGGAAAGTTGTCGAGTAGGGCAGCGTAGAATATTGCTCTCTCTCCTGACGAATTTTTCTGGCTTATCGGAAGGGGTAGTCTACTTAACCCGTCAGCGTTGGCGTGTTCACTTGTCTTTCGGTATTCAATTTCATAATTATAGCCAGTAAGGAAAATGGCGTATCTTTGCATCCGCGAAGCCGTAGTTATTGAAATACCCTTTTTGGGATTGAAGATCGAAACCAAAACTTTGCAGTCGGTAACTAGAGTAAATTTTCGGGCAAACAGGTACATGTTGAATTTCTTGATGCTCCAGATGATGCTGAGGGCATCTCGATCGATTTGTGAGTAATTTTGTTCAGCTTTTGACAATGTTCGGGATGCAAAACTAATGGTGTGTTCGCTTCCATCTGGGTAGATATGCGAAATAACCCCAGAAATACCTCTTGATGAGGCGTCACAGTGCAGTCAAAGCGGCAGTTTCGGATCATAATGTGCTAAAACGAGATCAGATGTGATGAGATCCTTCGTTTTCTTAAAAGCCGTTTCACATGAGTCTGTCCATAGCCATTTCTGATTTTTGTGGAGCAACTGGTGCAATGGATGTAGTATCGTAGACAAGTTGGGAAGGAAGCGGTGGTAGTAGTTCACCAGAGCGACCCAGTTTCGTAATTCAGAAACATTGCTTGGAGCTGGCGCATCTGTAACTGCTTTGACTTTCGAATCGGTCTTGTGGATTCCGTCTTTGTCGACGATGTGAGCACAAAATTCAATGGAATCTTTGAAAAACTCACACTGGTTGGGGTTGACTTAAAGGCCGTATTCTATTAATCGCTGAAAGACTTTCTCGAGGGTACATAGGTGATCATCATCATCTGAACTGGTGATTATCATATCGTCCAAAATACACTGCACGTTTTTGATACCTTTTAAAACCTGTTCAATTGCGCGTTGCCAAATAGAAGCAGCTGGGGAAATACCATACGCCAGGCGGTTGGAAACAAAAAGTCCTTTCTGTGTGTTGATGGTCAGGTATTTTCTCGATTCTTCGTCCACTACCATTTGAAGATACGCCGTTTTGAGGTCTATCTTTGAAAATTTCTCTCCACCTGCCAATGTTGCTAACATGCCTTCAATAGTAGGCAATGGGTACGAGTCAACATTGAGCTGTGGATTGACAGTGACCTTAAAATCGCCACATATCCTGACAGAACCGTCCTTCTTCAGAATTGGGACAATGGGTGCAGCCCAATCACTCCACTCTACCGGTGAAAGGATCCCTTTACTCACCATGTTGTCCAGCTCCTTGTCGACCTTGCCCCTCATTGCAGACGGGACTTGTCTAGATTTGCAAAATTTAGGGGTAACTCCTTCTTTGAGATGTAACTTCGCAGTTATCCCTTTTAGCTCACCCAGTTCTTTGCCGAAACACTCACTGTACTTTTCCAGAAGATGGTTTAATTTCTTCTTACCTCGAGCCATCCGTATGGACTTCGTGGATTTCGTGCCAATTTAATTTGATGTGTCGGAGCCAATCTCTACCGAACAAGGGTGGACCTCCCCCGTGAAGAATGTACAGCCGCAAACGATGTTCCTTACCTTCCTGTTCCGCCAGAACATTCACGTACCCCTCTGGCCTTACACATTCTCCAGCATAGGTTTTTAACACAACATTTGTTCTCCGCAGCCATAATTTACCAAGATGGCGCTGATAATCCCTTTTCGATATTATCGAAAGCGCAGATCCTGTATCAAGCTCCATTTTGATCATTTTACCGTTTATTTTAGGACTGATCGTAATGGACGCACATTTCTTCTCGCTATTGTTGTTTACATCGCAAACAACTTTTGTATAGCCGAGATCTGAACAGGAAGTGCTGTCGCCATTAGATTCTTCACTATCAGTGGTCACTTCATCGTCATCAACATAAAAAACTTTCTTCCTTGGCTTTCGCTTCTTAAACTGGTCTGTCCCGGTCTTTTTGCTCTCGGAAGATGACTTACCGGTTTTTTTTTTATTTTGCATCTTCTCTTAATGTGGCCTTTCTTACCGCAGTTGTGACATTTCTCGTCCTTAAAACGGCAATCCTCGGGGCCATGACCATTCCTGCCACACCTAAAGCAACGATTTTCAGTGGTCCTCTGCTCCTTGGATTTCCGATACATCCTTCATGGCCATTTCCATGGCGATTGCTATCTCCTTGGCCTTCTGGTAGGTTAAATTCTTCTCCGACAACAATCTTTTCAGGACATTTTCGTTCTTTATCCCACAAACCAGCTGATCTCTGGGGTGCTCTGCCAGACGCTCACCGAACTCACAATGCTCACTCAGCTTTTGGAGGACACCCACGTAATCTGTCACCGACTCACCCGTCTGTTGTTGACGCTTGTAGAACCGGTATCTCTCTGCTATCACGCTGTCAGCTAACCAAAATTGTTAGAGTTAACTGAGCAGTTAAGGTCGATGATCACTTAACTGCAATAGTTTATTTTTGTGATTAGGACTACTGGAATTTTTCTTTTCTCTTTTTTATTTAGCCGGGTGGACTGACAATGATACTTCCTTCGCCGTAAATCGAACCAGGAACGTTGCTTTTAGGAGCGGCGATCATTGCCCCTAGACCAAGCTGTTATATGCGTGAGGTGGCTACGTGGAAATACTAATTGAAACTAAACAGACGCCAAGTTGCCGCCATGTCTTTATTTTCAACCGGAAGTCTCGCGCTGGCTACACATATACACAACACAAGCATTCAAGTCTCAACCTTGGAATAAAAGTTCTCGAAATTGGCATCTGCCTGTAACAGGCAAGAATTTTGTAAACATGTGTTCAGTTGGGGAGGTAGTTTTCCCAGGTGATATTTTGACAGATTTACAGCAGTCAGAGAAATCAGGAAAGTCAGTTATTGGCCCAGGGATAACAACCGAAGGATCTGATATTGTTGTCACGAAACCAGGCATTTTGAAGTTTAAAGAACCAAACTTTTACTGGGTTGATTGTTTTCAGAAACGGGTAAATCTTCTGTTATCGCTCATTTCATTTTAGATATTCCGCAGTTTTATTGCCTTTTACGAGGCAAAGAACATTCAAATTGAACAGCACATCGTAATTGGTTAAATTGCAAAGTGGTGTGTTAGCTGCAGAAGATTATCGTAATTTATAGTAAGAATCACATGGTGAGTTGCGGGACGCCTAGTTTGTAGATACTCGTAAGGCTGGAATAAGCGGTGAAAATGCTGCTTTCACATCAAAAGAACATATTTTCAGTTTTGCCAATTACGATGTGCTGTTCAATTTTATGTTTCACTCCTTGTATTATTTTGCCATTGTCCACAAATAACTAATGGATTGTGCAAAGTAGAATCTGATTTTGTATTCGTGTTAGTTTATATGGCATGATAACAAATAAAGTAAGCTGTGATGAAATCACACTGAGAATTCACTGAGGACATAACTCCAAGTTAGTCGTTATTTATGTAGGGGGAGGAGAAAGAATGGTTACAGTAGATCCAAATTGGTGAAATGAAAAAGAACATCGTCCGTAGTGCAAAATAAGTTTATTTTGTCAAATATCACAAAATGGTGCATATTTAAGTCGATAGGGTTACAAAAATTGCAGCTGACTTATTTAGTGGAGATGGAATTTAGCATATTGTTGTCACCAATTACGATCTACTCTAGCCAAATCTATCCCCTGTCCCTCGTATACTTGTTATATTTCTTTATCAGAGTTACAACGCGTTACATTGTATTGTTTACAGGGGCCAACTTGAGTTGTCGGTACAGTAATCCATATTATGTTGGCATATATATATAGTTCATTCAATATGTACCCTTTGTGCACCCAAGGCCACATTTTTTATTACTTAATTATGGCGTATTTGGATTCAGATTCTATCACAGAACCTCTATATCCGGATATCTAGAGTAGCTCCATAACTTGTCCAATCTATTCTTGCATGTATTTAAAGATGGGGCAGACACTACATTTTCTGGTAAACTGTTCCTGACATTTGTGATTCTTTGCGAAAAACTCATGCTTCTATTTTTTCTATTAGCTCTGACTTTTCTTAGCATTTTACTGTTGCCTCTTAAGTTTTCTGCGTAACGAAATTCCAGTTTAGGTACTAATTGTTGGTTATAATCCGTTCAAAATTTTGTAAGTTTCGATCATGTCGCCTCTTAACCGTCTATATACTAATGTAGGTAATTGTAATTTCTTTAATCGGTTCTCGTATGCCTTGTGTTTCTTAAAATTATGCATAAAAGGTGAAAAAAAAACGGGCATCAGCCAGCTGTCAAATGTTTTGTTTATCTTCCGGGTTTGTTCTACACAGCATGTCATTCGACCGTAGTTAGAAAACAACTGACCTCTGTAGGGATCTGTCGTTTCTGTATAATATCCGTTTACACTGCAGGCCCGTTATAGATTCCGCGAAAATAATAATCAGTAAGGGGGAGCTAGTTTTTGTAATATATATCCGCTCTGTATTTATACATAACACGTAGATCTCCTCAGAGGTCATCTGTTTTATAACAACGCCTTATTGTTGCCACATAAATTTACGCATGCGCATGAGGGGAAACAAACCATGTCTGTCTGGGAATTTGTGGTTATTGCTAGAGCTTGTTCTTGTATAAAAATTTCAAGATATGTACAGTTTTCCATAACACTTCATAAATCTGGATATGCATCTTAATATACTGCAATGTCGCCACAGTGGTGCCTCAAAGCGAGCGTAGTTGACTGGCGTATAGTTATACAGCGAGGATTTGAAGCCCTCCGCCGAACCTCAGTAGCGAATGACTTTTTGGAGCTACCGAGGACAGGGCTAGAAAAAATCCGAATTTTTTAATCATTGATTTTTTTTATTTTCATCGATTTTTTTATTTAAATTGAACTAGAAAGCGAAAGCAGAAAACAAAACATGTTTTTTAACCTTTTTGCAGTTCCCTGAATTTGACTTAGCATGCTTTACAGACTCCTTTTGGATTTTTGCTATTTAAAATGTCTCTGTTAGAGCATCTCCACACAGGAGCAGTGATTTTTCTGTCATATTCTCAGTGAACAGCTGACGAAGCAGTCATTTGGGGAGACTTAAATACGAGGGAGAGCAGGTAGAATTGGTTAGAGGACTTGTAGGTCGCATTTAGTGACAACAAAATATTGAATTCCCAACTAAACTTAATGATGATGCAAATTTGCCAAATTCTACTCAGATATTCCTTATTTTGCGTTACTCGACAAATAATAATTGTTTTCAGCCACGGAAGATTTTCAGTTTCACTAATTTGAATCTGCTGTAGCCATTCGTTCTTCTCCCCTCTACACCGTGTACGACGCGTAATACTAATATTTTGTTTCCAAGCACACGGGGTAGTTTTCAGCTACTGGCACTAGCATTTTTCGTAACCTACTGCCCACCGCTACCGAACCCCCGCCCCTCCCACCCCTTCCCCCGAAGCTCATGATTTTAATAGATCCCTGCAACTTGGTGCTCAGCGAATTATCTTGCGAGTGTTCACGCATTTCATCACTTGCCAGAACTTTACCAAAAATGCTATCCAAATACATTTATTGTGTTTTTTTTTCAGTTATGACATTCGTTTGTTGCAGTGCTTTAATGTTTGTATGTTTCTCTGTTCTTCCCTACACACAACCTTGATCTTTGTCACATTGCAAAGGGAAACAGAGACATAATTTTCCTCTTGGAAAGATACAAGACTTGTATGATTTAAATCGACAGATTCATATCATGGTTTAATTAAAGGTTGAAAAATGATTTTTTTGCGTATTCGAAGTGAAAAAATCCATAATTTTTATTTCTTTAATAATCACCATAACTGTTTCTTTTTTCTTTTTATAATATGCAACGCACAACTGTCGCCGAGCAAAAACACAATAATCTTTCGAAAGTATATTTAACTAATTCCGGACCAACTGCATTTTGGTACCAGAAAGAATGTGTCAAGAGTACATGGGCTTATAGAACTATAATCGTAAAGGGCTGCAGCTCGTGATGTAGGTTACACAGTGATACTTTGTACTATGAAACCAAATCAGGCGTAGCAAATTAATAAACCAATAACCAGGAATGCTTAGCACCCCTAAACCGATTCTTAAATTGATATAATTCTTCTTAATGTAAAAATTGTAAATGTACATAACCCTCCTTGGCAATGAAATGCTCAATTGCAGATGGTACGATATTTAGCATGGGGTGTGTTTTGATCAGAGCAAATTTCTCCATTAACAAGTAGGTTAAACAGTTTATCCCACACTGGTCGCCAAAAAATGGATATGGTTCGTGCTCTAAGTAGCTCTTCTAAGTACTCACTTCGTTTTGCAGAACAAGCACATATAAGTATAAAGCGAACTCTGTTACTAAATATTTGTTAGCCAAGAAATACCCATGGCTGTTGACAGTTAAGTGTTTTAAAATAACAAACGTACCCGTTCAACAACAAGTATTGGGACTACAGCTGACATATCCAAAATGTAGTAAAAGTTTTTAATAGCGTTCCAAAATGGGACAAAGAAACAGTACACTTAAATAATGTTAAATCTGAGATTATACAAATTTTTCATGCAATGAAAAAGCTATAGCCTCACTCAGGACAGGTAAATTAACCAACAAGTGTGATATTTCTCGTGAACCTAAACTGAATTGTGATAATAAAGAGGTAGTTGTAATTGCTCGGTGTTTCATTGCAATATTGTCATTGGTAATTCACCAATTTCGTTTAATTGTACATGTATTGTCAAAAATTGGAATGGGGAATTAAATTACACACCAATAGGGGTTGCGTCTATAATACCCTAAAATCCTTTTTTGCGCATTTGGTGACTCAGCCGGGGATGAATTTCAGATCTTGCAGAGTAAGTGATAAAAAGATAAAAACTGCTTTCATGACGCATAATATGTAAATACGAAGTAGCTGTGGGGAAGCAAAATAAAGTTTCCACACAGCAACTGAATCAAGCCTTGTTTTAAGTGCTCAGTCGCAACATCTGAGAAACCATGGAGAACAGTTGTCATGTCAACAGCTGCGAAACCACGGAGAACGGTTGTCATGACAACAGCTCAGAACACACAGAAAACAGTTGTCATGCTAACAGCTCAGAAACCACAGAAAACAGTTGTCATGGCAACGGCTCAGAAACCACGGGGAACGAGGATACATGATGCGGCCAGAGACTAATCTGTTAATTGTACCTTACTTGCAACTACAATTAACTTTAAAATTAAATTGCAACAGCAGTAATTTGGCAAAGGTTAAAAAAGATAGAAACATTTTTTGTGGGCTTTTGCGCTGCTCCAGTTGGAAGCTGTGTGTGGCATTTGACGGGAAAAAAAGAGAAAAGTGTTTTTTGCTTTGCAGTATGTACCAGTGAAGGGGGATCACGTTCTGGGCGTGGTCAGTGCCAAGGCAGGCGACATCTTCAGGGTGGACATAGGGGGCAGTGAGTACGCGTCGCTGAGTTACCTCGCCTTTGAAAGTGCCACCAAGAGAAATCGCCCGGATGTAAAGGTAAGTGAGGTGGTGTAACCCTGACAGCTTTTTTTTTGCTCGAGTACATATTTTCAAATAAATGGCAAGTACGGTCTAATCAGTCAGTCATTGAGACAAACGTATATGGTTATAGGAGCATGCATGACTTGTGATTGGTTATAGGAGCATGCATGACTTGTGATTGGTTATAGGAGCATGCGTGACTTGTGATTGGTTGTAGGAGCATGCATGGCTTGTGATTGGTTATAGGAGCATGCATGACTTGTGATTGTTTATAGGAGCATGCATGACTTGTGATTGGTTATAGGAGCATGCATGACTTGTGATTGTTTATAGGAGCATGCATGACTTGTGATTGGTTATAGGAGCATGCATGACTTGTGATTGTTTATTGTTGTGTTGGGCTGCGGAGTACCACTTAGTGAGATCTTCAGTTTGTCAGTCAGTCATTTAGTCAGCTTTGACACTAGTCTTTGCGTAGAAATATTAAGTCATTTATTTTGGTTATAACTGGAAGGCGTGGTGAGTCACGCGACTGCTGGCTGCTTGGAGAGAAGCTTGAATCAATCTCTCGGTCCGGTGTCGTTGTAGGTGGGAGATTTGGTGTACGCACGGCTGCTGGCTGCCAACAAGGACTTCGAATCAGAGCTCGTTTGTATCGATGGTTTAGGCAAGAGTAGCGGACTCGGCGTTATCCGCGACGGGGGATTCGTCTTCAACTGCTCGCTCAACCTGACGCGCAAGTACGTGCTGTAAACGTGCTTACCCTCACACACAACCACATACAAGTACGTGGTGTAAGCGGGTTCAACCTCTCACACAAGTACGTGCTATAAAACTACTCAACCTCGCATACAAGTACGTGCTGTAAACGTCCTCAAGCTCACACACAAGCATGTGGTGTAAAACTACTCAACCTCATACACAAGTACGTGCTGTAAACGTGCTCAATCTCACACACCAACATGTGCTGTAAAACTACTCAACCTCACACCAAGCATGTGGTGTAAAACGGCCAACTTCACACACAAGTACGTGCTGTAAAGCTACTCAACCTCACACAAGTAAGTGCTGTAAAACCACACTTCACACATAAGTACGTGCTGTTAACGTGCTCAGTCCCACACGCAAGTACGTGCTGTAAATGTGCTCAAACTTACGAAATACGTGCTGGGCTCCCACATGATTAAAGCAACACATTAGATTATCCAAAAACAGTTGAAATTGTTCTTATGCCGAACACAATTCAACATTACAACGAGTATGGTGTATACTTGCAGGCTTCTGTCCCCGGGGTGTAAGCTGCTCGGCCTGCTGGGCAAATCGCTGCCGTACGAGTGTGCCGTGGGCATGAATGGCCGGGTGTGGATAAAAGGACGCTCCACAAAAGAGACGATAGCCATCTGCAACGCCGTCAGCAGTGCCGAGTTCATGTCATGTGAACAGATTGAGGTCATGGTCAAACAGCTCGTCAATGCCTTGTCTGGATTCTAATGGCAGCTTCTCCTCGGGTCCTGAGCAGCTGTTTGTTTCGCTTTGACAAATTGTACATGGAGGAGAATGGTGAGAAATGGCGTCAGCTGATAAGGCGTTATTTCGGCAGAAGTGGCGTGAAGCACTGGCGGGCGCTGGCGTGTGGCGTCACGGACGTGGCGCGTGGCGTCAAGCCATGTTACCTGCTCGATTGTCTGGCCAGCACCGCTCAGGTGGCGGCGGACTTCGTTCGCGCGAGCGTCGAATCGGAGCTGCTGCCGGTGAACGGCTTATCTGTTATCGCTTTAGAGGACGAGATTCTTATCGCCAATGAAAAGTTGTTAATTGAGATTTTGAAGCACATGGGTAAGGAACTGGAAATTGTGGATATTTCGAAAAATTTAGAACAGCCGTTGTTGCTGAAGGGCGATAAAAGGGAGAGTCGTCTGCAAGAAATGTGTGACGTTCTATTGCAGTGCTTATCAGGAACTGGCGGAGATAATAGCGTTCGCTGCTTGGAGCTGCCCGAGCACTTCAACCGAAGCACCATATACGGCCTGATGCTTGGCTACCCCGTGCTGTATTGGTACGGCGATTCACCACCAGATGGCGGCAATTGCCTGTCGATGGTACCGCTCGTTGTGAGCAGGGTGGCGCTCGTGGAGAAGCCGAACAGTCACGAATGCTACTCGTTTTCTTTTCCCGCTTTTTTGGAAAGAGATTTGAATCCAGTAGTGAAGAAATGGTTTCTAGGTTTAAAAGAGAGATGCGACAAGTGTTCAGGTCTGACATTGGAACAGGAAGCAGTTTGTCTGGCCTGCGTCAATCTGTGAAGTCGCCGTGATAGGACGATGTATATATGTGCGGCTGGACGCACGGCGTGATCCCGGGCCTGTGTGCTTGTCACAGGGACAAAAGACTGTCCCCCTTCACTCTTTCTCCCCCCCCCTCCCCCCTCCCCACTGACCCCAACGTCCATTTTTCTATTTATGTTCTATTGAGCCGACTCGTAAACGCTTTACAGCCGGATCCAGAGTGTCCCTGAAAGGGCTGTACTCATCCCGTGTACCAAGAAGGAAATCCCCCCTTATGTGTGTGTGTGTTTTTTTTTTTTTTTTTTTTTTTTTTTTTTTTTTTTGCGGATAGAACAGATGCAGGCTGTTTTGCCACATTTGTATCCCGACCAGTTGTAAACAACGGTTTTGTGGAGTATGGATGAAACCTACTGCTGATATCTTTTCAACAGTGAACATTGTTTATGGCACTTTTCTAAGTAATTCTTAAGTAATTACTAACTACGACTTCGGTTTATGCTTTCTTATGAAATCACAGTTCAAAAGTTGATGGAAGTGAAATTGTTGACATTATTTGATAAGTAATTGGTTTGATATCTGACCTGTTTGATTAATTTTTTCACAAATTGGTCACTGATGGTTAATCGTGTCACAGATGGTCAGCCGTGTCACTGATTGGTCAAACGTGTCATTGATTGGTCAACCATATACTGATTGGTCAACTGTATCACTGATTGGTCAACCGTGTCGCTGATTGGTCAACCGCGCCACTGATTGGTCAACCATGTCACTGATTGGTCAACCGTGTCACTGATTGGTCAACCGTGTCACAGATGGTCAACCATGTCACAGATTGGTCAACTGTATGAACTTCAGAAGTTGTTCACATTTGTGCTGTAACAATACCGCTTGTTTTTGTCAGAAGAACTGGTGATAATTCCATTAGGCCCATGATTGGTCTTCTCGAGATGATAGATACAACTGTCCCAATGTCAAGGAATTAAGTGCTAATAAACTCAGTACGAAACGACCATCTGACTTCTCATTACAATATTCAAACGTGAAGAAAGAAGGAATCTATAATTGTTACAGGACTTGGGGAAAATGCTGTAATCTGGTTGGTCGATTCCCAAGTCAATAATTTTTCAATGATAACCGAAATGCAAAAATCAATAGATATTGCAATAATTCATAATGCCAGTGAAGTACTGTAACGATATATATTGACTTATTTGGAGTCAAGGTGACGTATTATTTGCTCACCCCCTTACCCCGAGCGCACGCCTATTGTGTGTACATGCACAGAATATTGTAACTAAAATATTGTACATCTGTTCTATTCAGCAATGGATGTGCCATAACCGCTTCCCCTCTACGGCGCCATCTGGTGGCGTGCACATCTGCGCCCCTCCATGCGTGCGTGCTTTGTGGGCGGCCTCTGACTAATTTTTTTAGAGTACGTACGCACAATTTTCACAGAAATTAATTCCCTCCCCACCCCCTGCCCTCTACGCAAGACGTGCCACGTCAACTCTGTACTACAACATCAGCGCGACCCCCCACCCCCCACCTCCTCTTTGCCGTACATGACCTTTATTGATCGTTCCTAAAATTCGGACGAGATTTATACAGTGTGTTTTTTTTTCAGTTTATAACAGTGGACCACATCTTACCTTGAACAAAAAGAAGGAACAAAGCATCAGCATTAAGCATTACCGTGTTGGGTCTACATTAAAAAAAATATTTCGAAAGATTGTCGGTTCCATCAGTTTATTGAAAGTTTTGGATACAACATAGGGAGAGAATTCTAGGAACTGTAATTGCGCGTGTGCGCTAACGAAATAATGATACCTTGGAGCACTTCTGTAGTGTACAGTTCATCCAGGGCTTAGAACACATGGGGGAAGCTGTAGTCTTGTTTTGCCCTTCGCGAAGTATAACACTGTGAGAAAGAACCAATGCACTGCCAGGAGAAACACTAACATAAAATCTGAAAGCGTCGGCTTTAAATCTTTTGGTCTTCAAGCAAACCTCTTTATTTGATCGCCAATATTTCACGAATAAAACGGGAGATGCGTCAGATATCGGGACAACAACGAACATAATAGAACCAAAGACCTCAGAATTGTAGGGTTTTTTTTAAAATAAAATAAAATAAACCAAGTTGAAGGTTTTGGTTTGTAAGAAGAAACCATTTGGGACAGAACAAAACTAGACCGTTTTCGCTTGGTGGCCACAAAAAACTCTTAAAATTCAGAACTGACCATGAACGAGGAAGTGAAGGTCCCAAACGGCGAAAATAAGCTTAAAATAGCACTACTTCTAAGCGGTTTTGAACTTCCGGTTTTAGATATTGACCATGATCGAAATGGTCAAGATCACCGAGGAACCTGTAATATAACGCTTTTCGGGCTGAAAGGTCGAAATAACCCCAAAATAGATTTATCTCTACCCGCTTTCAAGATACTGGTCAACTTCCGGTTTTTCACCGTCACCATGACTGAGGTGATCAGTCACCGAGGGACCTCTTACATATAGTCTTTTAGGCACAAAGAGTTGGAATAAGCTCAAAAAATAGCTCTGTCTCTTACCGTTTTCGAGATAATGGTCAACTTCCGGTTTTTTACTTTGACCATGACCAAGAAGGTCAAGGTTACCGAGGTACCTCTTACATATAGTCTTTTAGGCCCAAAGGGTCGAAAATAAGCTCAAAATCTCTCACTGTTTTCGAGATAATGGTCAATCGTTTTCTAAGCTCATGGTAAAAAAATGCGAATTTCCCATCACCCTTTATCAGTGAGCCAAATTTAATCATTTAGTAATTGAGGAAAACCCAAACGCTGCATTCAGCTTCAGGTTGCACACACAGGCTGTATTCGCTCTCATCGTAGAGAGTGGCGATCACCACGCCTATGTTGATAGCATAACAGTTCCTTTAATTGCGAAAGCAAAGTTTTATCACATCAATAGTGGGGCATCCGTCGTCTGTATGCACGTACGTACGTGAGTAAACATTTATTTAAAATGCTTCTTTTCCTTCAGTTTTGATCAGATTCCTTTCAAATTTTGTACGAATGTTCTCTAGGTGTGCCTCTCTTGATTTTTTTTTTTTTTGGCGATCCGCCAAAAATTGACTAAATGGGGGCATTTAAAATTTTTCGTTACCAATCTTCAAAATGTTTCTTCTCCCACAATTTTCATCAGATTTTCTTAAAATTTTGCTCGAATATTTTCTAGGCAGGCCTGTCTTGAAAAATTACCATTTTTGGATGGGATTATTTTTTATTTTTTAGGCATCCAGTTTTCAAATACTTCTTCTCCAACAATTTTGATGAGATTCCCTTGCAATTTTGTACGAATTAGGTTGTGAGGCCTCTTTTAAAAAGTTACTTTTTGGCGATACGCCAAAAATTGCCCAAATGGGGGGGGGGGGGGGGCATTTATAATTTTATCACTGTCAATTTTCAAAATCCTTCTACCGCAATTTTGATCAGATTTTCTTTAAATTTTGTACGATATGTTCTTTAGGTAGGCCTCTCTTGAATTGATAGTTTTTTGGTGAGATCCCAAAAATTGGCCAAAGGGGATACATTTTTTAATTCATTGGCTTCAAATTTTCAAAATGCTTCTTTTCAAACAATTTCAGTCGGATTTCTGTCCAATTTTGTACGATTGTTCTCTAGTTAGGCCTGTCTTTTGTTTTTTGGCGATCCGCCAAAAATTGGTTGAATTGGGGCATTTTTTAATTTAGTGATAGCCAGTTTTCAAAATACTTCATCTTCAACAATTTGGATCGGCCAAAACGTGCCCAAAGCAAAATTTGTCGTAGTGGAATCGAGGACAAGACGTCCCAGATATTGGCCATATGGGGGACATTTTTTATTTTATTGACTAGAAATTTTCAAAATGCTTCTTTTCACATAATTTCGATCGGTTTTCTTTCCAATTTTGTGCGTTTGTTCTCTAGGTAGGCCTATCTTGAAAAGGTTTTGTTTTTGGCGATCTGCCAAAATTGGTTAAATGAGAGGCCTTTTTGAAATTTACTGATAGCCAATTTTCAAAATACTTCATCTTCCACAGTTTGGAACGGATTCCTTTTCAATTTAATACGATTGTTCACATTCTTCTCCCACAATTTTGATTAGATTTAAAAAAAAAAATTGTTCGAATGTTGTTTAGGTAGGTTTCTCTTGAAATGATACTTTTTTGGCGATCTCCCAAAAATTGGCCAAAGGAGTAGGGGTGGCATTGTTTAATTTACTGACTTCAGATTTTCAAAATGCTTCTTTTCACACAATTTGGCCTTGAGGTCTCCAAATGAATTTAAGGTTAAAACGTCCCCAAAGCTGAAAAACGTATGATAACCTAAATTAACACTTTATTAAGCTTTACCCCGGCTATAAGGTACCCACCCATATTGTCCCCGGCCGTAAGGTCCACAACTAAATTTACGGCCAAAACGTCCCGAAGCTAAATTTTTCGTGGAAACCAGTACAACACGTCCCCGGCCCAGAAGTCCCTGCATAAGGTCCCCAAATGAATTCAGGGCCAAAACGCCCCAAAATAATAAAAACGTATAGCGTAAATTAACGTTTTATTAAGCATTACCAAGGCTATGACTTGCCCGGCCATTAAGTCCCCAAATAAACTGAAGGCCAAAACGTCCCCAAAGCTAAAAAACGTACGATAACTTCACTTGACGCTTTATTAACCTTTATCCTCAAATCAATTTTGGGCCAAAGCGTCCCAAAGCAAAATTTGTCGTGGAATTCAGGACAACACGTCCCCGGCCAAAAAAAAAAAAGCCAGGCATAACGTCCCCGATCATAAGGTTCCTAAATGAATTTAGGGCCAAAACCTTCCCAAAGCCAACAAAATTACGATAACCTAAATCAACGATTCATTAAGATTTACCTAGTCATAAGGTCCCCGACCATGAAGTACCCGACTATAAGGTCCCCAAATAAAGTTAGGTCAAATATCTGCAAAGCTAAAAAACATGATAACTTTAAGCTACCCCGGTACCTGGTACCTGGCCATAATGCCCCGGCCATTAGGTCCCGAAATAAATTTAGGTCCAAAAAGCCCCCAAAGCGAAAATAAATCATAAAGTTTTACAATGTTTTTACATGTATTAAAGGAAAGATTCATTTAGAAATTGACAAAACATGGCAAAAATTACATTGGGCGCAGCAATTGTGCGGTGTTTTGTACGCACTACTTCGCATATAACCATCTGTCGTCGGTATAATGGCCGAAGGCCCGTTGGTCGGATAGTCGTACAGAGAAAAAGCCCCACTGATGAGCACACGTTTATTCATTAATTCTGTCAACGTCTCAAGTCAACTCACTCAACTCAACGTGGAAAACTACATCAGATAAAAAAAAACAATCCTTACGATTTGGAAACTATGAACACGTTTATGTCACGCTTTATAAACCATTTACACCCTTTACGCGTTCGTTAAAACAATTAAAAACCTTGCAAAACCGTGATGTTAAAACACCGACATTTACCTTTATTTAAACGCAAAGGAAACCTTAAAATCTTAAGATGGGCTTGCGATTAAGGATCTAATGTAAATAACGTACCTTTTGGCCCTTATTTATCCTTAAAACGTAAATATATATCCGACATTTTTAGATCACAATTCACACACATATGTCGACACTTCAAGGTCTGTCTGCATACTGAACTGTTTTGGTAAGCGGCGTGATGAACGTTCAAAAACACATAAAACAATGTTACCAGAAATATTCCCGCGTTTGCGACGTCCGTCACATGGCTCCCCAAAAATTTAAAGGATTGCCTTAAATTTTTTAATTTTTATTAATAGTTTAGTTTCAGAGACGTTTACCGACATATTAAACTTACAGTTAGAACAGGACCGCATTCAGCAACAAAGCTGTGCGTATAATGTATGGTTATATGATTTCACTAATAATATGTTTCACAGTTTAGTCGTAAATGCACAAATACAGGTATTACACTTCGTAACATAAACCCTGTGTACGCTGCACAATTAGTCGTATCTGTTCGGAATGACGGATTGGTTCGGGAATAAAAACGGCGTTTTGCGACTGGCGCTAGGCAACAAATACAGTTCGCTTAACCGAGTCCAAGGAAGAATTCATAACACACACTTTCATGGGCTCTTCGGTGGAGGAATCCCTCGGTTTCCCGTCGTGGATTCGTGCAACAAGATACATTTGTGCACGGGTCTTTCTAACACGGATTGTGGCTTTGTTCTTAATCCATGATGATTCATGTGTTGATCTGCCACTCGTACTGTAACCGTTCGCACCTTTCCATCCGCGGAGGGTATGTGTCCTCAACGATTGCAATTGGCCATGTATTGCGTGGCAGTTCATCTTCCTTGAGTAAAACGATGTCGCCTTTTGTCATGTTGCGTTGTGGGTGCGTCCATTTTTGACGTTTCTGTAGCTCGGACAGGTATTCTGCTTTCCACTTTGTCCAGAAAATGTTAACTACATACTGCACTCTCCTCCACCTTCTTGTCGCGTATAGTTCTTCTTTAGTTCTTCTAAAAGTTCCAGGTGGAGGCAACATGACTTTGGTTTTCATTGTAAGAAGTTGGTTCGGTGACAAAATGTCGGAGAATGGATCATGTAAGTGATCTTATGTGAGTGGGCGACAGTTCACAATTGCCATAACTTCGTAGAAAACCGTCCTAAGGCAGTCGTCATCAAGTTGAGTGCCCACTTTGTCCAACATCGGTTGAAGAACACTTCGTACTGTGCGAATTTGGCGCTCCCAAACCCCGCCCATGTGAGAAGCACTTGGGGGATTCATCTTGAAGTCAAAATAGTCGCAATTTGCGTTCAGTAGAAAGTCTCGTACTTTGCTATGATCCATACTGGCTATCTCCGTCTCTAGGGCGTTTTTGGCACCTACGAAATTGGTTCCCCTGTCACTACGAAGATGCCGTATTGGTCCCCGAATCGCTATGAAACGACGAAGGGCGTTAATGAATGCGTCCGTGTTCAGCGATTCCGCTACTTCAAGGTGAATTGCCCTTGACGCCATGCAAGTAAATAGGGCACCGTACCGTGGAACCTCGCAGTTGTACATCAATACCAGGATTTGGCTTGTGCGCTATGCTAGGAGCAGTTCGATAGTGCAAGAGCTTCTTGTACAACAGGCAGTACGCCACGGCTTTCCGTAGAGTCTGCCACGATGAGAATCTTGCCCAGCGTTCTTCCATTGCCGTGTTCTGTGTATCCGTGACAGCAGCTAAGTTGTGTATCCGTTTGAGGTTGGGATCTGTTGGTGAAACATGAGGAGTTACGATAGAAGCGGTGACTTCATGTTTCAAAAGAAACTCCGGTCCGTTTAACCATCTGCTGGTCTTAATCAGTGTGCTGACTTTCATTCCCGAGATACACAATCTGCTGGATTTTCTTCCGAGCGAACGTAGTGCCATTGCTCTGGTTCAGTGGTGTCTCTGATCTGTTGAATGCGGTTAGCAACGAACACGTGAAACCTCTTGGCGTTGCTGCTGACATAACCCAGGACAACGGTGCTGTCTGTCCAGAAAAATTCTTTCTCGATTTTGATTCCAAGTTCTTTGTTTAGGAAGTTGCTTACTTTGACAGATAAAACTGCGGCACACAGTTCAAGTCTTGGAATAGTCAGTTGTTTTACAGGCGCAACTCTTGCCTTGGCTAAGACGAAAGTACAGTGCACTGTGCTGTTGGAGTCGACCATTCGAAGAAAGGTGCATTGCTCGTATCCAATGGTACTGGCATCACAAAAGTGATGCATTTCTGCAACCTTGGCTTCGCTGAAGTTATCTGGTTTGTAGCAGCGTCGTATCTTCAGTGTTTCAAGTTGAAGAAGTTCGTTTTTCCAGGCTTCCCATCGGTCTACAATTTCTTGCGAAAGTCCCAGTTAAGACCTTGTTTACAGGTGGCATGTAGAATAGCTCGTCCTTGAAGAATGACAGGAGCTAAGAAACCGATCGGATTGTAAACTGAACTCACAGACGACAGAATTCCTCTTCGTGTAGGTGGGCGATTCTGGAGTACGATTCTGAACTGAAACACATCACTGGCAATTGACCACTCGATCCCAAGCGTTCTCTCAGTAACATCGTATCCTTTTAGGAGGTTCAGGTTTTGCAGTCCTGTTGTCCGATCAGCCTCTGGAATGGCTTCCATGACCACCGCGGAGTTGGAAGCGAACTTGTGCAAACGAATTTCACTTTTTGCACAAAGACCTTGACTGTTTGATGCCAACTCGATTGCTTTATGGTCCGTCTCTACCGACGCCAGCCCATCATCAACGTAGAAATTGTCTCTGATAAAATCTGCGGCTGCGCTTCCGAACTCTTCTTCACCGAAATCCGCTGCCATCTTCAAGCTGAGTTGGAACATCCTGGAGATGATTTGGCACCGAACAAATGAACAGTTATTCGGAATTCTGTTGGTGGTTCACTTAGATTATTTTCCCACCACAAAAGCCGCAAGAAATCTCGATGACTGGGACACACTTTGAACTGATAAAACATTTGTTCTATGTCGCACGTAAGTGCGATCATCTCCCTCCGAAAACGGCAAAGAATTTCAAGCAGTCCATTTATTTGATCAGGGAATTGTAAAAGCATGTCGTTGAGGTTCACCCCAACATACTGCGCACTCGCATCGAAAACTACCCGTACCTTTTTCTTTTTAGGGTGGTATACACCAAGGTGGGGCAGATACCACATTTTCTCCGCTCTGGAACTTTCATCGCATTTCTCGGCAAAGCCCTTGTTAATTACGTCGTTCATGAATTTGACATAGTCGGCGCGGTATGTGTTGTCCTTGAGTAATTTCCTTTTCAAGCTTTCGAGTCTCTTCTCTGCCAAAGCTCGGTTGTTTGGAAGTGCTGGGTCTTTGTCGCGGAATGGCAGAGGCATTTCAAAGTGTCCGTTTGGTGTCCTTGTTATGCGGTCGTTTAGGATGGTCAGAAACCTCTGGTCTTCCAATGAGCGTTTGCTGTCTCCAAGGTCACTATTGTCAGTAAACGCAATGTCCATCAAATTGCTCACGTCGATCGGATTGATAATTCCCTTTACTTTCGCTGCCTTGATTGAGAATGCCACAGAATGCCAGTCCGTACTGATCTGAGCATGCACTTTCTCAGTGACAATTCTGTGGGTGGTAGCTACGTCTCGTTCCTAGAAGAATGATCGAGGATGCCAACGACTCCCCATCCTAGGTCAGTGCGTTGGCCGTATGCTTCTTCGCCCGGAGCTGGTATAACCTCTCTGGGCGTCAGAGCACGGAGGCAGTCATATTCCAAAAGCAGCCCAATTTCACGGTTTGATACAGGCATAAAGTCACCAGTTATCCTGTGTAGGTGTGGAAATTTCACCGTCTGCGGGGTCGGAATATGATTCCTGTTTGCTGGTATCACATCCTTTGTAAAGGCACTATGTATGGGAATCACCATCGAGCTGTTAAACCCTCTAACGCATAAACCGGTGATTTTGTTGCATGGTAGCACTTGATTTTACGAAGACAACGTTGATAATAGAAGCTGTGTCTCAGGGCCGTCAACGTCCAATTTTTCGCATATGCCTTTGGTCACGAAGGTAGCGTCGGATTGTGTGTCAAGTAGCCCATTGACGAGACCTTCCTTTTCCTTCGCATTTTCGTGTGATAAAAAGACTGGTATGATCATCGTCGCCTTATTGCTGCTCGACACGCTCGCGGAGTGACTCGTCACGGCTTCTACGTTTTCCCCTTTGGGATTACCCTTTAACTTTGTCCAATCGTTGTCCTGGAGGGATGTTGGATGTGGTTTACCGCATTCTTTGCATCTCTTCTTGTATCTGCAGTCCTTTGCAAGATGATTCGGGTTTAGGCATGCGAAGCATAACTTGTTAGACCGCGCGTACTTGCGACGGTTCTCAATATTTAAAGCAAGGAATTCTGGACAGTTGTCAATATGGTGATCTTTCTTGCACTTAAAGCAAGGACGCCGCTTGCGAGCTTGTTTTGGATCTTCCGTACTCTTGCCGGAGCCTATATCGCTTGAAGTCTTGTCGGTCTCTTCCACAGCCTCCGTTTTTGCATCTTGAGCTTTCTTTATTCCTGCCAAGAACGATTGTTTCTTTTCCTTGAATGCTGGTCCTTTGCCGATACCTTGACTCTTGTCTTGGATGTCCTTGAGAGCTTGAAAAGATGTAACTGGATCGCAAGCTATCTTGGCCTCTTTCTCGATGAAGTCAGAAAATGACGGATAGACGCCTCTGAGCTCCTTCTGGTCTTGCACTATTCTTGACCATCGAAACCAGAGCGTCAGGAAGTTTCCTGAGTATAATGTGGTTCTCTCGGGCATCGTCTAGTATACGCAGATTCAGGCTGCTTCTCCTTGCCGACTGGCACTGCTTTAAAAAGTTAGAAAGCCTTTGCAACGCGGAGCCATCCTTGTTTGAAACCTTCGGCCATTCAAGGAGCTTCTTTCTAAAAGCTGTCGCGATGTTAAACGGATCGCCGAATCTCGCATCCAACCGATCCTTTGCTTCCGTATACGCCATGTCTGAGCCCTCAAGTAGAAAACCGTGGATACACTCCTTGGCTTCACCAGCCACATAACGTTGAAGATAATACAGTTTCTCTGCCGGAGCGATATTCTTCTGTTCGATACGAAGTTCGAACGATCTCTTCCACATGTTGTACTCCAAGGGGTTACCAGTAAATATGCCAGGTTCTGCTCAGGGCATTCTCGCTGTGGCAATCGCTCTGACAAGTTCACTTATATCGCTGTTCTGTCCATGCTCAGGTTCGTATGCTCGATTATCGCTTGTAACCTGATATGGCGTTCTCCCTGTGAGTGTCGGAGCAGAGACGAAAGGCATAGATGCATCTGGCCTTCTGTTATCTCGATCGGAACTCTCTGGAACGTTGGTCACAGGGTTACCATCAGGCCGCATGAAGGTTTTTTGTCTCAGGAAGCGCTACGTTTTGAGTGTCCTGCGTCACCAAATCTTGTTCAGATGCATGCTGTTCAATGAATCGCTCAACAACCGTAGTGTCTACAGGTAGCGAACGAAGAGCTTCTTCAATGTTACTATGTGTTGGATTGCTCCTTTTTTGGTTCGTCTGTAGCTTAGCGTTGGCAACGACCAGGTCCCTTTCAAGGGCTAATTGTTCTTGTCGTTGTTTTAGCTTCAATAGTCTCTCCTCCATTTCTTGATCGATTTTTCATCCTTTGTTCTTCTAATTCGTGCCCCAATTTGCGATACCTGAGTTGTGCAGAAATTTCAGCAGCACGAGCAGCAGCTTTCATTTCCATCACTGAAGACTTCCTTGAGAGTGCTGACGAACGTCTTGAACTACGGGAAGCCATTTCACACGCCAGGTCCTTTAACTTCAAGGCTACTTGATTTCCGATGTCACGGTGCCGATCTAGCAACCCTTCTATATTCGTCCATGCACTGGGTTGAAGGCTATGCAGGTCATCAATTTTGTCTTTACAAACTTTGATGCAGGCTTGCAGAACATCCCAAGCTTGGCTGATTTCCGTTGTGCTTTCACAGCTAATTATCATGCACTCTAGTTCGTCGGCTTTACGTCGCCATCGGTTGACTGCAGCTGATACGGCCTTTTCTTTCACTTCAACTTGATATTCAAAGCCCTTTTCCGTCATTGCACGCTGGCGAACTGATCGCATACTTGTAGACGTTTCATCCCTCTCCTCTGCAGGAGTGGCTGATTTAATAACCGTTGAATCAGGCTTGCGAGCATCGCCTTGCTGTAAGAGCTGCTGTTGTGAAAGCTCCGATGAACTACATACAGGGGCAGTCTATTCAAGTTCATGGGATTCCTATTCCCTTTCCATTTTGTTCCTGTGTGTGTGTGTTTGTTTTTTGTTTTTTTGAAAAAAGGAATCTGATTGGTTTATATCACATATTTAAATTAACACACATGAATCATAATTATTCACACGTAATAAAAATTCACCAGTACCCTGCATTACAAGAAAAATCGTAGACCTGCGTATAATCGCTGAAAACACCACTTTTAGAAACATGAGGTCATGTACAAGACTAGTTATTTCAGTATACGCAAGCTCTTGTGAACCGTTGTAACTGTAACAGTTACCCGAGGATTTCCCTGGAACCTTTAAACACAAAAACGACAGCTAAATTTCAACTAGAAAACCACAGTTCAGTGTTGGTAAATGTGTCTTCGAATGGCGGTCCTTTAAGCTGCTCATTGCCGCCGAAAAGGGTGGCAGCAGGTTTCCGTTTGTTTCATCAACACGCGCGACCTAATTGGTGAAACGTCCTTGACCTGCGAACAGTCTGTCACGTAACTGAGAACTTCGGCCCACATCAATCAAACACATACATCGAAGGCAGTTTGAGTACACCGCCTCTCCTTTGATGTCACATCGGAGCCATTCAACACGCATCGTGTAAAGCGAGTACCTGGATGCCGCCGCTCCTTTCGGAGGTACTCCAAAACGCATTGTTTAAAACGAGTGCCTGGACCACGTACCCTGGGAGACAGGGTACTCATACGTTCGTTTAACAGTTAGCGAAATAGGACACCGTTGACTTGGCACGCTCGCCTTCCATTACACCAATGGCCTCGATTTTAAAAGAATCGATCGGGCATGATAAAATAATATCCATAATAGACATAAGGTTCACGCGGGTGTATTGCACTGGAGGTCCAGACTGTGGTTATGCTGATAGACGTGGAGGCGAAGTTTTTCACTATAATGGCCGAAGGCCCGTTGGTCGGATAGTCGTACAGAGAAAAAGCCCCACTGATGAGCACTCGTTTACTCGTTAATTCTGTCAACGTCTCAAGTCAATTCACTCAACTCAACTCAACTAACGTGGAATACTACAACAGATAAAAAAACAATCCTTACGATTTGGAAACTATGAACACGTTTATATCACGCTTTATAAACCATTTACACCCTTTACGCGTTCGTTAAAACAATTAAAAACCTTGCAAAACCGTGATGTTAAAACACCGACATTTACCTTTATTTAAACGCAAAGGAAACCTTACAATCTTAAGATGGGCTTGCGATTAAGGATCTAATATAAATAACGTACCTTTTGGCGTTTATTTATCCTTAAAACTTAAATATATATCCGACATTTTTAGATCACAATTCACACACATATGTCGACACTTCAAGGTCTATATGCATACTGAACTGTTTTGGTAAGCGGCGTGATGAACGTTCAAAAACACATAAAACATTGTTACCACAAATAATCCCGCGTTTGCGATGTCCGTCACAGTCGGGACCTGCAGTCTTGCACAATGAAAATACACATAATGTAGATGTGCATCGTCGTATTATTTCAAATTGGTGAAAAAGTGATTGGGGGAATATGGGACCGAAATAACTCGTCCATCATAGAAGGTGTTCACTGTTGGGAGGTGGTCAGTAATGGAGGTTTTCCTGTGTATCATTTTCCTGTATCATGAAGCATACTTCATAACCAGTTTTCCAGAAATTTTTTCTTCCACACTTTTGAGCGGATTACCTTCTAATTTTTTATAAATTTTCACCAGGTTTTCTACTATTGAAAGGCTGGTTCTTTTTTTTTTTTTTTTTGGCTAAATGGGGAGCATTTTTTTTGGCTAAATGGGGAGCATTTTAAAATTTCTTGAGCCAATTTTCAAAATGCTTCTACTCCCACGATCTGGATTGCATATTCCTTTCAAATTTTGCATGGAAGTTTACTGGGTAGGCCTCTCTTTGACTGGATTTTGTTCAAATTTTTCATAAATCACTAGACAGTCCCCTTTTGAAAAGTTACTTTTCTGGCGATCCGCCAAAAATTGGCTAAATGGGGGGCATTTAAAAATATTTAGTGGCCAACTTTCAAAATGCTTCTTCTCTCACAATATCTCTCACCAATTTTCAACAAACGTGTTTAACAATATGACAATCACGTTTTGGCGACCATGCAAACCTATTGCTAGGTGATTTACTAGATCTCGGCTGGTCGCAATGTCCCTGGACGTTCTTGTTGATTCCATGATTTTTGTGCAAATATATTTTCTTATAATTTTGATAATTTTGCACATCTTTCCAATGCTTTCTGACGCATTGTTACGTTGTTATGACGATGTCAAGTACACACTTTAAGTAGTACGTGGGGGACGTTTTCGATACTGGAAGAGCAGTGAGTACGGCTGACAGTACCTACTGGGCGTATTTACCAGGCAGATACTACTGTTTCCTTTGTATGAGTACTGGCAGTCATGAAATAAAAATTGATGCAAATGGTTTGCAACGTATTAAAACATAGCAAGTTATTATATATTTGAAGGTTGATAAGCATTACGTAAATACAACAAAGGCTACAGAGCCAGTTAATACTGTACAGTTGTTGCAATTTGACTTTCCGTTTTTTCCTAGTTATTTTCTGTTCACAGTTTTTTAGTTATATTATTTTTAGTTGCAGGTAATCAAGGGTAACAATTCTTAAGTCAATTTTTAACTTTGAATCGAAGGAAGGAAAAGAGTTACATGTGAGTTTAAGCTCGAACAAATGAAACGGAGGGGTGGCTTTTTATATTTCTCATCCACGTAAAAGAGTTAACCGAGAACATTCAGTTTGTTTTTTATTGCTTCAGGAGAACCTATAATAAAGCAGATATTGACTGGTTATGATATAATGTTGACCATTTAAAAAATCTTGACCGAAAGGTCAACATTTTTTAAATGGTCAACATAACTTCGTCACTC
Source organism: Protula sp. h YS-2021 (assembly GCA_949752745.1). NCBI lineage: Eukaryota > Metazoa > Annelida > Polychaeta > Sabellida > Serpulidae > Protula > Protula sp. h YS-2021. The sequence goes on along the minus strand of OX457026.1, from coordinate 10,149,349 downwards.
AAAATCAGTCAATGCCTGCTTGTTGACCAGTTAGAAAATGTTGACTTTCGGCAACATTTTAGTATATTGTCAATATTTTCATTGTCAAATAAGTGACTTTTGTGTTCTTGTCAACATTGACAAAATACTGACTTGGACATAGACCAATCAGATTGTAGCATGTGCCTAAGTCGTGTAAAAGTGAAATTATTCACTTATCTAATGGCAAATAGATTGCTTATATTGTTATTGATGATACGTTTGCTCATTTTTTGAAGCTGTCATGCGCCGGCCAAATCTCTTCGTATTTTCAAATAGACTTGGGTGAATTTACGTACTTGGGGAAATTAACAACTGTTAATAAGTGCAAAACCAAACAAGGCTTGTTTTTCCTTCCCGGGGTTTATTTTGGAAGGCAATGCCTGATTACACAACAAAGCGTTCACTTCAACAGAGATTTTTCATAATTTGTGCAATTAATTCACAAAGATGCATTAAATTACATGTTAGGCTCACATCTTTTAAATCAAACTGAAATGATATTAATTACAAGAGGAACATTCTATGACTGAATGTGCAAGTGATGAAATTAATGAACGAGCAATCAATAGGACTACGTCATTTTATTATCTGAGAAAAAGCTGCTATCGTGTAGGGGAGGGAACGGTGGCGGGGTGGGGTTGAGGAGAGGGGGGGTCATGCTTTGGTATCATTATTCGGTAAATAGAAAGTAAACTTAAATCACTTAAATACCTGAAATGGATCTATTGGTATGATAATACCCGGTATATTTTAACTGTGTGTTTGTCACAAATATAACTGAGCACAGAACTAGACCGCATCCTCCCAGCTGCATGGAGACGCGCCTGCATGCACACGTAATACACTGCTAAATGAACTGCTGAATAATTCAACCTGTACAAGCTGCTAAATCACGCACCAATGATTAAAAGCCTTTTCTTATGCTTTCGAACATGGAATGAACGGTTTGAGCTATAATGAACTGTCTGCGGCAAGCAGTGGCATGCCTCACTGGTGGTTGGGGGGGGGGGGGGGGTTCTATCACATATATGCTCATCAGCAGAAAAATAATGTTAAAAAGAGGGTGTTATCCTTTTGGTAATTAATCAAACAGTGTATTGCGGGCTCACATTACAAATAATTTCACCGGTATTGATCATACCTTAAACTTTTCAACCTGTGGAAAATTGTCAAAAAGTAGTCAGGAAAGGTGATGCATAAAAACCGGCTTTCTCAAATAATCTCTTTTTATTGTGTTTTTGTCTCAGCGAAATAGGAGGGTTGTGGAGAGGAAAATTCGTGTGAGCTTGAAATAAAAATTGTGGGGAGTGCCAAATTTAATTAAAAAAAAAAACAAGTTACACTAAATTATCTGTTTGTTTTGTTATAAAAAAACCCCATTTTATGAGATGCGCAGAACTGAGTGAAATTTACCCCCTTTTTAACGAAATTGGCACTCCGTGCGGACAAAATGTTTTAAGATATTTTACGCGGGGAGCCGTTATTCCCGGTGTAATGAAACGTTTTGCCCCCAAACAAATCGACCCCGGGTCGATATGTTTTAAAACAAACAGACCCCCCGGTCGATTTGTTTTGGGAAAACCCGCCATAACAAACAGACCTCCCCTATAATAAAATGACCCCCTACAAATAATCATGTTTGAATATAAAATGGAAGTAAAAAAGGTGCATATGGTTTTTAAATACTATTTTAAGCATTTTCCACCTCTTGATGTAGAAAATTATTATTTTGAGCCCTTGAAATGCCATTATTGAGCTTGGACAGATTTTTTGGTGACTGTATATTGGTGGTGTTGGAAGTCTTTTCGTGTTTGAAAATGTAGATGTTAGTTGCTAAATAAATTGTTATTCATGGATATAGTTTTAATTTCAATTAAAGAGAAACTAATAAGGTGGCCATATGTGGAAAGAAATAAAGAAATCAACAAAAAATAAGAGGGTTAAACCATTTCAGGGGGGGGGGGGGGTCTGTTTGTTTTAAAACAAATCGACCGGGAGGTTTGTTTGTTTTAAAACAAATCGACCGGGGGGTCGATTTATTTTGGGGGTCAAAACGTTTCCTTACACCGAGAACCATGTCTTCCTGTACAGTCTGACCGTGCGCCAGGCATCTGTGTTGCCTTGTTACGGGGTTGTGTCACGCTTCCAAGCGAAAACAATATTAAACTTATTACTAATTCATTACATAACTGTGTGGTACTAAATGCGAATGCGGACAAAAATGACATGCATATCAACATGCCTTAACACAGACATTCACCGTCGTTCTCTACAGGTCACGTGACGTTTTAACCCGATTTAAGATGCAAATCAATCACCATGGATTTGTCATACTTCAGGACGGATTCAAAATCTCAACAGCATTGGTAACTATGATTACTGTGAAAGAAATGTGATTATAAAAATCATGAAAAATAATGTCAGGCACCAAGGATAAAAACGTTGAGTCGTGTCCGGGGTTGCCAAAATGGTAGTGTAATTGTTGCGTTTTATTTGGCACTAGTGGAATAGTTGTTCTAATTTTTCATCAACTTTTCTTTAGCGCCAAATTGAAACCGTCAGTTAGTCGACAGAGAACTGGCCAATGACTGTCTGCAAGGTGTGGATTTACCTAAATGTTTGCTAACTACCCCCTCCCTCTGCCCCCAATAACAACAAATACATTGATGTTTTAACAGATGAGGATAGTATCGTTGTTGTTCAACAGCCAACCTCTTCAGCGGTTCGGTCTGTTGTGTATAATGCGTTTTTACTCAGCAGAACCACTGGGGATCCGGTGAAAATAGTTTCATAAAAGAACGGAACTACTTTTTAAAATATCCATCTGCTCTGTGTTTACACATAACAACTAAATTTCATCAGACGCCAGCTGTTTTATAACAACGAGGACTGTACAAAAAATTAAATCTTGTATTCTCTTTGAAAGGATCATTATCCGCCAACAGAATTTTTTTCGAACTGCTGTTCTATTTGAAAATGTAACCGGTTCCCATCAAACTTTTTTGCGCCCGATTTCATTTCAGTTTGAGAAGATGGGATAACGTGATATTATGGTCCCACCGGAGTCGCTGTTATAAAACACATGACCTGTGCAGAATCTGTCTGTTATGTACAAGCACAAAACGGAAAGATAGTTTAAAGAGTAGTTCCTCTCTTTTGTTAATACTATGAAAAGATGTTATATATGAGAGCGAACTGGCTTGGAGGTTGGCTCTTGGGTAACAACGTGGGGGAGTAAGGTTTCTGGTGAAATTGCGTTGCTGTTCTACAGCCAACCTCTACGGCAGTCCGATGAATAGATCCTTTCAGAGGTCAGCTGTTATATAACAACGGATAAATTGTTATTTACATATAAAAATTACCGTGTGCTTTGTTAAGGTATTTTGACAAATATACATACGTGGGATTGCATTTTTCGTTTCCTTTCTAGTAGTAAATAAGTTTTCGTAAAATTGGGGTTTTGTTATGAATATTTTTGAGTAATGTCGTTTTCGTCGAGCGTTAACCAATTTCTTTTCTACGCGCATCTTCCGGAATAAAAAAATCATGCCCAACCAGGATACAAGAAATTATTTGGGGGGAGGGGGGTTGTTCAGGAGCTTATGTAGTAATCAATAAATAACGCATGACGTGGTACATTATTAATATGACCGCTCTTTGTGTATGTGCTTTCACAGCAGGAGAGAAGGAGGGGTGGGGTTGGGAGAATATGTTCCCGGGGGATGGGGGGGGGCACTCACGTACTAACTGGTTAGCATGTGTGTCCAGGATCCAAAAACAGGGAGCGCATAGTTTGAAATAACATCCCTTTTTAACGAACGATTTTTAACGATTGCAGTTACGAAAGAATCCGTCTTTTTGTGGAAAGCGCGTATTACCGAATGAAAATTACCCCCCACCCCTCCCTTTCAAACGAATTGGCATTGCGCGTGGACCCCGTCATGCCCAAAAATTACCCTCCTTTCTCCATTTTTTTACGTTGGATATATACATGGTAACACACGTAATACACCAATTGTCCCCTCCCCCCCACCCTCTCCTCCCCCCTCAAAACTGATGAACTTGGTGAAATTTATGTAGGTTCTAAAGCAGCACTTGGTGAGTTAAGGAACCGTTCAGCTCATTCTCACTCCTTCGCCCCGTATTCAATAACATGGCTCAAACTCAAACTTAGGCTCGAACTCTAAATATGAGCAAAGGATCAGCTGGAATCATTCAGTAAGTAAAAGTTAAGCTCGAAAAGAATCTAGACCAGGAGGTAGCTTAAAAATAAGTAAAGTTAAACAAGAGACCTGGTGAACTTTTTTCTTATCATAACATGTCTAAAACATCCTATTTCAGTCATTTTAAATTATGCAAGCAAACCGTTTCCCGTTGCCCACAGAAAGGATATAGAGTCAAGCACAATTTCGAAGCTGAAAAGCTTACACTCATATTTTGAGCAAATGCTTTAGCGAGTTTGAAACTGAAAAATCAGAGTCAATTTGAGTATGGGGCCATCCATAGAGTGCGTACGTCAATTTTCTCCCTGTACACAGTGCGTGCGCAGTGGCCTAGACCCCCGTCCCACCCTGTACGCACGCGCGCAGTATGTTGTGCAATAGTGAAATAATAGCAATGTGTTTTGTGTGAAGGAATTCATGCTTAAAATTTTGTACTCGCAAAATCGAAAGTGTTTGTGCCAACATACATTAAAATGTGAATAAAATAGCGATTGCACTAAAAAGAGTATAATGTTTAGTTTGTAAATCGATGTATTAGGTTATTTAATTACATAAAAATCTGTTTCAGATATGTTTTAAAAAATGCGTACGTACGCAGCAGCCCGGACCCCCCCCCCCCTGTACGCAGTGGGTACGCACCGACCGCGACCCCCCCCCCCCCCCCTGTGTGTGCGTCCTTTATGGATGACCCCTAACTTTGGCATTATGTGGTTGTCTCCTGACATGCTACAAGTTATACACAAAAACAAAAAGAGTATCGTAATTGCCTTAAACAATAAGACAAAATCCAAGGACTGTATCGTTTCATCTTAACAGAGTCAAAGTCTTGAAACCCATAGCAACATTTTTTTAACCAAGGACGCCGCCGATGAAATCACATGCTCAAATGTCTCTAATTTTTGTTAATAAATTTATTATTTTGTACATAGCAGCACCTTACCCTGAACGCGGGAGCTTGATTGAACTCATGCTACGTTAAAATCCACATTGTTTTAATGAAATCGATGGACTTTGATCCACGGCTAACTCAATAGCAAAGCCAGCACGTTGAATCGGTTTTTAACCCACTGCCAGGCATCACCACAAAACGATACAGACTTTATGAACAACCCTTTCGATGACGTTTTTATTTGATTGTATCTCCAAACTTGTGCGTGCATTTCACTTATCTACGTTTGCATTGAACGAGTAGTAAACCATATCTAAACAAAAAAAAATTACAAAAATCGCCCTTGGGATTTTCCATTGACCTTTAAATCCCAATTATAATTCATTTCTTATTTCAAATCTTATTCCGCCGTCATATTTTTGTGTTTTGCCCAAAATGTCACGACAGAAATACCGGACGCTGTGCCCACACCCCTGCCAGCATTACAATGCAGGTTATATTTTTCGACGGGGTGGGGTCACGACCATACCTCTCCAAAAAAAAAAATAAAATAAAATAAAATAAATAAACAAGCAGAAACCGAGAAGCTGCGTTTTTGAGGCCCTTTTTAACAAACCGGAAGTGCCCGAGTGCGGAACGTTGGTGTAGTATTATTAGTGAGGTTCTATTTTAGGACGGGAAAAGAGAAATGGATGAATAACACTGTTTCTAAACTCACCTCATGTTCATTTTTCTTTTTATGTCTCAATACGCGTAGCAGAAAGCTTAGTGAAACTGATATGGGAAAATTGCCCATTTGAAAGAACGCCTGAAGGAAATTAAGAATTTTTCGGGGATGCTGTATGAGTAACGGGCTTTGGATGATTCGGCCCTTTACCAATTGGGCCCTTAACCGATTCGGCCATTTTGGATGATTCGGCACCACATCCCTGGTTCGGCCCTTTACCGATTCGGCCCTTTTTGGTTGATTCGGCACAACGTTTTATTTTATTATTATTATTATTATTATTATTATTATTATTATTATTATTATTATTATTATTATTATTATTTCTCTTTTTTGAGGGGGGGGGGGGTAAAAATGAACTTTAGTCCATTCTGTTGATAAGAGGCCAGATAAAGGCTTTTATGTTGTGATGAAAGGTAAAGCTGAACAATTCACATATGTAAATGAGGAATCTCCGGTAAATAAAAGACAATGAGTCTACCTTCAACTGCAGTCAGTTTTTACGTGTTATATTCAAAACTGTAGTTCATAGAGAAATCTCCGGTGTGTGAAATGCAATCTATAGGCCTTAAATTGAAAATAAGTGCTTCGACTTATGTGCAAAATCACAAGAAACTCGAAGATTGTTCAACCTCTGGTGTGCAATAGAAGATGGGTGAATTTATGTTTTAGTTTATTTAGCACTTGACAAGCCTTTGGCTTGCAAAGACTATATGAATTTGTGCGAGCAGCTGTTGGTATCTTTTTTTTCTTGACAGTGATCGGATTTCTTGTGTCATCTCCTCAACTCGCACTACGGGCCCTAGGGCCACGAAACTTGGGACTTGAGTAGAACTTGATATGAACGTGTGCATGACACTTTTTTATTTTCGCCTTCGATTTCGTTTTCTTGTTTAAAACGCCACGTGAAAAGAGTGTATTTTTTTAATTAAATGCGGAGCACTTAACGCCCAGCACAGAACACACAGTTGCTCAGCTTTGTGCGAGCTCTCACTGCGTAAATAGATAACACGGCGTATGCTCGATCGGTCAATCAAACCTCAAGTCAACAAAAACCAAACACTACTCGGCCTATAAGATTGTGTTGTTTCCAATATATTATTCAAGAAATAACCCATTGAAGAAGTATTTTTGCGTTTTAATTTTTGTCAAGTATTAAACATTTCGCTAGCGAGTTGAGGTTCTAGTTTTTTTATCAGTTACAGATACTAGTTTTGATCAAGAGCTTGGGAGCTTGAGGGGAGTATAAAAATTAACCTATTTTAAGGGTTGTGGTGTGTAAAATCGCATTTTATGTTAACCGAATGTTAAACATCAAATGTTTATATGTATTTTGCAGTGGTCAGATCTGTGGTGTGTAAAATATAGTGTGTTATGAGATATAAATAAAAAAAGAAAGGATAAAAAGACTTTGCCCCTCGTGTGTTATTTGTTTTCGTTCGATTTACTGTGTATCAATCGCTTTTTTATGTAATTCCATAAACTAAAATAAGCCACGCGATTTCTAAAGAAGAAAAGTTAAAATGTGGTTGATAATTTGGTGCCGAAACGCCGAAGGGTCGAATCATCCAAGTAGGAGCCGAATCGACTTTCACAACAGCCGAATCGGTTGGGCCGAATTGCTAAAGGGCCGAATCGACCAAGGACCATGAGTAACCAGACACAAGCTTCGTTACGTCAACGCTACTGTAGGTTCTTTTTTAGAAAACACAAATTCTACCATCCGATGATTGACTATGCTTTAGTTTTTTCTGTCTAAATAAAATATTCTCTCAAAAATGACTAAAACAGGGCGCTCGGTGGCCGAGTGGTTAAAGACGCTTGCCAGCCATGCAGTTGTGGTTCTGTCGCCCGGGTTCGAATTCCGCTCGTGGTCAGGAATCATGACAGTTTGCAAAACCCCCAGGGATGTCGGTGTGCCTATACAGTCCTCTAATACCAAGTTGGAGTTGCATTATTGTTAGGCGTATGCGCCAATAGATAGGGATTTCAGAGACACTATATGGGCACGTCGAAATTATAATAATCCTGAGTTTAAAAAATTGTTATCAATAATTATAAACACGTATGCGCACATTGTAAACCGGTTTGAGCAGGTTGTCGGAAAAATCGGTATATAAAAACTTAATATTATTATTATTATTAAAATTGATTGAAATACAGGACCCAATTGACCGCTGCAACTTTAGATTACGAAATGCGTTTTCTTCGGTTCAGAAACACCTGCAGCAGACGACAGCTATTGATGGGAAATTACTCCGCGTTGTGAATCAGAGTTTTCACTTCTGTGACGATACGCTATACTACGTAACCTGTGAAAATACCCATACAAAAAGTATGGTCAAAGATGAGATTCTCAGAATGCTCATTAAAACCAAATTTTATAAAATGCTGAAAATAATTTCATAAGACAGCCATCTGGCTTGTAGCATTATTTAGGAATGTCGTAGAAGGTAAAATCTATTTGTGAAAAGATTTTTGTGTGTTTGAAGATACTATTCTAGAACTTTATTTATTACTTAATTCATCTAATTAATTAAATTCAAAATATTTTTGGGACTACACAATTTCGAAATTGCGCGATGCAGTCGACATTATGCCCGTCCGAGCTTTGTAAATAAACGAGAAGCTCATTCCGCTAGCGAAATGTTAAACACTTGGCAAAAATTAAAACGCAAAAATACTTCCTTCAATGGATTATTTCTTGAATAATATATTGCAAACAACACAGCTTGAATACGTCTTATAAGCCGAGTAGTGTTTGGTTTCTGATGACTTAAGGTGTTATTGACTGATCTAGCATACTCCGTGTTAGCTATTTACGCAGTGAGAGCTCACACAAAGCTCACTGTGCAACTGTGTGTGATGTGGGTTAAATGCTACGCATTTACTTGCAAAAAATACACTCTTTTCACATGGCGTTTTAACATAGAAAACGAAATAAAAGACGAAAATAAAAAGTGACATGCACATGTTCAGATCAAACTCTTCATAAGTCCCAAGTTTCATGGTCGTAGGGCCCATAGTGTCAGAGGAGAAGAAGACACAAAAAATCGGAAAAAGTGTCAAGAAAAAAAAAAAAAAAGGACGAATTTTGCTCGCACAAATTCATATAACTCTTGAAAGCCAAAGGCTTGTCAAGTGTTAAATAAAAGGTGAGGTTCACAGCGCAATGCAGTCCCCATTATGCCCGTCCGAGCTTTGTAAATAAACAAAACATGGAGGACAATTGCGCAATGCTGTCGGCATTATGCGCGTCCGACCCTTGTAAAACTACTGAAATAAAAACGCCTCTAATACAATGACAGTGTTTATTGTAATAAGAATAAAATGACAACAACGCAGTTCGCACACAACAAAATACGTATTTAACACAATCCTACTGATTCAAACTGGACAAGATATTTCAATAATACACAGCAGTAATAACAACACACTCACGCCACTGTACAAGTAAATCAACATGCACCTGCGCGAAATTCGTTCCGCGCAGTAAAAATATAAATTCTCGATTAATACTAACACACCCATGCATAAATAGTGAATATTTGCAAATCACATGGCAACCGCACTCTAAGACCTGTTACCATAGCAACCACGACTTACTAGCTAAGGCGGGAGAGGGGAGGGGGCGGGCGTGGGTTCACTACATATGTACACCTAGATTTGCGGGGTCTCTTCGAGTGTGCTCTCGGGAAAATCCTAGTCTAATTTTTGACGCTCACCTTGACCCCTTCAATGACATCACCTTGACCCCTTCACTCACTTCACCTTGAACTTAACAACACACATCGCTACATATTACTGTTTTTTTTTCCTTCTGACGTGGGGGGTTTGGGACAAGGGTCTTTACCCTCAACAAAACTTATTCATGTGGGACGTGGTTGACACTGGTAACAGGAACGACCCGTGTGTAACTTATTACCGACAAATGTACAAACCGATATGTAAATACGGTTGCCACTGATACCAAAACGGATCCCCTTCTGAATGCGGTTGCTACTGACACGGCTTACCACGACCGGTCTGACACAATCAAGTGGCTTAGAGCAAGTGGTTGTCGTCACAACTCAACTGGTGTTTTTGGTGGTTTATGTCGTGTACAATTACATCATCACCAGTGACGTCATCTTATTGGCATTAGAAAGACTTTACATGAAATTTACACTTTCCATGTTGCAGACGAGACTCGCAGTTACACCACCAAAGCGTTACAAATAGCCTCACACCTAGCCTCACATACTCACATATAGCCTTACACATATAGCATTAAACATAGCAAGTCTAACCATATAATAAAATATAACATTTTTTTTTACGTAATACTGATTCAAATGGCAAAACAGGACATTGGGCAGTAAGCCGAAGTGTCTGGCAAACGTGTGCTCTTCTGGGCGCTGTATTTTTCCTACATTTAACCTCTTCATTCAATTCGAAACGTACTGGAGCACCACTTCCGGTTGTATCGTGAGTCTTCCAAGGTGCCACTGATACTACCTTGTGACGTCACTGTGACGTCACTGTTCAAATTTCCAGGTTTGTGTAACAGTGTGTCACTGAGCTGGTAAGAGATATGACAGGAGATACTCTCGAAGATTTTTCCTGTGACCCCCCACCCCCCCCCCCCCAAAAAAAAAAAACAGACGTGTTTTTTTTGTTTTTTTTTTTGGGGGGGGGGTTGCAAACACAGGAGTTCAGCACACGCACATCTGCCTTTCAACACGTAAATTTGGCAACAGACAGATATTTCTAAAAACAGCCCACAATTCTGAATATGACCCCCTCGTTACCGCCACCGCCATAATCGTGAATACCACCCCCTCCCCACCACCGTCGCCTCAATCGTGAATATCACCCCCTCTCCCTCCTCCCTGCAACCACCGTCATAACCGTGAATACCACACCCCCCCCCCCCACCACCACCACTCGTGAATTCCACACCCTCCCCACCACCGTCGCCTCAATCGTGAATATCACCCCCTCTCCCTCCTCCCTGCAACCACCGTCATAACCGTGAATACCCCCCCCCCCCCACCACCACCACTCGTGAATTCCACACCCTCCCCACCACCGCCGCCTCAATCGTGAATAACAACCCCTCTCCCTCCTCCCTCCACCACCACCATAATCGCGAATATCGTAACTATAACTTCAATGCCTTGCTACAAAAGGACGATACACGCAGTTCTCATACGCCACGAGTGGAGTGGTGGTGGATGGATGGATGGATGGATGGATGGGGCGGGGGTGGAACTGCCCTGTGGGACTATGACAAGCTTTTTCGGAAATCTCAATCCCTCCTGCTCTTGTAAAACCAAAGCACAGTTATGTGCTCAGCTTACGTGCCGCTGGCATGCGACACAACCAATAACACGTGTGCCGTTGTCGTGACAGCAGCTTGATCCACTGGCAAAATATAACGTAAACAGAATTGAATATTAATTATGTGATTTTGCGCCTCTTGGACCCGAATTATAAAGAATAAAACAACTACCCTAGCGGAAACAAGTGTGGACTGACTACCTAGCATTTAGATTACGAGTATGGACTGACTACCATTTGAACTAACTGCGTGTCCTGACTACAATTTAGATTACTAGTGTGAACTGACTACCAGGTTGACTACCAGTTTGGGCTGACTACCATCTGGATAACGAGTGTGGATTGACTACCATTTGGACTACCAATGTGGACAGGCTACCGTTTGTACTACCAGTGTGGGCTGACTACCATTTGGATTACGAGTGTGGACTGACTACTATTTGGACTACCAATGTCGGCAGACTACCCTTTGTACTACCAATGTGGGCTGACTACCATTTGGGTTACGAGTGTGTATTGACTACCATCTGGACTATCAGTTAGGATGACTACCATCTGGACTTCCAGTCGGGACTGACTATCAGCATTTGAAAAGCATGTGACTAGAGATGATCCTGATTGGCAAAATCTTAAAAGGCGACATCCGATTCAAGCACTCAGCGATTGCCGCCTCTTTTTTTTCCAGATGGGAAGGGAGATGAAGATGTAAAACGGACTGCCTCAACATAACTCGTTAATCTACACGTAACACAATCGGACGCTCCAAACCTTAAACGTTTAGTCTCTCTTACGTATACCACAGCGCAGCCACAAACCACGTGATCATTACGGACAGTACCGCCATATTTATGAGAGTACCCACTCACGTATGAGAGTACCCACTCACGTAGAGTATCAACGTAATGCGAACAGCATACATAAAACTGCTGTATGATTTACAGCATTACCTCATTAAAATGGCGTCTATGTGAATTTTAAGTATTTAATCTCCTTTACAAGTTAGTAATTCTAAAGAGAGTGAATAAAATCAACGCATTACTAGTCTCGTAACTTCACTGTTACAGCATGCATAAACACCCCAGATGTTATAACATGCATAAATATCCCAGATGTTACAACATGCATAAAAATACCCAGAAGTAAAAGACAACATTAAACTCATTCAGTCATATTTTATATCGTACATCAATCAATATCTTGTTATTTTATGTCATTATTCAAACTTCTACTTGGGATCCAAAATTCACAGATGCGTTCACGTCCAACTCGATTCAGACTTTAGCTCAACGGGAATAAAAAAACATAAATGTTCAATCAATATGTCTGGTCTAAAACTCATGAAACTGTTGGCCAAACACACATCACGTTGCGTTTGTTTTCTTTTCACAGAGCAAAATATCTACCTTAAATGATACGGTAGCACAACATCGCCTGACAAATGCACTGAAATCACGTGACCTTGTCTAAACAAAGCACAAGCCTAGCTATTGTACGAAATCACGCCATAGCGAGAAGCTTCGATATTACAGCAAATAAATTATTCAAGCGCCATCTAAATTTAATAAAAACAAATGTTGTGTAGTGTTTTTCTTCTTTTTTTTTTTTTTTGGCCACTGATGTGGTGTACAGCTTGTTTGGTTTTCAGCCACAATTCACACAGGTCCTCGAACTATAAACGTGAGGGTGGCAGGGGTGGATTGAAATGGTCGGGGAAGGCGGGTGGGGGGTTGGAGGAGCTGTAATTCATGCCACGACTTGCCCAAACATGCGCCATCAGAGAGAAGACGTCTTAGGCTCCCAAATAACATTTTTCCCATTTAATTAGAAACCACCCATTTCCAAAATCGTGGGGGAAGGGGATGGGAGGGGGGGGGGGGTGACACAACAGCAACCAAATACGGAAGCAAGTCGGTTGTAGTTGGGGGTTGGAGGATGGTTTGACGGAGGTGTTGGGCGGGGCGGGGGGGTGGTGGTTAGGATTTCCTCTGATGTCTGTCTCGTGTTTCACGACTTTGTCCGTCCGTGTGCCAAGTTCAGACTCTTCTTAAATGTCTATGGCTTGGAATCACATACTTTCTAATACAACTACAACAGTATTCGCCAAACCTACCCTCTACTGGAACAGCCCTGGTGAAAAGAGCCGAAAATCATGCCACTATCACATGAGGGCTTTTCTGTATTCCGTAGAATTCATCCCCACCCCTCCTCCACCCATACTCCACCCACCCCAACAGGTGCCGTTACTCCGGGGATTAATTATTATTTCAACCCCCTGGATGAAGACGCTGTTTTTTTTGTCTCGTTTTTTTTTTTTTTTTTTTTTTTTGTAATCAACTTAATGAAAAGCATTGGAATCAGAGATGCAAAGCTCTCAGCCAGAGGTATATACTAGAAATGAAACGCAGCATATTATCAAAGCCCTGCCATGTCGGCAATTTTTGTCAATACTGCAAGTACAACTGCAACATATGTTCTTTCACTGTGTGAAGTTACAAATCCGTGGGGTGAAAACTTAATGCCAGACAGGCGCGGACAAGGTACCCCACATGGGAGATGTACAAGGTTTTCATCTATTTTCACTGTTTTGCCACACGGTTTATAGTTGAAGAGCATGCTTCTCAGGGATGCCGTAATCCAGCATTCGTAACAGAGACACCCCAGCCTTGTATCACGCACGGAAACGTTACCAAAAAAAAAGCTACCCTTAATGCGCATGACCTACACCTGCCATACCCTAACCCACAGGCAAATTGACAGCATCTGAATACAAATGAGAAGGGCTTAACTGACTGACAAGATACGCAAACTAGCAGCACTGTTATCTCTATTCGACTGCTTATCTGGCTTTGTATTTCTAGAAGATAGCATAAATTTCTAGTTTAGTCACGGTAACCTTACACAAGAGCGACGAAGCAATGGCAAGCGATGGGAATACAACAAACACAGCGGCGAATGCAACAAGGCGGGTAAATAGTCATCCGTAACCATGGTGACTGGCACGGCGGGTAAATAGCCATCCGTAACCATGGTGACTGGCAAGGCGGGTAAATAGCCATCCGTAACCATGGTGACTGGCAAGGCGGGTAAATAGCCATCCGTAACCATGGTGACTGGCACGGCGGGTAAATAGCCATCCGTAACCATGGTGACTGGCAAGGCGGGTAAATAGCCATCCGTAACCATGGTGACTGGCAAGGCGGGTAAAATAGCCATCTGTAACTATGATGACTGGTAAGGCGGGTAAATAGCCATCCGTAACCATGGTGACTGGCAAGGCGGGTAAATAGCCATCCGTAACCATGGTGACTGGCAAGGCGGGTAAAATAGCCATCTGTAACTATGATGACTGGTAAGGCGGGTAAATAGCCATCCGTAACCATGGTGACTGGCACGGCGGGTAAATAGCCATCCGTAACCATGGTGACTGCCAAGGCGGGTAAATAGCCATCCGTAACCATGGTGACTGGCAAGGCGGGTAAATAGCCATCCGTAACCATGGTGACTGGCACGGCGGGTAAATAGCAATCCGTAACCATGGTGACTGGCAAGGCGGGTAAATAGCCATCCGTAACCATGGTGACTGGCAAGGCGGGTAAAATAGCCATCTGTAACTATGATGACTGGTAAGGCGGGTAAATAGCCATCCGTAACCATGGTGACTGGCAAGGCGGGTAAATAGCCATCCGTAACCATGGTGACTGGCAAGGCGGGTAAATAGCCATCCGTAACCATGGTGACTGGCAAGGCGGGTAAATAGACATCTGTAACTATGATGACTGGTAAGGCTGGTAAATAGCCATCCGTAACCATGGTGACTGGCAAGGCGGGTAAATAGCCATCCGTAACCATGGTGACTGGCAAGGTGGGTAAATAGCCATCTGTAACTATGATGACTGGTAAGGCGGGTAAATAGCCATCCGTAACCATGGTGACTGGCAAGGCGGGTACATAGCCATCCGTAACCATGGTGACTGGCACGGCGGGTAAATAGCCATCCGTAACCATGGTGACTGGCAAGGCGGGTAAATAGCAATCCGTAACCATGGTGACTGGCAAGGCGGGTAAATAGCCATCTGTAACTATGATTACTGGTAAGGCGGGTAAATAGCCATCCGTAACCATGGTGACTGGCAAGGCGGGTACATAGCCATCCGTAACCATGGTGACTGGCACGGCGGGTAAATAGCCATCCGTAACCATGGTGACTGGCAAGGCGGGTAAATAGCAATCCGTAACCATGGTGACTGGCAAGGCGGGTAAATAGCCATCTGTAACTATGATTACTGGTAAGGCGGGTAAATAGCCATCCGTAACCATGGGACTGGCATGGCAGGTAAATAGCCATCCGTAACCATGGTGACTGGCACGGCGGGTAAATAGCCATCCGTAACCATGGTGACTGGCATGGCGGGTAAATAGCCATTCGTAACCATGGTGACTGGCAAGGCGGGTAAAATAGCCATTCGTAACCATGATGACTGGCACGGCGGGTAAATAGCCATCCGCAACCATGGTGATTGGCAAGGCGGGTAAAATAGCCATCCGTAACCATGGCGACTTGCACGGCGGGTAAATAGCCCTCGGTAACCAAGGTGATTTGCAAGGCAGAGACAGACACCACCCACTTCCATAGATAACATAATGCAGCTTTTTTCAAGATACGAAAAAAATAACAATAACAACAACAACAATAAGATGGAACAGATAATAAACGGCCGGCGGAAGTCCGTCGGTGGTACAAAGCAAGCTTCCGTAGAGGACACTAGACACGCTTATTGCTCAGCTACTGATACGTAACAAGTAAACATTACAGATTGGCACGAGTCAACTGCCTGATCATAAAAAACGTGGCACACTGAATAATACTTGTTCCCATGGAAACAAATCTAACTTTTATTTCCTAATCAATAACAAAGTAAGGCCCACATATTGGCGTTTTATGACTAAGCTTAGCTGCGTTGTTGTTCAACAGCCAACCTCTGCGACGGTTTGGTCTGTTATGTATAACACTTTTTTACTCAGCAGAACCACTGGTTATTCGGCGAAAATAGTATTCATAAAAGAACGGAACTACTTTTTAAAATATCCATCCGCTCTGTGATTATACATAACATAGATCTCCTCAGAGGTCACGTGTTTTATAACAACGAGCTGAGCTGTCACGTGGGCTAGCAGCAAAGGCATGACGTCATCCCCGCAACCTGCCGCCAACCAATAGGTCAAGGCATATATAATCACCAGACCTAAGCTCCTCACATACCCTGACATTAATGGACCTTATTCCCGGACCGGAAGTGGGAGAATACTCAACAGATACTCATTACGTTGAGCCAGCACGAAGTATTACTGACCAATAATATCATCCTGCTGACACGGAATAAATCAATATCCGTTTTGTTCCATAATTTAACTGATGTTTTGATTATAAATTACTGCAATATCCATCGACTTTGCGTTCTGCAAAAATATTGGAAAATTATTGAGTTCAAAATAGTCCAATCAGATTGCAGCATTTACCCAAGTCATGTAAACACATAGGATTGTGAAAGAAATATACTGCCAATCAGCGCAGCTGTCAATCACAGTAGCCACCAATCAGCGCAGCTGTCAATCACAGCAGCACACAACGCAGCTGTCATTCACAGCAGCCGTCAATCAGTGCAGCTGTCACTGGAGGCAGGCATTGATTGCTGAACAGCTATTGAACTCAGATTAGTAAAGACGGTCATTCTAATCACAGGATGAACAGCGAAAGTATCTTCTAATAACACACCTATACAACATACTGAACATGATACTCATCAAACTAGACATCACGCGCGTAGTAATCTTTACGAAATAAAACACCCGTTCTCATTTGAATGAACACTTTATAATTTCATTTCCCATTCAATCGTCTTTCACAACAGTGCAGCCTTATACTACAGAAGACAGGGAACCACGCCAACAGCACATGTCTCACCCACAGCTCCTGCTCATCCAACTAGAGCAGCCAGTGCACATCATAACAGTACACGCTTATACCACCTACAGGTCCTGTTCATTCAATTGCAGCAGGGACTAATTTGGGTACGATCAAGGATGAGTACCGGTACATACACAAGACGCGTACCCCCAAAGTATAGAGTGCATGTACCGATGAACTACCGACGAAGTAACCAAACAAAATGCTTATTGAATAAATAATTTGATGTTCAGGTACCGCAAAGAACGAGCGAAATAGTGAATACAACCCCCCCCCCCCCTCCACCTATCCACCCAATCGGGAAAAAGTGCGCGCTTTCTTTTTTTTTTTTTAAGTGAGCCAGGTGGTCAAAAGCGCGTACAGTACGCAGAATAAAGGGCCCAAATTAGTCACTGGTCCAGACTGTAACAGGTTCCAATAATTGATAACGTTTGAAATAAAGTGACTACTGCTCTGGTTTGTCGTGACTGAAGTTTGCATGTGTCACTGACGGGGCTTGTCCTCTGTTGTTATAGATGCCCGGATGTCATACATTCAAAACACTCACGCATTCGCAACACTCATTCCTACATGCGCACATAAAGTGGAATCAGCGTTAAACTCGTGATGATCAACAACAAACTCATGTCCCGTGTCAAAGTCAATCCGACTCACGTTTATAGAGAAAAAAAGACATATGATTTATACAGAAGAATGTATGAAAATAAGATGCCGTATGACCCCCCCCCCCCCCTGTCCCGAGGTTATTAATACGAGCTACATCATCAATCACGACACAATAAGTCAGCCCTGTCACCGATCCGACACGGCGTAAGGATACAGCCACAGTCAGGCACATCACCCATGTAACGCGGCGCAGGGATACAATTCTCACACCGCACATCGGTACTAGTCACCTTCCGCGAAAGTAATCACTTTCTTTCTCTAACTACACACCCCATGTCACCGGAACTACTTGAAGTTGGCATAGGTTTCAAAACAGTCCATGTATTCTTCCGCCATATCATAGATATATTGATATTGCTCCTGTAATCAATAAGAAACTGGACTCAAAGCGCATCAAAGCGTTTGGTCATTTTTTCTTTTCTTGTTGTTGTTGTTGTTGCTTAAACATCATAATTTATCAGAATTTCACAACTATTTTTACATTGAAACAAGGAATTCTTGGTTGTACGGTGACTGGCGTCTCAGGAAAGTTCAATTATGTTTTTTCTTCCCACATTTAATTTGTCTTTATGTGATCTTTGTTGCGATTTGTAGATACTTAAATAACACAAAATACGCGGAAATGCCACTGTGACGTGAAGTCAGGCGTCGAGGCGCCACTTATTGGGAAGTGACAAGCGGACGCCACTCGAGGTGCCACTTACAGGGAGGGGAGGAGCTGGGGGCAGATGAGGCGCCACCAACAGGGAGGGGACGAGCTGAGGGCTGATGAGGCGACACTTACCAGGGAGGGGACGAGCTAGGGGCTGATGAGGCGCCACTTACCAGGCAGGGGACCAGCAGCAGGCTGATGAGGTGCCACTTACCAGGGAGGGGACGAGCTGAGGGCTGATGAGGAGCCACTTACCACGGAGGGGAGGAGCTGGGGGTTGATGAGGGGCCACTTACCAGGGAGGGGACGAGCTGAGGGCTGATGAGGCGACACTTACCAGGGAGGGGACGAGCTGAGGGCTGATGAGGCGACACTTATTAGGGAGGGGACGAGCTGGGGGCTGATGAGGCGCCACTTACCAGGCAGGGGACCAGCTGCAGGCTGATGAGGTGCCACTTACCAGGGAGGGGACGAGCTGAGGGCTGATGAGGAGCCACTTACCACGGAGGGGAGGAGCTGGGGGTTGATGGGGGGCCACTTACCAGGGAGGGGATGAGCTAGGGGCTGATGAGGCGCCACTTACTGGGAAGGGGAAGAGCTTGGAGCTGGTGAGGCGCCACTTACCAGGGAGGGGATGAGTTGCAAGCTGATGAGGTGCCACTTACCAGGGAGGGGACCAGCTGCAGGTTGATGAGGTGCCACTTACCAGGGAGGGGACCAGCTGCAGGCTGATGAGGTGCCACTTACCAGGGCGGGGCCGAGCTGCAGGCTCATGAGGTGCCACTTACCAGGGAGGGGACCAGCTGCAGGCTGATGAGGTGCCACTTAACAGGGAGGGGACGAGTTGCGGGCTGATGAAGTGCCACTTACCAGGGAGGGGAAGAGCTTGGGGCGGATGAGGCGCCACTTACCAGACAGGGGACGAGCTGGGGTGGTTGATGCGCCACTGACCAGGGAGGAGAAAAGCTGGGAGCTGATGAGGCGCCACTGACCAGGGAGGGGACGAGCTGCAGGCTGATGAAGTGCCACTTACCAGGGAGGGGACGAGCTGCGGGCTGATGAGGTGTCACTTACCAGGGAGGGGAGGAGCTGCGGGCTGATGAAGTCCCACTTACCAGGGAGGGGACGAGCTGCGGGCTGATGAGGTGCCACTTACCAGGGAGGGGACGAGCTGGGGGCTGATGAGGTGCCACTTACCAGGGAGGGGACGAGCTGAGGGCTGATGAGGTGCCACTTACCAGGGAGGGGACGAGCTGAGGGCGGTTGATGCGCGTGTGTTTGACGCTGTTGAAGACATCTACCTCCTGCTCAACCTTGAGGCGCTCAATCATATAGCTAATGGCACAAAGCAGACCACTGCGTGACGCTCCGTCCCTGCAACAACACAACCACCGCCATATTCTCTGCCTACTACCGGCCCTATTACAGGTGCACATATGATGAGGTCTGGTCTAGCGACACAGAGTGCCACTGCGTTACCACAAATTTAAACATATAAGCAGCAACTCCATAATCGCTCGAATATAAATAAATTACCAGGAAAGACCAGTGTGTACACATTCCAAAAATGTGCAGGTCACACGCCTCAACACAGTGGTTATTACACTGTGTCATATACCCAACTAACAGAGCAATTACTACTCTTTTGTTTTTGTTTTTTTTCTTTTTCATTACAAAAGAGCACTGCGTTTTATTGCCGGAGCTGCATACTTACATACAATGCACGACTATGGTTTTATTGCCGGAGCTGCATACTTACATACAATGCACGACTATGGTTTTATTGCCGGAGCTGCATACTTACATACAATGCACGACTATGGTTTTATTGCCGGAGCTGCATACTTACATACAATGCACGACTATGGTTTTATTGCCGGAGCGCTGTTGCCACTTCTCGATGAGCTGCAGCAGCTGGATGACGGACGACCTTCTCACCGGAAGCTTGTCGTCTGACGGCCAGCCGTGGAACTGGAACTGTCTGACGGAGCGAGGCTCGGACGCCTGTAATCACAACATAATCACGATACGGTCACCGTACAGCCATGATAGTCACCGTACAGCCATGATGCAGCCACCGTACAGCCATGATAGTCACCGTACAGCCACGATATAGTCACCGTACAGTCATGGTGCAGCCACCGTACAGCCACGATATAGTCACCGTACAGCCATGATAGTCACCGTACAGCCATGATGCAGCCACCGCACAGCCATGATAGTCACCGTACAGTCACGATATAGTCACCGTACAGTCATGATAGTCACCGTACAGCCACGATATAGTCACCGTACAGCCATGGTGCAGCCACCGTACACCCACGATATAGTCACCGTACAGCCATGATAGTCACCGTACAGCCATGATGCAGCCACCGTACAGCCATGATAGTCACCGTACAGCCACGATATAGTCACCGTACAGTCATGATAGTCACCGTACAGCCACGATATAGTCACCGTACAGCTATGATAGTCACCGTACAGCCACGATATAGTCACCGTACAGTCATGATATAGTCACCGTACAGCCATGATAGTCACCGTACAGCCATGGTGCAGCCACCGTACACCCACGATATAGTCACCGTACAGTCATGATAGTCACCGTACAGCCATGGTGCAGCCACCGTACAGCCACGATATAGTCACCGTACAGCTATGATAGCCACCGTACAGCCACGATATAGTCACCGTACAGTCATGATAGTCACCGTACAGCCACGATATAGTCACCGTACAGCTATGATAGTCACCGTACAGCCATGATATAGTCACCGTACAGCCATGATAGTCACCGTACAGCCATGATATAGTCACCGTACAGCCATGATAGTCACCGTACAGCCATGATATAGTCACCGTACAGCCATGATATAGTCACCGTACAGCCATGATAGTCACCGTACAGCCACGATATAGTCACCGTACAGCCATGATAGTCACCGTACAGCCATGATATAGTCACCGTGCAGCTATGATAGTCACCGTACAGCCATAATATAGTCACCGTACAGCTATGATAGTCACCGTACAGCCACGGTGCAGCCACCGTACAGCCACGGTACAGCCACAGCAGAGTCACAGGACTGTCTATTTCTATTTCTATTTCTATTATGTGCAATTTCTCAGGTACCTTCCACGAATCGCCCCATGTCACGAACATCAGCGAAAAACCAAGAATTATTACAGCTGATCTTTTCTTTTTTTTTTTTTTTTTTGGTTCACTTAATGAAATATGATTGTTCTGTCCGGTATTAAAAGCTTGTTTAACTTACCACGTGACAGAACTTATTTCGACGTGTTTATGATCCTTCAGGTTCTACATTATAACCACCTTTCTAAATAAGGCACTATATGCCCTAATTCCCAACAGTAACACTATGATATGGAAACCTGGTGACGTCACGTGGCGACTCCACATACCTTCTTGTTGATCATCAGCGTCATGTCCCGAACCGTGATGTCGGTGAAGGTCGAATCCAAGGCGACCGTTTCTATGGTGAAGGGGCCATACTGCTGGCTGCCCGCTTGCGTGGGGTAGTAACAAGCACACGACTGCAACATACACACACAAGCATACCACATATGATCATGTGACCAGCAAAAAATGTCATGCTTCAGGGAGTCAACTTTAGATCTCCGCAAGCAACTTGACCAATTTCTCAGTAGAGATGATGAAGAGACTCAGCACGGGTTAACTTTGAATTCCATGACGGGTGACCTTAATTACTACAATCGCTGAGGCATCAGGAGCGAATGTCATCACCCACTATTACATCGTATTTACTCCGTCATCCCCCCCCCTTCCTCCAGTAACCCACGGCGGCTACTCACACCGTCGGTGCTGTTATCCCCTCCCCCCCCCGCCCTTCTTCCAGCAAGCCACGGCGGTTACTCACACCGTCGGTGCTGTTATCCCCTCCCCCCCCACCGCCCTTCTTCCAGCAAGCCGCGGCGGTTACTCACGGCGTCGGTGCTGTTATCCCCTCCCCCCGTCCCCGCCCTCCCCCCAGCACCCCACGGCGGCTACTCACAGCGTCGGTGGTGTCGAGCTCGTTCACCATGACGATGGCCGTGCATTCGTGGTCGTAGATCATGGCCCACAGGTCGGACACGGTCTGCGGCAGCGGCATCTGCGTGATGATGAAGGCGTCGCGGTGCTTGTAGCCGTCTGTGAACACGGCGTTGATGTAGTCTGACGAGCCTGAAACATGCAACAACACCAAATTTAAGCGCAGTGCACTCATATTTCATCTGACTAAGAGCGAAAGCTACCAGTAATGTAGGTTATATTGTCCAGGGGGATGACGTCAGCAGTTGACAAACCCAAGTGCAGTGCACGCTTATCTAGCTACGCCAGACACTTACCGGGAATGTAGGTCATGAGGAAGGGGCGCTGCATATTGTCCAGGGGGATGACGTCAGCATTTCGGTTTTTGGCCGCGTTCTCCGCGTCAAGCGCGCACTTACATCCAGTCTGGGAGGGCGGGCTCATACTCAACATGCCTAGCAACTGAAATCACAAACATAACGCGATGGCCACCAGGTGTCACGCATGACTGTTCATGCCATTTTTAAAATGCGTAACATGTTTTCGTAATCCTTAACACAGAGCCGGCCTTAAGACCTCAGCGAAAGCCAAATCTATGCTTAGTTCAAACGACAGGCTTACTACTACAAACATGAAGTTAGTGAATCAGTTGGTCTCTAACTTAGGAACAAACGAGACTATTTATTCACCTCAAATTCCTCCGCCAGGCGCACTTTACCGGTTTCAGGATTTTCTTTCAGCAAGTCGCTGAATCGCTTGCGGAAGTCGACGCACGGGATAGCCGTGTCACCGCTCTTCAGTGCCTCCAGCAAGGCCTCGTACACGAACTCGTACTGCTCCTGTAACCATAGCAACACATGCACCGAATGTCTATATGATCCTAGCAACGCCTCGTACACGAACTAGTACTGCTCCTGTAGCCATAGCAACACATGCACCTAACGCCAACCAACGTCTTGTGTTCAAACCGTTGCAAAACATGTGTTTATTAAGCTTAATATTAATCTGATACACCAGACATCGTATGAGCCATGTTGATGTGCCTAGCTCTGACAGGTACCCGCGTCTGCACCACGTTGACGCGCTTCATGCGCATGCTCTGCACACACAGTTGTACACGTACCTGCGTCTGCACCATGTTGACGCGCTTGACGCGCATGTTCTGCATACACAGCTGTACACGCACCTGCGTCTGCACCATGTTGACGCGCATCATGCGCATGCTCTGCACACACAGCTGTACACGTAGCTGCGTCTGCACCATGTTGACGCGCTTGACGCGCATGTTCTGCACACACAGCTGTACACGTACCTGCGTCTGCACCATGTTGACGCGCATCATGCGCATGCTCTGCACACACAGCTGTACACGTACCTGCGTCTGCACCATGTTGACGCGCATTTTCTGCACACACAGCTGTACACGTACCTGCGTCTGCACCATGTTGACGCGCTTGACGCGCATGCTCTGCACACACAGCTGTACACGTACCTACGTCTGCACCATGTTGACGCGCATCATGCGCATGTTCTGCACACACAGCTGTACACGTACCTGCGTCTGCACCATGTTGACGCGCTTGACGCGCATGTTCTGCACACACAGCTGTACACGTACCTGCGTCTGCACCATGTTGACGCGCTTGACGCGCATGTTCTGCACACACAGCTGTACACGTACCTGCGTCTGCACCATGCTGACGCGCTTGACGCGCATGTTCTGCACACACAGCTGTACACGTACCTGCGTCTGCACCATGTTGACGCGCATGTTCTGCACACACAGCTGTACACGTACCTGCGTCTGCACCATGTTGACGCGCATGTTCTGCACACACAGCTGTACACTTACCTGCGTCTGCACCATGTTGACGCGCTTGACGCACATGCTCTGCACACACAGCTGTACACGTACCTGCGTCTGCACCATTATGACGCGCTTGACGCGCATGTTCTGCACACACAGCTGTACACGTACCTGCGTCTGCACCATGTTGACGCGCTTGACGCGCATGTTCTGCACACACAGCTGTACACGTACCTGCGTCTGCACCATGTTGACGCGCATCATGCGCATGCTCTGCACACACAGCTGTACACTACCTGCGTCTGCACCATGTTGACGCGCTTGACGCGCATGTTCTGCACATACAGCTGTACACGTACCTGCGTCTACACCATGTTGACGTGCTTCATGCGCATGCTCTGCACACACAGCTGTACACGTACCTTCGTCTGCACCATGTTGACGCGCTTGACGCGCATGTTCTGCACATACAGCTGTACACGTACCTGCGTCTGCACCATGTTGACGCGCTTCATGCGCATGCTCTGCACACAGCTGTACACATGCACCTGCTGCTCGGCCTTGGCCCATGTCCAGCAGGTAATCGAGAGCAATGAAAGTGCCCGTCCTCCCCACGCCAGCGCTGAAACAGCACGCACAAAAATCCTTCTGCTTACGCTTATTTCTTGCAGATACTGAAGAATAACGGTTTCAGTGCATTGAATTGTGAGCATTATTTTAGTTGAACCCGTTGCCGCAGGGTGACTGTCCTACCTGCAATGCACGACGGTTGGGCCGGCCGTGGGGTCGTCATAGCTTCTAACTTTCTTCCTAAATGCAATAAGTGAGGTGGCGTAGACGGGACACCCGTGGTCCGGCCAGGCCGTGAAGTGGAACTGCCGCACGATGCGCGTTTCGTCCGCCTGAAACAGCCGCGTAAAAGCGTTAACATGGTGCGCATACAAACCACATGATACATACAACACGGCGCGCACCCAGGTCTCGTGATACACACAAGACAGCGCGCAAACAAGTCACGTGATACACACAACACAAGCACATACAAGTCACTTGATAAAACGCGGACGGACATATACATTGGGGCGGATTTGGGTATGTCCTTCCGGAGGCTGTGGCTAGTACCTTTTGGGACATTTTGGCTGCGCGGATGTAGGCATATACCTTGCAGGGGGCCGTCGGCACATTATACCTTGGACATGTTGAAGGTGCGGATGGTGAAGTCGGCATACTGCTCCTCCTCCAGCTTCTCGATGCTGACGTCACCGTAGGAGCGGCTGCCGCTGTCGGGCCAGTACTGCTCGCACTTGTGGCGCCCGTCCTCGATCAGGTTCGTCACCATGATGATGCGGTGCGCGCGCTCCTGCCACACCATGCGCCACATGTCGCTGAACGTGGCCTTGGGACGGGCCCTGCGTGGCAATCCAGGCACCCGGCCGGCGGTAAGCCTGCCAATGACAGCACGCACGCGCGTTAGATACCTGACCACAATACCCAGGCAAGAAGACTAGATTCACTCAGCCATGGGCACCTCGAAGGTTCTCAGCTGACCTCTACTCTGCCTCTTCATTTCATTTCATGTAATTTCTGATTGATTACGCCCGAAACATAACAGTTCCAAAAGCTGATTTTTTTTTTACATCTACATTCCGAAACAACCACCGCAAACAATGGATGGGGACGTCAGAATATCACCCACATACCACTCTAGTTGGCAATACAAAACTTAACCGGCATGACAGTACACAGGCGCCTTTTTACCGCGGTGACCGTATCCCGGGATGGGGGGAGGGAAGCGCAGGGGGGGGGGGGAGGGGGAGAGGGGGAGAGGGGGATAATGCCACACGAGATACGAGCAAATGGGTGGCTCACGTCTATGTAATTGGCGTTGATGTAGTCTGAGTGCGGGTCCCCGGGCAGCGGCTCGAGCTTGACGCGGGAGTGGTCGTACGCTATGATGTTGCCGTAGCGGTTTCTTGTTGCGGTTCTCCGGTTTTTCTCGCTTGTTCACAGTGTGCTGTCAGGCCCAGCGGGATCTCCTGCAAAAACAGAACCGTGAACGTGCTACGATCGGAAACTTCAAACATTGCACTCCATACCCCCACCCCCGTACTTAATTCGAATTTCAGTTACATCTATCATCAGACTAAATTCACTAAATTCAAAATGCCGCCTCATTTGTGACAAAAAAAATTATCTGTCAACAGACTAGAGGTGTTCAAGTCTTCTAAAACGTCACGTCTCGGTGATTATGGAAAGTTTTAAGGTAGAAGAAAAGTCTCCTGGCGTCACACAGGCGTGCCTACGTCAGGAAAGTGTCTTCGCCTAATTTTTCGTCTGAAAAAAAAAACGACGTGGGCTTGAGGTGAAGGCAGTGCACCTAAGTGGTACCATAAATTGTGACGTCAGAGATCTGAATGGCGTCACAGAGGTGTAAGTGGCGTCACAGAGCTTTGGTGACGTCAAAGGATTTCGGTGATGTCACAGAGCTTTGAGTAACGTCACACAGCTTCCGGTGACTCAGACAGCATTACGTCACGTCACACAGTTTCGGGTCAGGGGACGGTGCTTACGTCATACTCCTGCTTGAAGCCGTGCGAGTGGGTGGTCTTGCTGTCACGCACGTAGTTCCACAGGTTCTCCACGCTGATGGGCAGGTGCGGCGTGCATGACTTGGCCGTCAGTGGCTCCGTCTCGTCGCCCTCGCACTCCGAGTCCGTGCTCTGCAGGTACACGTCAGCCGTCGAGCCTGAAGTACATATGCGGTACACGTACAGTACTCGTGCAGTATGTATGAAGTACACGTACAGTACTCGTGCAGTACACCAGTGATGTGCCACCGAAGTATCGACCGCATGACATAACCGCCTATAGCTCAACCTTTTAAGCCTCTATTTGGTGGGTGTGATCTTGTCTCGCAGGGAGAGACACGGTTTTCAGTTTTGTTTTATATTACAACATATTTTATCACTTTTTCCTGTCATTATTTTTCACTATTCTTTATGATTCATTTGCACCAATTATTTACCCCTTTTTATTGTATTTCATTTCATTTCATTCCTTTTTTTTTTGGGGCACACATAACTGACAGAGAACACGAAGAGAAGGCGACTTACTCTTCTCGTGGTGGGAGGACATTTTCGGGGAGGAGGACGTGTGCTCCGTGTCTGACCGTCCGGCCGCCGGCTGGTAATCCCCATTCCACCGCCTCCTGCCACACACAGTAACACAGCTATTTACGGTCACCCTTCCGCCACGAACAAACGTTCACTGAACTACAACAGGGCTTGTTTATATTTTGCCGTCAGAAACATGGTGGAGTAGTTTACAATTCAGCGTTCATAGGGAAGGGATAGGGGTAGGCGGGAGGGAGGGGGGTAGGCGGGAGGAAGGGGGGTAGGCGGGAGGGAGGGGGGTAGGCGGTAGGTGGACTCGCTTGTTTGTGATGACGAAGAGGACAAGCACGTAGATGACAACACGCCAGAAGCTGGGTGGGAGTGGGGGGGAGGGGGGAGGCAGGCGGGGGGTAGGCGGGAGAGAGGGGGGTAGGCGGGAGGGAGAGGGGTAGGCGGGAGGGAGAGGGGTAGGCGGGAGGGAGAGGGGTAGGCGGGAGGGAGAGGGGTAGGCGGGAGGGAGGGAGGTAGGCGGGAGGGAGGGAGGTAGGCGGAGGAAGGGGGGTAGGCGGGAGGAAGGGGGTAGGCGGGAGGGAGGGGGTTAGGCGGGAGGGAGGGGGGGTAGGCAGGCGGGGGGAGTAGGCGGGAGGGAGGGGGGTAGGCAGGCGGGGGGAGTAGGCGGGAGGGAGGGGAGTAGGCGGGAGGGAGGGGGGGTAGGCGGAGGTAGACTCACTTGCTTCTGATGATGAAGAGAACCAGCACGAAGACGACAACACAGGCCACGAGCACGGCCACACAGACGCCTGCCACCACGGCGGTGCCCCCTCCCACCCGCGGCTTGCCTGTATTCTCTGACGCTGAAATAACAAATGTTCCCTCCCTGACACACAAGTGAACGCCCTGCATCTTCTCACGTGACTGAATTAGCTATTCATTCTATTGTTTACTTCTTTGACAGCATAGTCAGATGACTAACGTGACGCGTTACCCAACGCCACTGAACTCGAAACCGGAGCACAAGCGCACACCCTTGACTGTTACCTTGGACTATGCTTCTCAACGCGTTAACCGAACAACCTTTCTCCACCATCCATTGGTTGTTTCTCTGTTAGTAGGCAATTCACTTGATAGTATTCTAATCGAATTAACTGATTTATACCACTGATTCAATATCGCAAAGGCACCCTCGTGATTTAGCCAAATTTCCAAAAACACACTTCCGCTACTTCATCACTGTACTCCCTCCCCCCCTCCCTCCCCAAATCCCGACCCACATGCCAGGACCGGCCAGCTATGGTACCTTGGAGCTTCGGCTGTATGCGTGTATAATTCTCCTCGGTAACTCCGTCCACGGTAACAGAGAGGCCTAGCCAGAACGTGTACTCGACGCCCCACCCCCACCCCACCTCACCCCCTCCCAAATCCCGACCCACATGCCAGGACCGGCCAGCTATGGTACCTTGGAGCTTCGGCTGTATGCGTGTATAATTCTCTTCGGTAACCCCGTCCACGGTAACAGAGAGGCCTAGCCAGAACGTGTACTCGACGCCCCTACCCCCCCCCTACCTCACCCCCCCCCCCCAATCCCGACCCACATGCCAGGACCGGCCAGCTATGGTACCTTGTAGCTTGGGCTGTATGCGTGTATAATTCTCCTCGGTAACTCCGTCCACGATAACAGAGAGGCCTAGCCAGAACGTGTACTCGACGCCCCTACCCCCCCCCCCCCCCTACCTCACCCCCCCCCAATCCCGACCCACATGCCACTGCCGGACAGCTACCGTACCTTGGAGCTTCGGCTGTATGCGTGTATAATTTCTCCTCGGTAACCCCGTCCACGGTGACAGAGAGGCCCAGCCAGAACGTGTACTCGACGCCTTTCACCAGCGGCGCGTTGTAGTAACCATTGTATGTCCCATTGTCTCCTGCTCCGGGTCCATTGGTTCAAGAACGAGATTATTCAAATTTACAAATGACAATGCACCGAGAAGACCTTAATGTTACTTACAGCATATGAAGCAATCTACAACTCGGATATATCAACGATTATTTTTTAGTTTGTATTATTTCACTTTTTTTCTCTAAGCCAGAGGCTACAGTACGTACAGCCTCTGGCGCGTTATGGCGCTGTTG